>OZ024890.1:33986425-34528925 GCA_964017195.1 Siderastrea radians
CTAGCCGTCAAGATGGGGTGGTTACGTAAAGTTGACAGTGGATGGATCTTGGGACCCAACTTACAACAAGAATTTATGGGAGATCAAATACCCAACATGAAAACCCAAAGTGATTGGAACGATATCAGTGATAAAAATGACAACCCCGTGTTTTGGACCACCACTCGGGTTGAAGACTATTTGGAATTGAGCATGAGTTGTAGTTGGCGTTTTACTAACTTGAATGTAGCGTTTCGTTCGGTGGTGGGAGAACCCACGCGATCTCTCCACGTGTACTCGGACGTGGCAGGCAGCAGCATTGTGGGAAATCGCGTGACCGATTTGTTGCGAGAAGTCAAGTACAAGAGGGAAGGACGGGGGACCATGTACTTTGAACCGTTGCACATACAATACATCCCTCTTCGCAACGAGGTGATTGAAATCATTCAAACGCAAGTGGCAGAAACCAATGGAGACCTGGTCAAGTTTGGAGAAGGGAACACCATTGTCACGTTGTACTTCAAAAAGACATAAAAAGAAAAAACAACCACCAGTGAACCAAATTCAATCATGCCTCAGAAAAGAAGAAAACGACGACGACGAGCCACACTTGCCACCCGACAACGACGGCAGCGTCAACAATTGGGGGAAGGGATCAACGCGGTGATCGCAGGGATTCCTAAAGCTGGTTGGAAAATCACCAAAGGGTTGGAAAAGTTAGCCAAAAAGAATGCCAAAAAAGCTCATTTAAAACGCATGGCAGAAATCAAAAGTGGAAAACGAAAACGGTATGCCGGAGAATCTTTTACTTGCAACCTCATGTGAGTATAAAAAGAGAGAAGAGTCAGATCAGGGGGGGGAAGCAAACTTCGCCAATTTTCGTGACCTGATGATCCACCGAAAATTGACGTCACATCCGGTTGGAAAATATGCCGAGCAGCTCGCTCAGCGAGTTGCAAGATGGACGCTCGGGTGTTTATGGTTTCTTCTTTCTTGTGACCAACACTGACACGCAATTGCTTATCTTGAATACCAGAGATGTTTCAAAGTTACTGGATCGTCTATTTTAGCCGATATATTGGCAAAACAAAAATGTTTAGTACAGCTTTGATGGCATTTTCCAGGCAGCTTCGCGTAATGTCATGGCGAGTATGTCGCAATTTTCAAAACAGGTGCGGATCATACTTTTGCTTCTCGTGACTCCTGATTCTGTGAACTCGTCAATTTAAATAGCCTATGATGCGTGAAATATAATGAAGAAAACTCCAGTAGTAGCAGTTTGGATTGTTAACATCGGGAAGGTAATTAACACTCGACGTAAAGTGCGGGAAGTCCTACTCTATCGAACTACTCCGTACATGATACCTGATATCGTCTCTAACGAAGTTGCTCAAACTTTTGCCTCTCGTGACCCTTGATTCAAAGGAATCGTCAATTAAAATAGCCTATCCCGAGTATAATACAGTGAAGAAAACGTCGGTAGTCACAGTATGTTGTGTTAACACTGGGAAGGTAATTAACACTCGATGAAAAGTGTTGGAAGCAGTATCGAAACCAACTCCTGATGTGGCTGACATCTGTGTACTCAGGCAGACTCAAGGTTAGTAGTCTTGTGTTTTCGAAGTTTCTGTGTTACGATGATGAGTAGCCACAATTTATCTTTCTATGAGAATGTATTTTTTTGTGTTTAGATGTTTTAAAAGAAGTCTAAATAAAGAGAACTGCATAATTAATGATGAATTTTATCTCATTCAGCGATTCCTAGGTAAGGGGGGGGGGGGGTATTAGGGAAGGTGAGACGCCGAAACCAGCGTTGTAATAACATACAGTAGAATCCTGATTTCTCAAGCTCTCAGTTTCTGAGACCTCCCAATAATTCGAACCAAAACTGGCTTCCCTTCCCCAGTCAAACACTGTAATTTTACCCCCAATTTTTCAACCCCCCCAGATAATTCGAACCAATTTCCTTTCCCCCAGGAGGTTCAAAAAATCGGGATTCCAGATTCCACTGTATGTCCAAGATTGGGATTAAACAATACAAATTGGCGAGATAATTGCAGGATTGTCTAGCTATCTTGCCCTTTTAATATATCCCCTTTATATTTCTACAAGAAAAGGCAATAGTCCTTTATTGATCAGGCTTGTTTGGAATTTCAATTCCAGTGTTACATTGTTTGTAATGTGGATGTTTTTGTAATAAAATACAAAGGCATCAACATGTTGGTCACTTTTCTACAAATTATACAGCACCATTCAAAAGTAAGTTGACACTCAATAATTGATCCTCACATGAATCAAGTATCAAGAATCGAGACTCGATAATTGATTTTTGATTCACAATACTTGATTCCTGCACAAATCAGCAAACCGGAACAGCCTTTGTTCAGTTTCGAGTATTTGCCTGGTTTCTCAAGAAAACAACAAAACAAATTATACAAGACAAACAAAACCAAAACAGATAACAACTTGTGCGTGATCTGCCTTTAAGACCTTCTATCCATTTTTGTTTTTAAAAAAAATGATTGTTTTGATTGACTTTGCACCTAAGGCTATACATTGTCTGCACTTTGCGTCCTGTAGTTATTTGATTTTGTTACAACACAGTGACTTCTACTCAGTCTCTTCAAGTACAAAACATACCATCCCTTAGTAAAATCGATTGCATTCATTCATTCATAAATATAGGTACATACACGTTCAGATTTGTGAATGAAAATGAATAACAAATATAAAATTGAGTAGCCAAAACTAAGCCCAAGTATGTATCTATTTCAATGTCAGGTAGGTATTTGTCATGTACTATCACATACACTTACTTAACCCTTTCACTCCTAGTAGATACTCTTGATCATATTTATGTTAAATAGCGCAATATAAATTAATAAATTATTATTATTATTATTATCATTATTATTAGTGGCCAAAATAAAAATTCAAGAAAATGCTAAATTTCATTTTTTTTAATCCCCCAAAACAAACACTACCCTGCAAAACTACTGCCAAAGAGATTTCATTTGAATGGTCACACCATAGGATTTCGTCCACAGACTCAAAAGTTTAAGCACTACATCACATGTCTCCATAATTGACTCCTGGAGTAAAAGGGTTAATAAAATCTATTGCATTCATGGAATTTGTATCAAATCTTTAGCTTATTTGCGTACAGTTACATAGTTGCACTTTCAGATTCATGAATAAAAAACACAACAAAAATAAAATTGAGTGAGCCCAAGTATGTAACTATGTTTATATCATGTAGATTATTATGTACTATCACATACATTTACATGTATTTGTTTAATAATTAATAATAATGTAGATAGAATAATTATTATATCTAGTGGATCCTGAATGGATAGGAAATGAACAATATTTGTTTTTTAACTGTTTCACTTTGATCTAGATAGCTGTGAAGACTCCTAAAGTTGCTTTCAACACGTGGTTTGAGACTATTCACATGAGATTCCTGAGCCTCCAGACAGGATTTTTCACTTTGATAAGCATGCTGGACACAAAGATTTATTGCTTTCCTTTGCATAAAGTGGCGGGGTCTGTCATGTAAGGAGACATGACCTGTAGCATATACAAGGGAGGAAGAGATGTTGATTTCTGAGCCCTGATCTATGTATTTCTTTTGAACTGTGTTTGTTAACATTGTTAGCCATCATTATAGTAGTAGTTGTACATTTAGGACATGAATACCTGTATATCGGTTGCCGTCCATAACATTTGTTACTCAGCAACAGAAACAGTGTTGTGCTACCATAACAACTTGTACGATATGATGAGATACTGTCATCAGTCCACCATAATAATAACCATGGATGCATAATGATGTTGAAAATTTGTCAGTCTTTTCTGTGTTATAGGCAACAGATGTGTTCTCAAACATTTGTTAACCAGCAACAATACTTGTCTAGTGTTGTGTTATAGTTATTGTATACTTTGCGGGAAAAAATCGATGCCCACCCCATGGAAGGTCATTGGAAATTCCTAGGGGGAGGGGGGTCTTAAAAGCCAAACTTTTAGAAGCAAACTGTGAAGCTAAGCCGGAATCTCTTGAGGGGGGAGCAAAACAGAAAACCTTCTGTGGGGGGAGTAAAGATATTTTCTGGTACTACACATTACACATGTAACCAGTATTCAAAGTATAGGGAGAGATGTTGGTCATCATCCATTATGTGTAGGTGACCATAATGACATTACCATGCAGAAACCAGTTTGGACTGAAGAGTTTAGTTGTTAGCCACTGACAGCAACATGTTACTGACAAGATAACTTGTTTGTTATTCATTAATTACGTGTATTTGTAATTCCCAGGAAAGTTATGTATACAGTAGGTTGGGGCTGCACTTAATTGTTAATCTTAATAATCTGTCAGGCAAATCTGCTGGTGAAAAATATTCATGACCGTTATGATCTGGCTAGGTTGCTTGAACTTGACCTTGTATAAGGTTACTGGCTCACTCCTTGATTTATAAATCTTCTGTCCACAATCACAGTGTCTGTGCATGATTGTAAATAAGGACTGTGCGATGAATAAGCTGACATACTGACTTCAGGCAGCATCTGCCTTTCATTGAAGACAGCTTTTATGTAGCAGTTTAATTATGAAATTACCAAGCTATTTATACTAGAAAGTGTGCACAATTAAGTAATCAGAATGTATAATAATACTTAATAGAACAATGATAATAAAGCGTTATCGTTTGTCTTAAGATGTGGTCACTTGTGATGTAGATCAATTATATATTGAGAATTTAAGAATATAGAAAAAAGGAAAAAAAACAGATAAAGGGAAGTCTTGGCGGTCAACAGCGACAAATCACCACAATACAGTAGTATTTCAGATTCTGTGTGGTGAACAGTCTCTCTAAAAAACAAAGAGTGTTAATGGGGTTCCAACTCGTTAGAAAAGCCGTCATTGCGATGTTCTGTTAAAAGGAGTCTTTTTCTACAACATAGGCTATTTAAATAAAGAATCACTCACCTTGAAGTCATCATTTCGACTGATTTTCCGAATCCTGTGAAATTCGAGGGAGAGAAAGCCGACATTTTTCATACAAAAGAACGCTCCATAACAACGCAGTTTATAAACCTTTATTTAGAATATTTTCTTAACTAATCACATGGAAGGAAAGAGTACATATTTCATTTCATTGTCACGAAAAAATAACTAGAAAATTAATCGCCGATGAAAAAATATGGCCATTTTACTCACGAACTGAACGAAACTGTCGCCGTCAATTTTGATTTTCCCGCCCGCGGGAGAAGTAGGCTGTTTTCGGACCGGATGTGACGTCAATTTTCGGTGGATCATCCGACCACAAAAAAAGTCCCAGGCGCAGTCAAGTGTTCTCCCCCGCCCCTGAGTCAGATGAAAAGAAAAAAGTGATCACTGGTGACGAGTGAAGAGGAAGAAAACAAACATGCGAGGGGGTAGTTTGACACGATTTCGCACGGATGAGTGGTATGATCAAGGTGGGAAAGGTCTGTTGACGGATATCATGCGTGGAGGTTTCCAAGGCCTTAAAAGGACCCGTAATCCCTTAAAGCTACCTAGTAACACCTTGAGTGGATTAAAAGCAGGCTTGACACGTGGTGTCAAACGAAAAGCCGAACAAGTCATCAAAAAGGAAATCACCAAACGAGCCAAGAAAGCGTTGGGCAATAAGAACGTGAAAAAAGCGGTGCGCGTGGCGAGTGCCTTGTTTCCCAAACAATTGAAAAGAGCTCGTGATATTTTTGGTGTCTAAAAAATGGATCCAGTGCATTCACGTCCTCGACGTATTCGCAGTCAACGTGGTTTACCTCAACGTGGGGGACTATTTCCTTTTTGGAAACTCATGAGAAGACCCCCACAACGGCGACGACAACAACGTGGAGGATGGTTGAGTCAAAATGTAGTGAGAATTCCAGGGTTTGATTTGGCGCAACGGTTGGCACGGCAACGACGGTATAAAAACCCCTCACGACGTCCTGCCTCTACATCAAGACGAAGAAGGAGAAGACAGCGTTAAAAAATGCCGAATGTTATGTCACGAGTGGCTGGCCCTGTGGCCGTCCCTACCTTCTCCGAAGGGGCTGCTCCAGCTCACCCGCGTTCCGAAAGGGCCATCAACCCGGCTTTGCGAGTTTTCAAGGTGCCTCCCACGGACATTAGCATCAATGCCTATCGCATGGTCACCATTCAACCCACCACGACAGGGATCAATCCCATGGAATTCATCATTCCGGCTTTGGACGATTGTGTGGATTTGGGACGCAGTTACTTCACCATGGAATTGAGGTTGAAAAAGAGTACGGGCGATGACATGGTGGCCAATGAGAAACTGTGGCCCGTCAACAATTTGGCGCATTCCATCATCAAACAAATTGACTTGCAGTTGAATGGCACGTTGATCAGTCCCCAATCAGACACCTATCATTACAAGGCTTACATTGAAGACTTGTTGAATTTTGACCGAGAGGATGGCAAGACGGTGTTGGGACCTCAAGGTTGGTTCAATCAAGTGGATTTCCCACCCCAATGGACGGCAAACAATACCAACAGTACCACACCTCATCAAGATTGGCGTGATCTCAGTGCTAATCACAAAGCTGCCTTGGCTGCATCCGTGGCAGAAACCGCCAAGTATGCTGCAGGAGTGACTCACAGCCTGGTGTTTACCCCTCACTTGGAAGTGTTTCACACTGGCAAAGTGTTGGTCCCCGGGGTAGAAATCAAGATGAAATTTCATTTCAACAGCCCTAACCTGTTTATGAATGGAGTAGGTCTGGCAGGAAGATTGAGGGAAGGAGATGTGAAACTGCGTTTTCATCTGTGTCAACTCCGTTTGAATGAAACTGTGTACAGGAGTTTGTCTGCCCAAAGACAAAATGACGAACAAATGGCTACTTACCCTACCGTCCGCAGTGAAATCCGCACCTTCAGTATGCAAGGCAACCTAACCCGCTTTGACATTCCCAACCTGTTTCAAAACAGAGTGCCTGATAGGTTGATTGTAGCCCTGTTGGACAGTCGAGCCTTCAATGGAGATGTGACCCGAGATCCCTTCTGCTTCCAGAAATTTGGACTGAGTTCCATTCGACAGATTGTGAGAGGAGAAGAATACCCTTATGAAACCCTCCACTTGGTGCACGACAGTGCCGCCCGAGATAATCTAGGGTACTTCCGTTTTCTGCAAGCCAGTGGTGCTTGGTGCAAAAAGAAAGGCAATATGGTGGAACTGGGAGATTGGGGAGATGGTAAACATTGTACCTTGTTCATGTTTGACAATGTAGCCAATGGATGTGCTGACAGTCAAAGACTCAACCCTAAGCAAACAGGTGACTTGCAGCTCAGTTTGGAATTTGGAGTAGCTCCTGGTACCAATATAACCGTGCTCGTGTATGGAGAATTTGAGAACTTGCTGGAGATCGACTCGAACGGAGCTGTGCTGTACGACATTTACCAGCACTAAAAAGAAGAAAAAGAAAAAGATGGAACAAGTGGCTTTGAATAATGTGCAGTTGGATTATTTAGCAAGAGACGACCCTCAATTGAAACCTTATTTTTACGGGACCGTGGCCTGTGATCGTTTACCCAAAACCCCCTCCAAGAAAATAGTGCAAGGCTACATTGTGAACACAGACCCACACGATCAACCCGGTCAACATTGGTTAGCCTTGTGGACCGATCGGAACGTGTGTGAAGTCCTGGACAGTTATGCGTTGCCGTTGGAAATGTACGAGCAAGCGACCCGGTTGAGAGAGTGGATCGTGAAACATTGGAAGTATGTCGTGACCAATGGCAAGTCCCTGCAAGCTATCAATAGCAAGAGTTGCGGTGATTACGCCTTGTTGTACTTGAAAGCCAAAGCCCGTGGACGCACGTTGCAAGAATTTTTAAATGACTTTTCAGATTACGATTATGTAAGCAATGATCATAAAGTTGGTCAAAGAGTCAAACAGTTCATTGTTGGTAACGAGTTGGTTTGGCACAAAGTGTGTCGAAGCCCTTATCATCAGCGTTGTTGTCAAAAAAAATTAATAAAAGGTTGAAAATGTACGAATGGGTGTCATTTTTCTTTTCTTTTCGTCATTCAAGTGGGAAAACCTTTTCGCTTCCATTCCCCTTCTAGTATTTTGGTCGTGGGTCCTTCGGGGTGTGGCAAAACCGTGTTACGGAAAAACTCTTGTTGGAAAATCCTGAGTTGTTTGAAACCCCTCCTACCCAAGTGCATTATTGTTATGGAACCTGGCAAGACCGATTTCGACCCATGCAAGATCGGGGTGTGATGTTTCACGAAGGGATTCCCGATCACCAAGCCTTGGTGCAATGGTTTCCTCAAGGGCAAGGCGTCCTGGTCTTGGATGATTTGATGGACGAAGGCAGCAACGATAAACGCGTGTTGGATTTATTCACCAAACATTCCCATCATCAAAACGTCACGGTCCTTTACCTGTGCCAAGACATGTTTCCCGTGGGTAGATATGCCAAAAGTATTTCCCGCAATGCCCATTACATCGTGGCCTTCAAGAACCCGCGGGATCAATTGGGGGTACGCAATGTGCTGCTTCAATCGTTTCCCACTACTTGGAAAGACAGTTTGGAAACCTTTCATCACGCCACTGCACGGCCTTATGGGTATTTGGTGTTGGATTTGCACCCAGCTTCTTCCGATCAACAACGGTTGTTGAGCCACGTCTTAAAAGACGAGGGATGGACGTGCACGTATCAAAAACGTCGCGATCAGACACAGGATGTCAAGTAAAAGATTGCCTCCCCCATTGTTTTGGATTTGTTGGGAGATGCCAAGTAGACGATTACCAAGTAGAAGGTTGCAGGGATTGGCTCCCCCGTTGTTTTGGATTTGTTGGGAAAAAATTGTCGGTGATTATTTTCATAGCATGCGTTTGGACGACATGGATTACCAGGCCATGCAAGAGGTATATAATTTGGTTCGAAACCGACGAGGCAAATCCATTGACCGCTTGATCGATCGTTACAACGAAACGTATTTTCGTGAACTGGTGTGGACGTTAGAAGATCGAGCATGGCAGTTGATGATGCATCCCGACGTCCTCCGCAAGCTTACGCAACCGTTTCACCTGTAGGGGTAGGCACCACCATGACTTCCCAAAAAGAAAAAACCGTGGTATCCTTGCTGAATGGACCGTTGTCCAAACTCAATTGTTTAAAATTCAAACCGGAACTTTTGCAACGCATGGATTCCTTGTATGCCTTTTACCACAAACAGTGGTGGTGTTATCGGAAAATGCTGAATCATTTCAAGTTTTACAACGCCTTGTTCAATGGCATGGCCTTACTAGTGATGGCAGCCGGTATGATCGCGGGCCCCATTTTGGAAAACAGTACGTTGGTAGCGTGTTTGACAGCGGTGGGGACCGTGGTCAAAGGATGGAACGATTTTAAAAAGTACAGTTTCAAAGTGGACATGAGTCGTTTTGCTTTCACCACTTACGCCAAAGCCTTGATTGAATTGAGAACCTACGTGCGTGGCATTCCCTTTGAGGGATTGGAAGGGTTTTTGATCAAGATGCAAACGTTGGATGACACCATCATCGATTTTACACCGCCATTACCCAAACGTTGCGTGCAAGAATACTACCGACAGTTTTTCTATCAACCCATGGATGCCCAATGCTACGTGGATGGATGTCATCGTCCCTTGATGTCTAAAAGTTATTGGGCGGAAAAGGATAAAAAGGTGTGACCCTACAGCCCCACCCTCATGTATTCAGGACCATGTCCCCCAGCAGAAAACGAAAAAGAGGAAGAACAAGAAGAAAACGTCGTGGTCACGTGAATGTAGGAGGAAGCATTTTTCCCTTCTTGGCTTTGGTCAATAAAAAGAAAAAACAAAAAGGAAGTGGATGGTGGCAAGATTTCAAATGAAATACCCGTCAAGGCTATAAAGAGACTCGCGACCTCATCAAGCAAAACAAAGCCCTTCAGCGTGTGTTGTCGCACCAATGGTATCACTGAGGAGAACACGAAGAAAACGACGACAACGACGTTCTCGTCAAAAAGGTGGTTTTTTGAACGTATTGACCCCCGCGTTGGTGGGGTTGGGTAAAGCCGTGGCTCTAGAAACGGACAAACGTATAAAAAACTATATCAACCAAGCCAAGCAATGTCATCGTCGTCGTCGTGGTCGCCGGTGAAAAAACAAAGACTTTGGTTGATATGAAACGTCTTCGACGTCAATTACCGTTTTTACGGTCGGTGTTAAAAGAAGCCAATCGTTTCAAACGTCAAGACCTTTTACAACATGCCAATGCGGATCAAGTCAATGCCATCAGTGAACTGGTGTTGAACCTGTTAAAAAACAACATTCCCGTGACACCCCCCATCATGGCGCAGCTTCGTCCCTATAAAAAGGTGCTACGCGACCTGGGCCGTCGTCAACATTCGGTCAAAAAGCGCCGTCAGTGGTTGATCTCGCAAAAAGGGAGAGGGTTGTTTCAAGGACTCCACAACGTGTTATGTCAATGTGCTCGAAAACAACGCTAAACCTCCCAACCTGGGTGAGTCTTTTGCAAGACGCCAATCGAGAACGAGACGAGTGGAAAGACGAATGTCATTATTGGAAGCATAAATATCACATGTTGTATCGGGAGTATATGCATATCTTGAAGAGTTTTCTTTGTGAGAGGTATCGTAACCTAGAGGACGAAGAACTTTGCCCTGAGTGTAGCAACAAACCACCATGGAAGAGGTGTACATGATTCCTCAAAAGGATTTGGATCAACTCATTCAATATTACAAAGGGGAGTTAACGGAAAATGCTCTGCTCAACAAAGCGGCCACGTTAGCAGCTAAAAAACATGTCTTGTTAGCCGACCCCCAACTCCCTCCTGCTCTGGTCAATGCCAAAACCAAACCGTTGAGTCAAGAATTGACCAAGTTAACCAAACGCATACGTCAATTTCCCGGGAGTGCGGGTGTTGGTGCACCTGGTGGACCTCCCGGAGAGGAAGGAGAGGAAGACGAAGGGGATTTGGTCACGGGTCCAGTGGAACAATGGTTGAAGCGCATGATAAAAGGCAGTCCGTCCACCCCCAAACCTCAAATCACTCCTTCAGGACCCGTCAAGAAAGGCAAAGCGGCATCGACCAGTAACATTCCTGTCAAGAAAGGGACTCCTTCTACCAGTCGAGGAGATAGTGATCTTGCTTCTCGTTTAGAAGCCATTCGAGAACGTCGCAAGACCCTTGAAAAAAAGTTAGCCTCCAGTCCTTGGGCTAAAGGCAAAGGCAAAGGTAAAGGCAAAGGCAAAGGCCCAGCTCGAGAAGTGGAACAGTTAAAACCCTTGCCCGGGTGGGAAGATTGGGCACGAGGTAAAAAGTTGAGACGTCGATAGGATTACGACAGTGACTGAAAAAAAAATGAAGACCCGTTCCAAGAAAAAACCCACCCCCAGGAGGAGGGGAACCAAAAGGAAGAGAACCCAACGAGGATGGGGTGTGGACAGTCAAAAATGGTTGGCTAAAACCGGTATTGAATTTCATTGGCCTGGCTATCAGTACATGGGACCCGGTACTAAACTTGCCAAACGACTCAAGCGTGGAGATCCCGGCATCAATCGATTGGACAAGATTGCCAAACAACACGACATTGATTACAGCCACGCTAAGAATCTACAAGACAAGTGGAAAGCCGATACCAAGATGATCAAAGCCATCGATCGTTTACCTGGCAAGAAAACCATGACAGAACGTGTGGTGAAAAAAATCATGCAAGCCAAGAAACGTTTGAAGTTGTAAACATTGTATTATACAAACTTGTTGTTGTTGTTGTTACAAAATAAAGAAACGTTTTATTTACATGTTTTTTTTCTCTTAATGTTCAATGCTAGGACCCCACCACTGCTTTTGACATCCTGTTACTTTTCTCCATTTTACATTTTTACTAATCCAACGATTAAGTTCTTGTTTCAAAGACTGTCTTCTTACAAGAGGAACACTGAAAGAACTATACCATTCCGGTGGAGATGGTGGTACTTCATGAAACTTTTTACACTTATCACAATATAAAGTAATCATATTTGTTTTCAAAAAACGAATCTCATTCAAAACATGTCTTGCACAACAAATTGACCAAATCTGGACAAGCGTCTTGTGAACCTAAATATTAATACAACTCATCAAAATAAATAATTGTTGTCGTAAAGCTGCAGGAGTCAAAATATCTAACATCCTTAAATATTTTCTAAAAATTTATAAAATGATGACGAAACCAAACATATCGAAAAATGTCATCACACACCTAAAAGGAAAAAAAAGTCCCGTCACTCAAAACCTTCTCTTGCTTAAACTAAACTTAAAAAAAAGCCAGCTTTAACTTCAAATTTGATTGGCGGTGATACCATCTATGTCTAAACCAAAAACGATGAAGTTGTTGATGCACCTAGGGTAAAAATGACAAGAGATATCTGTATTTTATTTCTTCTTTTTCCCAAAGATAATAACAAAAGCCACAATTAAAACAGTGCCAGCAAATCGTTGTTCTAAATTCTTTATGCACCTACAAGCAAAGAGTTAACGTAAATATGGCATGAGATTCCATGGAGAAAGATAATCACATTGGTCAGTCAGCCTATCAATCTTTCTAAGACATGCCATAACCAAACACACATTGCGTGATTGATTCATTTGTGCTTGAGTTCTTTTAATTTCCTTGCAGGTGGTACAAATACAAACATGCCATTCTTTTTTAAGTTGAGTATGAACCTGAAAAAATAAACCAATCATATCGCTAGCATTCAAACAAAGCAGTTTCGGCCAAATCTAGAACGGTACTAATTTTCACCAAAAATGTCATATAACAGTTCCAGCACTTAAAACGGTGATAGCCCAGTGAACATTCCATTTCTTCAATTACCTAAAAACATAAGCAGACCCTTCAATGTGGACTGTATATTTCAAAAGTTTAGCACGTCGTAATTTCATCAAAAACATTACATAACAACTGTTACAATAACGACGGTAGTAGTATGGCCCGGCGATTTGGGACTTTGTATCGAAAAGACCCACCCCCCTAACTTTTTGAACCAATGGGAGCCTCGTGCCATTCCTTTTTATCATGTGATCCCGGTCATGAGAAATGGACCAATGAGAGTTGGGGTCAAAGGTCATCCAAGATGGCGGCTGATGGTGGGGGCATGTTTTTGGGTGGTCAACCGCTGACCAGTTCCCCAAAAAGGATTGCGGGCTCAAGATGGCGGCTGATGGTGGGAGTGTATTTTTTGGGGGAAGACCGCTGACCAGGAGGGAAAAAAGATCGCGGGCGCAGCGAAACAAAGACGACCAGGAGGATGTTGGAAATGTGGCTTTTAATGATTGCTAAGGCATATCAAGTAGAACAGAAAACATGAAGCATACTATCCAAGGAGTGAATCAGTTCGTGGTATGTTGTTCTTTAAGAACACGCTTCCCACACATCGGGATAACATCAACTGACAAGTCCACAGGCGGAACCAAGAGAAAACACAATTGCAAAGCTAGGAGGACGATGAAGACAACTTGTGCTATTTTCAGGGTGAGTGCTGACAGCTGTTTTCAACACGAGAAGCGCTTCCACAATTCGAATCTACCTGGACCACCGAGACAAGTTGGCCAAGAAACCGTATCAAGATGAACCTTCCTATTCAAATTGGTTTTTTCGTGTATCACTGTTCGTGGTATGTTGTTCTTGATGTGATTCTTCTGTGTCAGGAAGAATTAGTGAGAAGACGTCCGAAACCGTGGGATGGTGACAAGGTCGAAAAGAATGAGGCAGCCCGATGTTCAAGAGGGATCCGAGGTGCCACAGAGACCGCAACAATGTTCGTCGGGTGGGATGACACACCCTGCGTCTATGCAACGTTGACAGGTGACACTACCCCAATTGGTATCCCAATCGGTGGGTTTCCAAGTGGTATCGGTATCGACAGGTAAGACTTGGTGACAAATTTTGCAGGGATCTCGAATATCGTCTCTTTCACACCAATGGAAAGAAGGGAAGGTAAGTTTGTCGTCTTTCTGATGGATATTGGTATCGAGTCCTTGAAACCATCGATCGAGGGTCCGTTGTTTAACTTGAAGGTCTTGATTTTGTTCTTGGTAATCGCCTGGGTAATAACAGCCGGGATGAAAATGTCCTTTGCACCAGGCTTTGACAAAGGCGTGGGTGTCGATGGAGGTTTTGGGGGAATTGTTACAAAGCAGAAGTCCTTCGGTGGTTCGACGTTGTTGAAGAATGGCATCGATGTTCAAGGGGATAAAATGTTGGTAGATGGTACATGCCACAGTGGGATTTTCTTGATGATAACGAGAATGGGCCAAGATGACTTCTCCTTTGTATTTTTTCTTGCCGATGGTTTGCGTGGGATGATAATTCAGGGGCATTTCTTCCAGGAGGAGATCGATTTTGCTGCCGAGATTCAGATTGCGTATAATGCGTCGGACTTCATTGGCTAGGTCCTCCATGCTGGGTTGGGTAAGAAATGACGGCAGGTAGAGGGTGGCGTTGACTTTTTCTAGAGAGTTGAAGGGTGATGACAGTGTTGCCTGATTTGAAGGGAGCGGGTTGTCCATTGGCTGTTTGAATAGTAGTATAGCCCGTCTGTTGAGATCTGAACTCGGCTTGTGATTGGTGGAGAGCCAAATCCAAGATGGCGGCTAGAGGTTTTTTGTATGGAAAAGACCCACCCCTAAACAATCAGAAGTGATGATCAGAAGTGATGACGTCATCAGAATGGAATGTTGTTGGAAATGAAGAGTTCACGTGTTTTTGTTTGGAAAACCGCTGACCGGTCTAGGAAAAGGAGATCGCGGGCTCAGATCAGCAAAGAGAGGACATTTCGTGACGCTTACATGACGTAGGGGAATCACCCTCTGGCTAGGGTGGGAAACCGCTGACCAGTTGGTTGAAAAAAAGGGGATCGCGGGCTCAAAGGGTTGGGGTTCATACAGAGGTTTGATACCGATCGGATTTTTGTCGATACCGAGGTTCGATACCCCTCTCTTTTTTCCGATCCCGATTCGATGAGATGGTGGTGTTGGTGGGCAGCAGCAGCGGCGGCGGCGGCGGCGGCGGCGGCGGGCGCGCGCGCGCGCGCGGGGAATCGGCGGCCGCGGCGCGCGCTTGGCGCACGCTGTGGGGGAAACCAAGATCTTTTTAATGTGAGTTCGAATCCCAGTCGGGGGTGGAAAAAAAAATTTTTTTTTGGAAAAAAGCATGGAAATTTTTTTTTTTTTTCGGGTCGAAGCGAGTAGGAGACAATGGATGGAAGAGTGTTTCTTGGGGATTTGGGTGGGAGGTTTTTTTTGGGTTAGAAGCGATCGATCGATCGATCGAGTTCGGCTCGGTTTGAAAAACAAAAATCCCTTTTTTAAAAAACAAAACAAAAGAGAGTTGATTGATTTTATTTGGATGACACAGGTTTTTTTTATTCATGTCAAGGTAGCCTGTGGACTCTGTCATGATCCTTCTTTTCTTCCCCTGGAGTTCTGTGTTGTTGTGAAGGAAACAAAATGATCACCAAGCTGTCAACAGATTGCTTGCTCGCTTGCTTCACGTTCATTGAAATTGACTGGTGAAGGCTTCTTCTTCTTGTTTGTCATGGGCCAGAATAGTTTTGACGGTTTCGGTAATATCGTCCCACCAGTTCTAGTGCTGATAAAGATGGTTTCAAGCTTGAGACTGGATCCATTGGTAAAACAAATAGGTTTCTTGTTTGGGACAATGGTGGGTGGGTTTCGCGTGACGACCGCAGGTTAATCCTACATCAAACCCCATGGCGATGAGTTTCTCGACTTTAGGACATCCAAAGTCTTCCAAGTTAATGCAAGGAATCTGTAGCTCGTTTAGTAGATTCTTTTCCAAATATCCTCCCTTGTAAGCTACCATGTATTGGTGTTGCGTTCTGCAACGATGATAGGCTGACTCGATCATGGTTTTGACCAGATGTTGAGGTAAGGCTTTTTCTTGCTTGCTCGATTCAAAGCGTAAGCCGTGAATATGATGGTAGATATAGTTGACCGTTTTACGATCTCGCTTTTCCAACGAGAGGTAAGGCAACTTGTTTTCCAAGAACCAGCTGAAACTCCCGTGCTGTAAACTGTAAACACCCATTTCCCTTACAATAAACGGTTGATGGTTCACTTGATACCCATCCAAATCGACAATCATACAGATTTGTTCCATGTTGTCTTCTGTCTAAAACAGAATTGATTTGGTTTAACTGTCACCCTAAATAGGTACAGACTTGCCCCATGACGTCATAACCGTCTTTGTCGGTAGATTGCTTGTCGGAACATGTCGAAACATACCCGTTGACGTCACAATCCACACCCACCTTGTTTTGTATATAGAAATTTTATTGCGCGCCTTTTCTAAAGGGAACGATCAAAGATGGCCGGTTGTTTTCTCTATCTCTCGTCAAGTTTTAAGGATTGGTTTCTTTACAAGACACACTTGTACCTGTGTAAGCAGTTGTATGAACCTACTGACTTACCGGAACCGACAGACGATCCTTTACAGGCGATTGAACTCTGTCAAGGGAATATCGGGCGTTGGATCGTGTTTATGGTCTGGTTGGAAACCTGTCCGAGCGCGTTTCCTTGTTTTTAAGGAGCCTTGGGAGGTCAAGGTCCTTACATAGGTATAAAAAAGGCAACCATGGGCTATTTTGTTGTCACCATGAGTTTCTACATCACCCTCCTCAGTGATCAAGCGCAAGGCACGGGTCAAAAATTTACTGCCAGACTTCCTCATTCACATTATCTGGTAGAAGATGATTGGGAAGCGGCCTTGGTGTATATCTCACACCCTGGTTTTAATCAACAATTGGGAGATCAAACCAAGCAGAATTGGACGCAAGAAGATAGTCAAAAACACTGGATGAAAACAGATATCAGATACATACCAAAACGCGGCGATGGAACGGCTCCCATTCAAGTCACCAAACAAATCCATTTACCGCCAGGGTATTACCACAATTTGAAAGAAGCATGGATCGCCATCGGTTACGAAATGGAAAAACAACACATGGAAGTCATGATGGATATAGCCAAAATGGACGTGGACGATCAGGCTAAACGACGAGAACTAGCCGCTCTCAACCTGGCTCAACCCTACGTGAAAATCACCAATGCCGGCATTGCCTCCGAATTAGATTCCTTGTATGTACTCATTCCAGCCAACATGCAATTTGAAATGGAATGGAAATTCGCTCAACTGATGGGACTGGTGAAAGATGGAATGCCGACGCAACAAATTGTCCAAGACAAAAATTATCTGGTCAAACATATTGTGGATTACAACGATCGTCATAAATGGGAACCAACCACCGGTCCTGTCAACAAATATCCACCTCGTGGCATTGTCTCCGTCAGCTTTACCCACCCCGATTTCGATTATTACTTCTTCTTGGGGCCGAATCTGAGTCAACAACCTTTTCCCAGTACGCCCACGGTCAAACCACAAGAAGGACAACAACAACTCATGATTTACACCGATCTCGTCGCACAGAGCATTGTGGGAAATCAACAAAAAGGGTTTTTACGTACCATGGATGCCGGCAATACCGATCATCAGTTTGATACCACGCAACGGATGTATTTTCCTCTTGGTAAAACGATCTTTGACAGCATTGCCATTGACATTCAAACAGCCAATGGACAGCCTGCTCCTTTCAAACAAGGCAACACCATCCTCACTCTTCAACTCTCCAGAAAAAGTCAACGGACATAAAAACAGGAGGTCCTCTCTGAGGTCCCATCAGGCCTAGCGGGGAACGACGAGAGACCATAAAAACAGAGCGAGCGCCTGGCTGGAGCATCTTATCATGACCACGAGAAATTATTGAAAGAGTTTGAAACGTGTCCAAAACAAGAGTCTTGCTGAACAATTAGAGAAGAGAGAGCAGCGGGGAGGTGTGTGACTTTTTTAAAGCACATCAATGACAAATGGGAACAATTGAGATGTGGACGATCCGTTTGATTTGGATGATTCTGTTTCTTGAACAAAAAAAAAGACAGGTGCAGACATTTTCATTTTGTTTTATTTTCTCCCAAAAGAACACAACATGGGCTGTAACACGAGGTGATTAAGACAATTACAATTTTAAACGTTTCTTGGCTTGCATGATTTTTTTGACCACGCGTTCCGTCTTGGTTTTCTTGCCGGGTAACCGATCAATGGCTTGGATCATCTTGGTATCGGCTTTCCATTTGTCTTGCAAATTCTTGGCACGGCTGTAATCAATGTCGTGTTGTTTAGCAATCTGGTCCAAGCGATTGATCCCGGGATCTCCACGTTTCAGACGTTTGGCTAAATGCGTCCCAGGGCCCATGTACTGATAGCCAGGCCAATGAAATTCTTTCCCGGTTTTGGCGATCCATTTTTGGACATCCACCGCCCCACCGGATTGGCGGCGTTTCCGTTTGACGCCCCGTCTCCTCCTCTGGGTGGGCATCTTTTTACTCACTGTCGTAATCCAATCGACGTCGTAACTTTTTACCTCGGTGCCAATCTTCCCAACCGGGTAAGGGTTTTAATGCTTGCACTTCACGTGAGACGCCTTTGCCTTTACCTTTGCCTTTGCGACTGTCGGCTAACTTTTTTTCCAACGTCTTGCGTTGTTCTCGAATGGCTTCTAAACGCGATTGTAGATCCCCTCGACTGGTGGATGGGCTCCCTTTCTTGACAATTTTACCAGTGGTGGCTGCTCCTTTGCCTTTCTTGGTGGCAGGGGTAATGGGTGGTTTGGGGGTGGACGGGCTGCCTTTTATCATGCGCTTCAACCATTGTTCCACGGGTCCCGTCACCAAATCCCCGGCTTCTTCTTCTTCCTCGCCTGGCGGTGCACCCGGGGCACCAACCCCCACCCCGCCAGGAAATTGACGGATGCGTTTGGTTAACTTGGTTAATTCTTGACTCATTGGTTTGATTTGAGCATTGACCACGGCGGGGGGTAATTCGGGATTGGCTAACAAGACATGTTTTTTGGCGGCTAACGTGGCGGCTTTGTTCAACAAGGCATTTTCGGTGAGTTCTCCTTTGTAATATTGAATGAGTTGTTCCAAGTCCTTGTGGGGAATCATGTACACCTCGTCCATCGTTGACTACAGTCAGAGCAAAGTTCCCCGTCTTCCACTGCACGACAGCTCTCACAAAGACGGGATCTCAACATATGTTGGTACTCTCGATACAACAGGTGATATTTATGCTTCCAATAAGAACAGGCGTCTTTCCACTTGTCGGTGGCCCGATTGGCCTCTTGTAACAGGGTGATCCATGTGGCCAGGGTTAACGGGTCGGTCGAGCACATTGACATAACACGTGATGTAGTCCTTGAAACAATCCGCGTCCTTTTTGTTGGACCAACCACTGACGACGTTTTTTGACGGAATGTTGACGACGTCCCAAATCCCGTAGCACCTTTTTATAGGGTTGAAGTTTGGCCAGGATGGGTGGGGTGACGGGAATCTTGTTTTTTAAGAAGTTTAAGACCAGTTCACTCACAGCATTGATTTGATCGGCATTGGCATGTTGTAACAACTCTTGTCGTTTGGAGCCATTGGCTTCTTGTAACATGGACCGTAAAAACGGCAATTGACGTCGAAGACGTTGCATCGTTTACCGAGGACGGCGACGATAGCGTTGGTTGGCTTTTTGAATGGTGCGTTTTATACGTTTATCCGTTTCCAAGGCCACGGCTTTCCCCAATCCCGCCATGGCGGGGACCAATAGATTTAAAAAACCGCCTCGTTGACGACGACGTCGTCGTCGTCTCCTCAAGGATACCATGAGTGCAACAACACACGTTGAAGGGCTTTGTTTTGTTTGATGGCATCTCGCGTCTCTTTATAGCCTTGACGGGTATTGCGTTTGAAATCTTGCCACCAGCCACGGCCTTGTTGTCTGATTAAACCCCCTCCTCTTTGACGTCGTTTCCTTTTTCTGCGTCGTCGTCGTCGTTGGACGGCCATGGTTCTAAGAGCGTGGGACTGGGAGGGAGCGGCTTTTTATCTATCCAATAGTCTTTGGGTCTCAAGGGACGAGGACATCCGTCCACATAGCATAGGGCTTCCACGGGTTGGTACATAAAATGACGGCGGTAATCTTGTAGACACCGTTTGGGTAACGGAGGGGTGAAATCCACAATGGTATCATCCAACGTTTGCATCTTGATCAAAAACCTTTCCAGGTCCTCGAAAGGAACACCACGCACATAGGTTTTCAATTCGGTCAAGGCTTTGGCATACGTGGTAAACGCAAACCGACTCATGGTCACTTTAAACCGGTATTGTTTAAAATCGTTCCATCCTTTGACCACCGTACCCACGGCCGCCAAACACGCCACCAAAGTACTGTTTTCCAAGAGGGGTCCGGCAATCATGCCCGCTGCCATCAGGAGTAATGCCAAGCCATTGAACAAGGCGTTGACAAACTTGAAATGATTCAGCATTTTCCGATAACACCACCACTGTTTGTGGTAAAAGGCATACAAGGAATCCATGCGTTGCAAAAGTTCCGGTTTAAACTTTAAACCATTGAGTTTGGACAACGGTCCATTCAATAAGGACACCACGGTTTTTCTTTTACTTGACATCCTGATCACTGCGACGTTTTTTGATACGTGCGCGTCCATCCCTCGTCTTTTAAGACGTGGCTCAACAAGCGTTGTTGATCGGACGAGGCCGGGTGCAAATCCAACACCAAATACCCATAAGGCCGTGCAGTGGCGTGATGAAACGTCTCTAACGTGTCTTTCCACGTGGTCGGAAACGATTGCAGCATGACGTTGCGTACCCCTAATTGATCCCGAGGGTTTTTAAACGCCACAATATAATGAGCATTCCTCGAGATGGTTTTGGCATATTTTCCAGCCGGAAACATGTCTTGACAAAGGTACAAGACTGTCACGTTGCGATGATGAGAATCTTTGGTAAATAAATCCAACACGCGTTTATCGTTGCTCCCTTCATCCATCAGATCGTCCAACACGAGTAATCCCCCGCCCGAGGGTTGATACCATCGCGTTAAATCTTGACTGGAAGGAATGCCTTGATGAAGATGAATGCCTTGTCGTTGAAAATCCCGGTATTTGTCTTGCCAAATGCCATAACAATAATGCACACTGGAAGGCGCTTGAGGGAATAAGTGGGTTCGTTCTTTTAAACACTTTTCCGTAAACACGGTTTTCCCACATCCCGAAGGACCCACCACCAAGATAGAGGAGGGGGTATGAAAACGAAACGGTTTCGCCGTTTGCATGATGATGATGATACTACCCAGGGGAAAAAAAAGGCACCTTTTTATTGGAGTCGGTGGGACTCGAACCCACGCACAATCCCCCACACCTGTTTTTTAGGGGATCCAAAGGCTCTACCAACTGAGCTACGACTCCGACACCGTTTTTCCAACGAACTTTTTTATTTAACCATTACATTGATGATACGGATGACAACAAAGTTGATACCATCTGGCTTCTTGACCTACAATGAGTTGCTGAAGGCGTTGACCGGCTTGATGGTCATTGCTTACATAATCATGATCGGAAAACTCATTTAAAAATTCTTGCAAGGTCCCGCCACGGGCTTTGGCTTTCAAGTACAACAACGCATAATCGCCACAGGACTTGCTTGAGATGGCTTGGAGGGACTTGCCATTGGTCACCACATATTTCCAATGTTGAACAATCCACGCTCGTAACGGGGCAGCTTGCACGTACGTGTCCAATGGCAAGGCATAACTGTCGAGGACTTCACACACGTTTCCCTCGGTCCACACCGCCAACCAATGTTGTCCGGGTTGATCGTGCGGGTCGGTGTTGACAATGTACCCTTGGCGTTGGGTTTTGACAGGACGCTTGGGTAATCGATCACAGGCCACCGTCCCGTAAAACATCGGTTTCAATTGGGGGTCGTCACGGGCTAAATAATCCAACTGCACATTATTCAAGGCCACGTGTTCCATCTTTTCTTTCTTTAGTGCTGGTAAATGTTGTACAACACGGCTCCGTTGCGGTCAATCTCCAGCAAGTTCTCAAATTCCCCATACACGAGCACAGTTATATTGGTAGTGGGCGCGGCTCCAAATTCCAAACTGAGTTGTAAATCGCCTGTTTGCTTGGGGTTGAGGGTTTGACTGTCAGCACATCCATTGGCCACATTGTCATACATGTACAAGGTACAATTTTTAGCTTGGCCCCAATCTTCTAGTTCCACCATATTGCCTTTCTTTTTACACCAGGCGCCACTGGCTTGCAGAAAACGGAAGTAGCCTAGATTATCTCGGGTGCCATTGTCATGCACCAACTGCAGGGTTTCATAAGGGTATTCTTCTCCTTTGACAATCTGTTTAATGGAGGTCAGCCCAAATTTCTGGAAGCAGAAGGGATCTCGCGTCACATCGCCATTGAAGGCGCGGCTGTCCACTAACCCCACAATCAATCGGTCAGGCACTCTGTTTTGAAACAGGTTGGGGATATCAAAGCGGACCAGGTTGCCTTGCATGCTAAAGGTCCGGATTTCACTGCGGACGGTGGGGTAGGCAGCCACTTCGCCTTCATTGTGTCTTTTTTCAGACAAACTCTGGTAGATGGCGTCATTCAAACGCAGTTGACAGAGATGAAACCGTAGTTTGACATCGCCTTCCATCAATCGGCCGGCGAGAGCCACGCCATTCAAAAACAGGTTCGGACCATTGAAATGAAATTTCATCTTGATTTCGATGCCAGGCACCAACAGTTTGCCGGTGTGAAACACTTCCAAGTGCGGGGTAAACACCAGACTGTGGGTGACACCTCCAGCATACTTGGCGGTTTCGGCTACCATGGCGGCCAAGGCTCCTTTGTGATTGGCACTGAGATTCCTGTAGTCTGCATGCGGTCCAGCACTGTTGGTATTGTTGTCGGTCCATTGGGGTGGGGAATCCACTTGATTGTACCAGCCTTGGGGTCCCAACACGGTCTTGCCATCTTCTCGGTCATAATTCAGCAAGGTTTCCAGGTAAGCTTTGTAATGATAGGTGTCGGATTGAGGACTGATCAACGTGCCATTCAACTGCAAGTCAATTTGTTTGATGATAGAATGGGCCAGATTGTTGACGGGCCACAATTTTTCATTGGCCACCAAGTCATCGTTTGTACTTTTCTGCAATCTCAATTCCATGGTAAAGTAACTGCGTCCCAAATCCACAAAATCGTCCAAGCCTGGCACAATGAATTCCATGGGATTGATGCCCGTGGTGGTGGGTTGAATGGTGACCATGCGATAGGCATTGATGCTAATGTCGGTCGGCGGCACATTGAAAATCCGTAACGCCGGGTTGATTGTCCCTTCGGAACGTGGATGAGCCGGTGGGGTTTGCGTACTCACGTCAGGCATGTTTAACGTCGTCGTCGTCGTCGAGTGGTGGCACCCCGTCGTCGTGAGGGGTTTTTATAGCGTCGTGCTAAGCGTTGTCTCAAATCAAACCCGGGCACTCTCATCACCTCGGGACTCAACCAGCCTCCCCGTTGTCGTCGCATGAGTTTCCAAAAAGGATACAGTCCTCCCCATTGAGACAACCCTCGATTACTACGGATCCGTCGAGGTCGTGAAGGCACGGGTTCCATGTTCACACTCCAAAAATATCCCGCGCTCGTTTCACTTGTTTGGGAAACAAAGCACTGGCCACCCGCACGGCTTCTTTCACGTTCTTCTGATTCAACGCTTTCCTGGCTTGTTTGGTGATTTCCTTTTTAAGGACGTCTTCGGCTTTGCGTTTAACACCTCGTGTGAAACCCGTTTCCAATCCTCTCTTGATATTACTAGGCAATTTCAAAGGATTTCGCGTGCTTTTAAGGCCTTGGAACCCCCCACGCAAGAGATCCGTCACCAATCCTTTGCCTTGTTGATCATACCACTCGTCGGTCCGAAATCGTGTCAAACTTCCCCCACGCATCGTGCTGTACTCTTCACGCTTTACCAAAGATCACGTTTTTGTTTGTGTCACAGCACTCGTCTCTTTTTATACCGTCATCGTCGTTTTTTCCGAAAAGCGGCTTCCAACCCTTTTTTAGCCCCGTAACTCGCAGCACCCCCCGCGGCACCCAACGCCACGGCTTTTCCTCCAGCGATCAAGGCAGGAATGAGAGCGGCCAGTGGGAATAAACCCCCTCGTTGCCTTCTTCTTCGTCTCGTTCGACGCACTCTTGTCTTTGGCATGTTTGTTTGTTTGTTTTTCACAACCCTTGTTTTCTTTTTATACTCACATGAGGTTGCACGTAAACGATTCCCCCGCATAGCGTTTTCGTTTCCCACTTTTGATCTCTGCCATGCGTTTCAAATGCGCTTTTCTGGCATTCTTTTTAGCCAACTTTTCTATCCCTTTGGTGATGGACCATGCAGTTTTAGGAATTCCCGCAATCACTGCGTTGATCCCTTCCCCTGCTTGGGGACGCTGTCGTCGTCGTCGTCGTCGTCGTCGTCGTCGTCGTTTCGGAGGCATGATTGACTTGGGGTCCCTTCTCGTCTCTCTTTTTTATGCCTTTTTGAAGTGCAACGTGACAATGGTATGGCCGTCACCAAACTTGACCAAGTCTCCTCCTCTACCAATCGTTTCAGCCACTTGAACATGAATCATTTCCACCACCTCGTTACGAAGAGCCATGTATTGAATGTGCAACGGTTCAAAGTAGATGGTGCCACGTGCTTGTCGCTTGTACTGGATTTCACGCAACAAATCGGTCACGCGATTGCCCACCACCGTGCTGCCTGCCACGTCGGAGTACACGTGCAATGATCGCGTGGGTTCCCCCACCACCGCCCGAAACGCCACATTCAAGTTCGTGAAACGCCAATTACAACTCATACTCAATTGTAAATAATCCGGTAAAAACGAACGCACCGTCCAAAAGACCGGCTTGCTCTGATCGTCGTTCACATCGTTCCAAGCGTTGTCAACGGCTGGTTTTGTCATGTTGGGGATTTGATCCCCGATGAATTCTTGTTGTAAGTTTGGTCCCAACATCAATACAGTGTCAATTTGACGTAACCATCCCATCTTGAGAGCCAACTTGGTGTAGATGGTCAGGGCTGGCGTGTCGGTGCCACAATGGCAGATATTGGTGTTGTCAATGAGCAGATCTTCGCCTTCCCACTTGAACTTGATGTAGGTGTGTTTGCCTTGATCGTTGGTAAACCGACCCCCTTGAATCGCCAATTCCTTACGTTGTTGTTCCAAGTGGGCAATGATGGCTTTCATGAAACTCACGCCATCTACTACCCAATCCAAATCTTGAATGTCATTGATGATGGTTCGCGCAGTGTCTACTCGCGAGGTCATTTCCCCGTCTTTTCCACCCGGTTTGGGATAGGTTTGGTCCCAGGACGTCCCCATGACGTACCCATTTTTCTTGACCAACTCATACAAATTGACGCGAGCATCCGGTAAGGAAATGGCACTCAACCCCACTTGCCATCCCCCTCCGGATAACTGCAACGGTTTCGGTAAACGAATCTTGAAGGAATTGGCTTGGTTGTTGGGAAATTCACGTCGGTTGGCATGACTGGGTAACGTCACGTAGAACGACATGTTGTCTTCTTCTTCTTCTTTACACGACCACTTCCCTTTTAAAGTGGAGGGTCAGGAGGGTATGCCCTTCACCAAACTTGACCAGATCCCCATTGGTTTCGGCCATCTGGGTTTCCACGATTTCTACCACTTCGTTGCGTACTGGGACATATTGAATATGTCGAGGTTCAAAGTGGGTGGTGTTTTGAGGCTGGTACTTGATTTCTCGTAAGAGATCCGTGATGCGACCCCCTACCATGCTGCTGGTCCCTACATCACAATACACGTGCAAAGGACGCGTGGAGGGAAATTCCAACGAAGGACGAAAGGTCTTGTTCAAATTCACAAACCGCCAAGGGCACGATAGACTCAATTTCAGATAATCCCCCTCGACTTTCCAAAAGAGGGGCTTGTTGCTGGTATCGCGGACATCCGTCGGGGTGGGAATGGTGGAAATGCCTTGAAATTCTTGCAAGAGATTCGGACCCAATCGATACTGGCCGGGGGACACTTGTTCAATCCATCCCATTCTCAGGGCCAAGGTTCTGCCCCATGACACGTGCGCTACTTGTCGTTTGTAATCCACATTGGTGGTATTCAAAAACAAATCCCCTTCGGAGGTCCATTCAAAGGTCGGATACAATTTGATCCCATTGTCCTCCGCCCATTTGTTTTTGGGGGCGGTTTGTTTCGCACGGCTTTTCTCGTAACGGTACACCAGTTGATGAAAAAAGTGCGATCCCGTCGACGAGGCCATCTCCTTTCTCATATCTCGACCGTAGACAGTGAATTCGCGACGTTCATGGTACCAGCGATCGTTCCCTTGATCGTCTTGGGTATACACCCGTTCGTGCCATCGTACATACAACAGAGGATGGGAATCGCCCACTCCTCCTTCTTCCGTTATCACTGGAATGATGGGTAAGGATAAACTCACCATACCCACCATCCATCCTCGTCCCACAAATCGGATAGGTTTCGGCAATCGGTTTCTGAAATGATGACTCTTGTTCCCAGGAAACTCTTTGGTACTCGCATGACTCATCAACGTCACGTAAAACGAAGAATTGGGCACCCACGTCATCCCTGTCTAGTCGCGTCGTCGTCGTCGTCTTTTGTTTTTCTGGGGTGGGCTTGTCTCTTTCTTTGTCTGGGGCGGTCGGAGGGAGGTCACGTCTCCCCTGGCAATCCAACTATTGTACTTGTCCGGCCACCCTTTCCACTTGACCAACAGGCGATCATTTTGACGCTTAAGTACCTTTTCGATACGAAACACATCGGACACGTGTACTTTTTGTAAATCCTCCTTGTAAAACGTGCCATCGACGGGCGTGTCATCCCATTCGCGAATCTTGTAGGTGGGCACAGGACCCGGCACCACACGATGCACGACAAACACTTCTTCGGTCCAACCGGGTAAATACCCTTTTTCAAACGTACGATGAATCTTGTTGAGACGCACACGATCCCCTACTTTGAATTTGGGTTGGGAGTGTTTTCTTTTCAAACGTTTCTCGTACAGGCGTTTCCACACGGCTTCATCGTTTTCCCACGTCACGTCTTGAGGGGCCATACCAATACTTCGATGACGTGTGGCATTGTAGCCTTGGACCAACTCGGGTAACACATTGTCAAATTTCAACGTGTTGGCAGCAGTGAAATAGCGGTACAAACGTTCTTTCAAGGTGCGGTTAAATCGTTCCACCACACTCGCTTTGGCATCCCCTTGGGTAGAAAAATGCTGGATTCCTTGCTCCTCGAGCCAACGTTGAAACGTGCGATTGTAAAATTCCTTCCCTCGATCCGTTTGCAATCGATTGGGACGTCGACCTCCTTGTTTCAAAATCTTATCAAACGCTTGGACCAAGGCCACCCCCGTTTTGCCTTTCAACGGTTGCACCCACGCGTATTTCGACAACACATCCAACACCGTCAGTAAATACCGAATGCCACGATTATACTTGGCCAACGGTTGGACTTCCACCAAATCCGCCACCCATTGATCGTCTAAGCCTCCTACGATCACGGGCAAGGTCGGAAAACGACGACGTCGCGGTTTATGCAACGTGTAGGCCAAATCCCGTTCCAAGATCCGTTGGGCTTTTTTCAAGGGGAGGTGATGGGCCTTGGCAAACCGTTGCACGCCTCCTAAACTGCCCGGGGCTCGAGGATCGTGGTAACGATTCAACCATGATTGGGACACATCCTTTTTCTTTCGAGGCGCCATACGTCCTGGTATTCATCCCACAAGGTGTGTATGGAAGGGATGGTATGGGGGTGCGCCTTTTGAATGATTCGATACCATCGCCATGCGTTCGGATGAGCTTTTAACCATAAGACAAACACCACCCATCGATACAGGTTGCGGTCTACATGGGTTTCTTCAAAGATCTGGAGAGGATGCGTGTCCTCGGGACATGGGGGAATGGGGATTTTGACACCGGGTTGATGATCATATAAGACTTGGCAAAGGGATTGATGGCATTGCCATTGCACCAGGGACAACAAACCCTCCCACGCATAACACAACCACACAGACTCCATGGTCACACTAATAAAAATTTTATTCTTACAACATCAGCCTTTTATAGATTTCACAAGTCAAAAAAAGTCAAAAGAGCGCGCGTATTTCATTTTACCGGCGCCCCGGTCGATGATGCTCTTTTTTTTCCGGACCTGCTTTTTCATTTGTTTTTATCATGTATCATAATCATTGTTCATTAAAAACAGTTCGTGTGTCTTTACTTGGTCGTGTCTTGTCTTTGTTTTTTTCGGTTCTTGGGTTTCAAGGGTTTGTCGGCCCATTGAAAGAAAGGACATCGATCCTCGGGTGTTTCTTTGCATGTGAAATAAGGGCGGTTGGGGTTGGCTTGGGATCGGCTGATTCGTAAGACCACGGGTTCTTCACAGTCACACACCAGGGTTCTTTTGAGATAATCAGGATGGAGTTTTTCATTAATGATCTTGAGATAAGTGGCGATTTGATCTTGATGACAAAAGAGGCCACATTTCTTTTCTTGGCATTTGATGTAAGTGTCTCCTGTGGTTTGGGCTTGAAAGCAAGTTAGGTCTGTTTGATGCATAGGGCAGACAACGGATTGACAAGCTTGTTCCATAGGCGGTAGTTGTACTTGATAACTAGCAGCAGGCGGATTTAACAAATTGAGAATATTGTCACCATTGAATAAGTCATCCATATTGATGAGCGGTGTTGGTGGCGGCGGCGGTACTGGTGGTGGTGACAATGTGGTCGTTGTAGGTGTTGACGGTACTGGTGGTGGTGAAGAAGGATCCACTTGGGGTGGTTTTTTGATTTTGATTTTTTTGTCTTTTTTGGACTTTTTCTCCGTGGGTGCAGGGGGTAAAGCAGTGACCATCTTTTCGAGTTGTTGCAAAGGTCTCTTCGTGGCCATGGTGAATTGAAGAGAGAAAGAATGAAAAAAAGAACACGCTATTTTATAGGCGATGATGACGTGATGTTGACGTGATCTTAGCTAGGATTGGTGGAGACAAAAAAAAGAAGGGTCAACGTTCAGGTCCATCGGGTATGTCGATGCCCGCCCATCCACGTTGACGTAAGGTTGCACGTGACCACCCAAAAATGTTATCCACGTCTTCATGTGTCAAACCCAAAAGTTCATAGGTGAACGTACTAAATTGGTGTCGAAAAGACACGATTTCTTCTAAAATTTGTTCTGTCACGATGTCGGGGCTCGTGATGTGCACGATGAATTCGATGTCGTTAGGTTGCCAACACGGGACGTCCATGTGATATTGGGTCAGTAGATTGCGCCACGATTGATACACCAAATCCAAAGACAGATGGCGTAACCCTTCTTTGATGGCCTCATTAATATGGCGCATATGAAGTAATACTTCTTCACTGTAAACGGGTTGAGTGGGTGGTTCTAGATCGTGCACGTGACGATGAATATGTTTGAGAATGGCCACGATCCAACATCGTTTCCATCGGCATTCGACCATTTCTTGATAAAAACGAGTGTTATAATCGATATTGCCGCTTGCAGTAAAAGGAGATTCCATTTTAGGGACTTGTTTTGTTTTTTGGTCTCTCCATACATTAAACAAATAAAAAGTGATGAGTGGTGCCTGTATATATATAAGAAAAAGAAGCTGTCAATCAAAACAGTCTATATATCACCTTTCTATCTTTTCAACGCATCATTTTTTTTGTTAGCATGGCAAGTAACACCGAGTCCGACGATGATCTTAATGACTTTATGGATTTATGGGAACAGGAAGGTGGTGCTGTACCGCAACGACGCAACCATTATCAATTTCGACGTGTTAAATTCCGAGAACGTCAAGCCAAGAGCTATGGAATCACACGTACAAGCTATCACTTACGCGTGGAAAACCCGCCAGAGAGTTTTCCAGAAGGGCATGGCAATATTGTGCGCGCGTTTGAAGAAGGATTGGCGGATCAAATCGAAGATCTCACGCGTAATATGCCGGACCACGACAGAATACAAATCTATTTATCTTCCAACCGACTTCAATCGGTCCACACCTCAGCCAATGTAACTATCGGCGATTGGCGAGACCCCTTATCCGGGGCCCGCCGCATATTGGATCAGATTAGTAAAATGTTGAACTCAAATGAGAACTTTGAAGTCGACGACAGTTTGCAGTTGGATGTGACGCACATCACCATGGTGTAACACCTGTCGAGCTCGTTTCGAGACGGAAGAGGATATAGAACTTTGTTCGAGCTGTTCACGTCGAATACAAAAAGAACCCCACGTTGAACACACCTTAATTATTTAACCATGCCGACGAGTCACTACCACATCTACAGCGGAGGAGCCATTGGCATCGACGAATATGCAGAACAATGTGCTAAAGAATATGGCATGCAGATGCATATTATCATACCACCCCAACACAGTCGAAGCAAATTTATCACACCACTCCGTCAACAAGATCTCAACGAAGCCGAGCCGCACTTAAAACGAGCCGGAGAAAGAAGTGGCAAACACTTGTTTACTCCAAATACGTTTTCACGCCATCTTCAACTACGCAATTTTCACATCGTCAAACCTGCCACCATCGTGTACGCTTTTGGTTATTTCCAGCACACAAATGACATTAACTACACAGCAGCACGTGACATTTACCATGACACCACCTTGAAAAGGCAAAGCATTCAAGGAGGAACGGGATGGACGGTGCAATTGGCTGTCGATCAGCACAAACAAATTTATTTTTACAACATACCAGAAAAACGATGGTACGAAAACCATCAAGATCATTATTATTGGGACGAAAATCAATGGACATCTTACAGTGGATTTATTCCAATGCAAGGATCACCCACGCTTCATAAACACAGCGCCGTAGTAGGAACAAGACACCCCCCACCAGACACTTTGGACGAAGTAAAAAGGCTCTTTCAAACCACCAGTTCTTTAGAAAACATTGTTGATAAAAACAGTGATCTTTACAGTCACATTCAAGAACATGGCGACTGAAGACCACAACACCACTTTCGAACAAATGATGGATGACATCACTCAAAACGAAGATCTGTCATTCGAACAAAAAATGAAACGCATTGGTCACTGCTTTAAAAAAGAAATGGAACGCATCAGTCGCGACTTTCAAACCCGCCTTCATCAAGACATGGAACACGAACTACAATATCTCCGCACTCAACTCAAAGACATATGGAAACCTCACCTCACATGGAAACCCCAGTTACAATGGAAACGATAAAAACGGTGCATTTCCAAGAACACGTGGTCCGTTACACTTACCAATACGATCCATCCGCGCCCCTCGTACAAACGTCACCCCTCATCGATGATCGATCTCATCACGTCACACCTTTCACTATAAAAAGACAATACCTCAAAGCTAAACTTCATTCGACTCATCTACAACGCAAGCAACAACAGCAACGACGATCTTAATATGGACTACTGCAAGAATTTAGATCCCAAAACCTTCAACAACACTCATGACTACATATTAGAACTGGTTCGACAAGGTCTACAAGCTGGTTATGATCTCGAAGACGTGACCGAGCACTACAAAGAATTGATTCAAGATGAAGCCACCGCCATCATGAAAAATACCGAACACAACGAACTCAAAAAACAAATCCAAAGAGATTTGGACAATCTAGCGGTCATTGACAGAAACAACACCATTGTCTTTCCTTTGGAACTAGCAGGACGCACCTACAAGACTGATGAACGAGACCAGTATTTTGAGGAGATTTTACAAAAGAGACTCGAACGACGACACAAAGTCAACAAACTGCGTGAAAGTGTTCTCCAACATAATTTGGACGATATTACCGAAACCGTCAAAACTATTCTGGCCCATGACAAACAAGAAGAAGAAGCCTTCACCAGTCAATTTCAATGAACGTGAAGCAAGCGAGCAAGCAATCTGTTGACAGCTTGGTGATCCTTTTGTTTCCTTCACAACAACACAGAACTCCAGGGGAAGAAAAGAAGGATCATGACAGAGTCCACAGGCTACCTTGACATGAATAAAAAAAACCTGTGTCATCCAAATAAAACCAATCAACTCTCTTTTGTTTTGTTTTTTTAAAAAAGGGATTTTTGTTTTTCAAACCGAGCCGAACTCGATCGATCGATCGATCGCTTCTAACCCAAAAAAAAACCCTCCCACCCAAATCCCCAAGAAACACTCTTCCATCCATTGTCTCCTACTCGCTTCGACCCGAAAAAAAAAATTTCCATGCTTTTTTCCAAAAAAAATTGTTTTTTTTCCACCCCCGACCGGGATTCGAACTCACATTAAAAAGATCTTGGTTTCCCCCACAGCGTGCGCCAAGCGCGCGCCGCGGCCGCCGATTCCCCGCGCGCGCGCCCGCCGCCGCCGCCGCCGCCGCCGCCGCCGCTGCTGCTGCCCACCAACACCACCATCTCATCGAATCGGGATCGGAAAAAAGAGAGGGGTATCGAACCTCGGTATCGACAAAAATCCGATCGGTATCAAACCTCTGTATGAACCCCAACCCTTTGAGCCCGCGATCCCCTTTTTTTCAACCAACTGGTCAGCGGTTTCCCACCCTAGCCAGAGGGTGATTCCCCTACGTCATGTAAGCGTCACGAAATGTCCTCTCTTTGCTGATCTGAGCCCGCGATCTCCTTTTCCTAGACCGGTCAGCGGTTTTCCAAACAAAAACACGTGAACTCTTCATTTCCAACAACATTCCATTCTGATGACGTCATCACTTCTGATCATCACTTCTGATTGTTTAGGGGTGGGTCTTTTCCATACAAAAAACCTCTAGCCGCCATCTTGGATTTGGCTCTCCACCAATCACAAGCCGAGTTCAGATCTCAACAGACGGGCTATACTACTAAAGCTCGACTTCATTCCAGTCATCTACAACGCAAACAACATGGACTATTGCCAAAATTTGGATCCCAAAACCTTCAACAACACTCATGACTACATACTCGAACTGGTTCGTCGAGGTCTACATGCGGGGTATGATCTCGAGGACGTGGCCGAGCACTACAAAGAATTGATTCAAGATGAAGCCACCGCCATCATGAAACAAAAACAACATAACGAACTCAAAACTCAAATCCAAAAAGATTTAGACAATCTAGCCGTCATTGACAGAAACAACACCATTGTTTTTCCTTTGGAACTAGCAGGACGCACTTACAACGTTGGTACAAGAAACGAGTACTTTGAGGAAATTTTACAAAAGAGACTCGAACGACGCAACAAAGTCAACAAACTACGTGAAAGTGTACTCCAGCATAACTTGGACGACATTACACAACATGTCAAAACCATTCTGGACCACGACAAAAAAGAAGAAGAAGCCTTTACCAGTCAATTCAAATAGTTCTGTTGACTTTTTGAATCCACTTTTCCCAGCTTGGTGACTCTTCCATTTCTTCCCATGTTGGCCCTTCAACTGTTCAACATACCACGTACTCGCCAGGATTGCCTGCATGTGCATGTGCTTCTTCCAAAGTTGGCAGAAAAATCAGATAGTACACCAGGTGCTCCCTCCTCTCCTGATTTCTTCTCTTGGAATAAAGTCTTGCGCAACTGCAGCAATCGGTGACTTCCGTCTTACAACACACCCTGATAATCTCTCAACACCTCTTGAAACTTGGTAGGACTGGTCCCATTTGATGGGGAACTTGACTCCTTCTTGGGTGTCGTTCCATTTCTGCATTCACCACGACAAACTGATTGTAGCATCCATTTCCAGTAAAGTCAGAGTCAGTTCGGTCAAGAAGCTGCATCAACATACCAGGGACTGCTATTGATACTGGTTGTTATCTCATCCAATTCCCCTTCTGTTGTCTTCAAACGATTCCCAGCGTGTACGATGTGTGGGGAGCGACTTCGTGTTCTTAAAGAACAACATACCACGCACTGTTCACTCCTTCTTGACAGTAGCTGTACTCTTCTTCTGTGATGTTTGTGTGCCTCGTGTGATGGGAGAAAGCAAAGACTGTCGTTCGTGTGTCTTCCAATGGAACCGTGAAGTGGATGAACAGCGATGTAATCCTTAGTGTTGTCTTCATTAAAAGCCACATTTCCAACATCCTCCTGGTCGTCTTTGTTTCGCTGCGCCCGCGATCTTTTCCCTTCCTGGTCAGCGGTCTTCCCCCAAAAAACACACTCCCACCATCAGCCGCCATCTTGAGCCCGCGATCCTTTTTCCCTCCTGGTCAGCGGTTGACCACCCCAAAACATGCCCCCACCATCAGCCGCCATCTTGGATGACCTTTGACCTCTACTCTCATTGGTCCATTCTCTTGACCGGGATCACATGATAAAAAGGAATGGCACGAGTCTCTCATTGGCTCAAAAAGTTAGGGGGGTGGGTCTTTTTGATTCATTTACCCAAAGTGTCGGGCCATACTACTCTAATCCTATTCCTCGATTTTGAAAAAGCCTTCGACACACTAGAATGGACTTTTATCAGGAAAACTCTCGAACATTTTGGCTTCGGTAAAGGGATTATAAGCTGGATAAACCTTTTTTATCGTTGCCCAGAAAGCTGCGTCTTGAATAATGGATGGGCGAGCAATTTCTTTGACATACAAAGAGGTGTTAGACAGGGCTGTCCTCTCTCGCCTTACTTGTTCATTTTATCAGCCGAAATGTTGGCCAAGGCTATTCGTAAAAACAAAAAAATTGTTGGAATTCTGGTAAACAACAAAGAGATCAAATTGAGCCAATATGCAGATGACACAACTCTTACTCTGGACGGGTCAAAGAAATCTTTAGTCGCTTCTCTCGAAATGCTAGACGATTTCTATGAAGTGTCCGGCCTCAGACTCAACGACACAAAAACTGAAGCGTTTTGGATCGGAAGTAACTGTGGTAAGGATCCAATTCAATTCCCGGGGAGAAACTTTAAATGGCCTAGATATAAAGTCAAAGCTTTAGGTGTATGGTTCTCGATCGACCCTGAAGAAACGGCGGCTTTAAATTATAAAGAAAAGGTAGACAAAGTACGAAATATTTTGAGTTGTTGGAAATAACGAAGGTTAACCTTATTTGGAAAAATTGCAGTTTAAAGAGCCTAGTTGCTTCTCAACTTGTCTACATTTTGTCGCCATTACGTACTAATGAGAAAGCAATTAAGGAGGTCAACAAACTCTTTTATACGTTCCTTTGGAATGAAAAAGGTGACAAAATCAAACGAGACATCATGATTAATGACTACTTAAACGGTGGCCTCAAGATGATTGATATACAGTCTTTCAACAAGTCCCTAAAGGCCACGTGGGTAAAAAAGTATCTGGATAAAGAAAATCGAGGGAGATGGAAACTTTTTTTTGATAAAGAGCTCCAGAAATATGGAGGCACATTAGCTTTCATGAGTAATCTGAACAAGGAAGACACGACTAACCTTCTTCAATGTCTCAAACTGTTTCATTAGTGAGATTCTGTCAATTTGGGCTGAAGTTAATTTTGAAGACCGCATCACGTAGGAAAACCAATTTCATGACCAATGTCTGTGGTACAATTCACTCTTTAGAATTAAAAACCGCTCGGTTTTCTACAAAGATTGGTTCAACAAGGGTATCAGAAAAGTAAAGGACTTGAAAGATAGTCACAACAACTTCTTATCTTTGACCGAATTTCAGAGCAAATACAACCTCCCCACTTGCCCCCTTAAGTTTCATGGACTCCTCTCTGCAGTCAAATCCCTCTGGAGCAAATGTAAGGGCCTTTGTAATCAAAATTCCAAATATGAAAGTCTGCCTGAAAATTTTTCAAAATCTAACCGTGCAAGCAGTCTCATATACGCTAAATTCATATCAAAGAAATCCATTGCGCCAACTCAAAATCAACAAAAATGGATTAAGGATTGCAACGAAGACGACAAAGATTTCGATTGGCGTAAAACTTACCTGCTAGCTTCTAAATGCACAAAAAGCACAAGACTTTTAGAGTTCCAATTTAAACTATTACACCGAAGAATAGCAACAAACGATTTTCTGAACAAAGTTGGACTAAAAGATAATTCAAAGTGCTCTTTCTGTGGAAAAGAACAGGAGAAGCTTCGGCATCTCTTCTGGGAATGCTCTAAGGTAGTCGTCTTCTGGAACTCCTTAACCGCACTGTTAAATGGACGCAATATTATTACGCACAACTACAAATTGGAAATCTCCGTTGCGCTAGGACTGAGGCCGGATTCTTCAAACCACCATTGCCAAACTAACTTTTGCTGTCTCTTAGCTAGATACTACATCTGGATTTGTAAAAAGAAAGAAACTGCTCCAAGAATAGAAGGCTTCTTAAAATACTTGACATCTGTGTACGATATCGAGGTTAAAACTGGTGCTGAAGTACCAAAGAAATGGGAGATTTTGAAGTCTTTTTTCTAGAAAGTTTTTTAATATTAAAAAAAAAAACATTCAGAGAAAGGCTAGTCCTTCTCTATAGTATTGCTGTATAAGTATCAAAACAATGGGCACTATTTCTCAATGTTTTAATACCATTTTAATTTGTTTAGTTTAGGGTTGTAAATCGGTTCAAAGCAGAAATCTCCACTCCAATATGCACCAAATCAGCAAGCCCGCACTCAGTCGAACAAATGAACGAATGAACAAGATGACACCCAACAGCCGATGGGCAAACAAACAAACGCAAGGCCGCCAGAAAACAAAACATTCCAAAAGCTGAGTAACTCAAACTAAAGAAATGAAAGGGATTCAAGGCCAAAGCGAATGAATGGATGACCCACACGACCGAACGATAGCCGAAATGAACAGACGAACAAATGAACGTAACAAAGGAGGCACACAAAATTCAAGCACAGATTGGCAGAAGATTAAGTCATGTAAGATTCTTAAGTTGTTTAATCTGGGCCAGTTTGGTTTAGAACAAAGAAAAGTATTTGTGAGCGGCTTGAAAGTAAATTCGTAGATTAATTAAGCTTATGTATTAACCTTTTTACACCTTTTCAGCGAGCTCACCAAAAGATAAAATTTAACACAGCATTGAACGATAATGAGAAAGTCGTTTAGTCTGCTCAGAAGGTCTGTCATTCTCGTCAGGGGCACAGTGAACAGACCTGGTAGAGAGTTCATGAAACGCAAAACAGTAAAACGTGCGGAAGGAAAATTAACGTAAACAACGGGGATAAAATTTTCACTTTTCGCTTTAGGGTGAAACTCTCTGACCACACGTTTCAAACTGTGGTACCACAGCTGGCCCTACGTGCCTGAGCTGACAACTATCATTCTATGCTGTTTACTAGAAATTAAAATGTTTGTTGTACCTTTTTGGTAGTTGTTTGAATTTGTTGCTCCGACAGTTCTGTGTCATCCAAAGGACAGCTTCCCTCGGTAAATTGTGGCTTGAGATACGTTTAACGCAGAGGTTTACAAGTTAACAAGTTCATATTGTTAAATTTGACCTAAAGAGCGCTTCTAAAAGTTTAAGAATTAGACTTTTTTCGCGGAAAAAAAAAAGAAAAGCGAAAAATGACCTCGTCTTGTCGTTTTAGTCAGGTAGCTCGCGTTGCCAGTTTGCACGCGCGATTGAATTCAAACAGCATAAAGGGAGTGACGTCATAGTAAGCGCGCGCGAATAAATACGCCCAAGAAAATTTCGCGGGAGATGATCCCCTTTATAGTTGAAACTGCGATTATTCCGTTAAACGTCAGTGTTTTTTAAAAAAAAACGCAACGATTAAACGACGTTTTGGTTTACATTTTACTGTCGAGAAGACTTGAATGTGAAGTGATAATTTTTCGGCAAAAAGTATAATATTAAGCCCTAATTGCTCATTAACCATAAACAATGGAAAAATACAATTATAGTTATAAATCAGGTTAATTTCCCTTATGCTACATCTAACTGAGTGTCGATGCCTAGGGAATAACAATACCACGGAGAGTTTCACGGGCCATGAGGTGCCTTCCCAGATCCATCTCAACCTAAGTATACAGGTGATAATACAATCCAAAAGGAAATGCACTAAACCCAAGTTCACACTTATATTTTCCTTTATTTGATGTTATTAAATGGCAATTTCTAGAAACAGTCAATACTATTGAAAGTTCACGGGCCATGAGGTGCCTTCCCAGATCCATCCCAACCTAAGTGTACAGGTGATAATACACCCCGAAAGGGAATGCACTAAACACCCGGGGTTACTGGTGCAATGTCGTTCTACAGTCATATCCATATCTATATGGACAGAGGTCTGACACAACTGAACCCAAGGAGAGCAGGATCTTAGGTCGGACATGGTCCGCCATATGGTGGGACATTGGTCCGGCATATGGATCTTCAAGTTTTTTAATATTTGCCTAGCACCTTTTTTTTGTATACTGCGTTGTTGTTGCTGTTGTTTTTTCTTTCTTTCTCTACATAACGTAGCTTGTGTAACGGCCTTTTTTTTAGCAGCTTGTAATTGTTGTTTTGCTATTTGTTACTGTCTATTTTGTAAACTTTCTGTAAACTTTAATAAAGCATTAAAAAAAAGTGTATTGCAGATGTAGCTGGGCAAGATTGTTCGAACTTTTGACTGAGTGTAAAAAAAAAAAGCTTAAACAGGCATATTTCGGATGAAATATTCTGAGCAGATACTGAGTTTCATTTGCATAGTTATTATGATGCTACGCAACGTGGTACTTTATTTTGTTTTTGACTCTTTCAGCGGAAAAAAGCTTAAGCAGGCCTATTTTAGATGAAGGATTCTGAGCAGATACTGAGTTTCATTTGCACGATAATCAGAGTTATTGCCCCCGCAGGGATTTTGCCTAGAGACAAAATCCCGAGGAGGCATCCTTATGGCTCGCGCCTATATAAAGTAGAGAGAAGTAAAGTACTTACAGTTAAAATATACAGTAGGTATATATACCAGATCAAATCTCGATTTGCCAGAACAGGGCGCGCACGGAATAATTGGGTAATGATGACGTTTCATTACTAAATGCCCGAACGGAATAATCGGGTAATGATGACGTAGCATCACTAAACGCCCGAACGGATTAATCGGGTAATGATGACGTACTTGACAAAATGCCCGAAAGGAGTATATGGGTAATGTGACGTCACAAACATGTTTTCCTGTCAGTCATAGTGGTTGTTTACCATTTACAACAACTTTCCGGAAATTCCGGTTGGAAAATAAATGGTACACGACTTTTCGGGTCGTTCCAGTGGAAAATTTCCGGGAGCATCGGAACATCTGAAAAGGTAGTCCCGTTTTTCCGGACGGAATGTTCCAAACGGAAAATTCATGTACCATTTGTTCAAATCTAATCTTTGATACCAGTTTCAGGCTCTCGCGGCTATTTTCTGTCCCAACAACAATTAATTAGGGAGCTTAACGGGAAGGAAAACGTCACTTTTAAAATGACTTCACAATCTTTGAAACTTCTTGGCGATTATTCCCACTCGTTTAACCTGTCTAATGCCGTCGAATTATCCAGGAGCTGAATTTGTAAGTACGGCGTATCAGTTCAGGAAGACCTTACACTATTTAGAAAATTAGTTAGGAAATAGCTGTGTCCCCAATTAGCGTCCTGTCTTTACAGGGTGCTAGATCACTTGACACGTGAATAAAGTTGTTACTATTATATTATTAATATTCTAAAAACGAAAATTCACCGTTGTGTGTTTGCGTTCTACACAAAACGTTGAATCTGATCATTTCACATTGTAGTTGTGCACAAAACGGCAAAGAAATATATCAATTTAAAACACCAAAGAAGTAACAATAAACCAAAACTAAACAAGGATGGTTACGACTGCGGGAGATTAAGACGGATTACGAATGACAAACTTGAAAAAACTTGCCAGCTTTTTCAAGTTGCGTTATCCGTGACGTAGCTCCTTTAAAGCTATCATCAGGAGATATAAATTAAAATTACAATTAGTAAATTAATAAATTGCCAACTCAGTAGTTCTAACTTCTGAGTCTTAAACCTTTATGGTATGACTCCCCTAGTATGTCCATTAAAACTAAAGCTACGAAGCAGTACTCTCCTGTGGTCGGTTTATTTAACTTTACAAGGTGTTGTTCCAGTGTTTGAGTCTGTGGACGAACACTCAGTGAAACATATTCATTTGAGTATTTCTTTATTGTATTGCTCTACAAGGTTGTTCGAACTTTTGGCTCTTTGAAAACAAAACAAAACAAAAAAAAAACGCTTAAGCAGGCCTATTTCAGATGAAAGATTCTGAGCAGCTACTGAAAGGGGTAGTATATTTCGGTTTTCTGGAGCATTTTCTAAGGTGTGGCCGATCAAATTCCAAAATTTTATTACCCGTACTTTTTCTATGAAGATAATTGCTATAGTGCTGTATTTTTGAAGATGGTTCTAATTTTTGAGCCTGCAAAGTAAGAGCTGGTTACGGCTAATTTTTTCTTCTTGGTTACAGACTCGTAGACTTAGGGATTTCCGAGAATTTTCTAGCATATTCACCTCCAAGGAGGTAGATGGTGTTGAATAATGAATACCCGAAGATAGTGCACCAATCGGATTTTACATTACAAAGGATGGCTGACTTGTTATATGCTAATAGCACATGTCTGTCTACAACAACTCGAATTGCTCCACTTTGTGGCTCTCAATTGAGGGGCGCACCTATGTGCGGCTCAGTAGAATGCCACTTAGTGCATTCGCGTCCCAAAAGACATGGGTTCGAATCCCGTTTCTACTGCTGAAGTTGCCGCCGCTCAACCACGAAGATCTCTATCCCTTTGAAAGTCTTAGTGTGTCCTTTCATATGAGAGACGTTCAAGCACTTCCGCTGTTGGAGCTGTTGCATAACAAATGATACTTGCAACGTTTTGCGCCGTTCAAATGGCTAGTGAGGAATGAAATGATAATCAGCTTACCCGATAAGGTGCTATGAAGTGAACTGTCCTACTAGGAGGTAATGTTAGGAGATTGTGTCGTGCTCTAGACTGCGATTAGTCTCTAATTTTGGCGATGGCAATTGTGGGGCGGACAAGATGAAAAATTACAGCCTCTCATCTCGAGGAAGAAATGAACATTGAGTTTGGATTTTCGGTCATCAGTAATTTTTTAGCCCCAAGAAGCGGCTCTCGTGTCGCGTATCCTCGAAACTTCGCGCGCGTGCGTTTGTATTTCGCCCGCCCCACAATTGCCATCTCCAAAATTAGAGCCTACTCGCAGTCTAGTCGTGCTCAGCCACTTTTGGTTGTACAAAATATTTCAGATTCGCCCGTCACGCTTGGTCGTTGGCCTTGCTCCAAAACGAAAATGCAACTAAAAAATTGGTCAACATTTCTTCACCCGAAAGTAACCTTTTTTACGAATTGGAATGATAGTTGAGATGACGGTTAAAATCAGTTTTAATTTGAAATTTAACCGTCATCCAACATGTGTCAAGCTGTAACTTAAGTGATTATTACGGCCAGTCATGTCAGCGTCAAGGCGTCTAACTTAACAGGTGGAAGAGTTGCACTTACTGGTGGGCACTGATTGGGCGTATACACACAGCACTTGTAGTGTTGCCAGAAGTTGTTGATGTTTTTGTAATATTGTTTACAAACTTCATCCAAGGCACTGCTCACGTGGTTCGACCAGCATCCATAGCAGCCATTGTAAACACATGTTCGCGTGGCAACGAAACCTCTTCCGCCTGTACCAGGCATTGGTTCACTTTGATCACAGGCATTCCTTCCAGCCATGGTGTTGTGTTCTGAAATGTGTTATGGAAAGGATCAAATTCTACGGGACTATGGACTATGACTATGAAGATGATCAAATTCTACGGGAACTTTGGCCTTTGCGAGGACACCCGTATCAAAGCACAGTTGACTAGTCCATATATTTGCTAATGACTCGCGCAACAGTGCCTTTAATAAATACAACTCTTATTTACCTTGAATGATCGCGAAAAAAACACACGCCACCATCAGGAACAGAACAGGCATACAAGTCGTGGCTGCCATTCTCTTGTTCACTAAAAAGCATAACAGCACGCATGGTAGATTAGCTAAAGGTAAAGTCGCACACGGGCCAAGGAGGCCCCCACGGGCGGAGCTCTACCCGGTTTCTGCAGCATGAATAATCCTTGTATTTAATAATTTATGCATTTATGGGGCTTGTGAATAAATTTTTTGTTTGCAACCGAGATTATTGCTACTGTCCCCTGGATGGGATGCTAGTCTGTCGCAGGATTGTTCCCAGCGGTATATCACAGGTACCCACTTAGACACCTGGGTGGAGAGAGACAACTTGGGGTAAAGGTTTTGTCTAAGTATAACAAGATGGCAGGGTCGACTGGGCCTCGAATCACCGACGTCCAACGCGCTAACGCCACAAAGTTTGAGCCCATATTTGTTTAAGTATTACGGTTTATTCAATCACAGCTTCTGCAAGAAAGGACCAGCAGGTTCTCAAAACTGACAAATATTTTGAAATTTGTTAAACTGGTCAAATTCTTTATTGCTTACAGTATGAGTTTTGAAAATGCCAAGTTGTATTGCTGGAATATGTCATGTTAACTGCATTAAAACATCAAAAACCTTTTATCTATTCAGGGAACTCAAAATTACGAGACGAGTTCACGGACAGTAAACCAAACAAATTTAAAAAAGAGACGATGACAACATATCGTTACTTTAATTTTGGACAACTAATTCCGTTACCACAGGTACGTCTTCACAGATAGGCTCAGTCTCCAGCCGTGAGTGTCCCGATGCGCCCGCGATTCTCGCCACTTTCATGGCTGGGTGCACAGGTTTGGTTGCAGGTCCGTGACGTCATTACAATTTTAATAATTATGCAGACAATCCACACGTCGATTGCATAAATTTTATCGGTTCTTTTTTTTGTATTGTCTTGAGAAAAAGCGAAATGCGAAAAGTATTTCCTGAAACGCCTCCTAAAAGTGTGAAATTTCAAAAGAAAGACGAAATCCCGCTAAATTATGCCGCGGATTTTGCCCCGCAAATTTCAGGGGGCTTGTCTCTGATTGGCCAATCTAAACAATAACCAAACCCGTGCGCCCAGCCGTGAAGGTGGCGAGAATCGCTAGCGCATCGAGACACTCGCGGCTGGAGACTGAGCCTACTTCACAGACGGCTTTCAATCTCGTACCTCGAGTCTTCGTTCCTTACTGCGCAGGCTCGACGAAACGAGCGACGACTGCTGGTAAAGGGGAACGAAGACGCTTGGTACAAGGGTGAGACGGCCTTGTGTGCGACTGCGCCTCAGCCAGAAAAAGTTCCCAAAATGCGCACGCGCGCAAAGTCAAGTACGTAATTGATGTGCACGCGACAAGAAACCGCTAAATCCTGAATCCTCTGAAGACTCAAACATTGGTTTTGAAAGTAACAAAGAAATGTCGATATTGCTTGTGACTTGGGCCCTTCATAAACATTAATATTTGTTTCGCGGTTGAAATGACGTCTTCTGTCATGTAATTATACTCAAGGGAAGCAGGGATGACGCAGTAGTGAGAGCACTCGCCTCCCACCAATGTCGTCGTATGTGGGTTGCGCTTGTTGCTGGTTTTCATTCTTGCTCAGAGAGATTTTTCTCCGGGTAATCCGGTTTTCCCATCTCCTCAAAGCACCAACAATTCCAAATTCCAATTTGAACTGGAGACAGTGGAAGAAGAGTCACTTCGTCGATGTGCCACTGCTAATTCCCATCTATTTTATTTTATTTTATTTTATTAACCTGCGTTTGAATTTTTACATCGGTTTGTATATAGTACCTTGGAATTGCTTCACTTCAGTCGTTGAAACCGGCACGGCTATGGTAAGCTAGAAGTCCCGATGGAATAGAATGCGATCATAAACTCACCCAGAAATTCGGCAGGACGTGTTTCATGCTCAACTTAAGTAATTTTACTGAACCTATTGACGTCTCTCCTCTGTTGTGTGAATTGTAATTATGCTGTTAAGCCTAGTAACATGATTGACGCACATATAGTTAATGGTGATACAAGTTAAACTGATTGAAGAAGAATCATGTTACATTGAGACTGTTCCGAAGGTTATTGTAACACCTAAGTAAGGTTGCGGCATTATTTAATAGCTTACGCATTTTGCACCCAGGATTGCGGTATTTTGTAATAAATGGAAAGTACGTATTTTTTAGTACTAGGATACAGCATTTTGTAACTGTCGTCGACTGCCTGTAAACCTGACTTGCTTATGAAGATTGAGAGTTTTTTTAATTACAGAGTGTGCTGTATTCTCCACTGAATTTCCTTTGAGGCATTAATCCACCCATATCTACTCTCTTTACCACCCATACTTGGTATTCTAAACTTATCTGGGGATTTTGATTTTGATCGAAACATGGTTAGAGAACGTCCTTAAAATATTTATCTGGCTATTACAATTTTTAACTTATGATGTCAACGCAAAATCAGTCAGTAAACTGTCGTGTTAAAGCTTTGGGGTTTGTGGTAAGGAATGCCTAATTAAAGCCAACAGTATTTACTTTCATTCATGATTGAATTTCAGTCCTCTAAACTCCTACAATCTCTGAGCTACTATTTGGGTAGATCAAGACCTTGCTCTTGCAAGTCCTAAAAGCAAATAACAAACACACTAACGTGACTTTCTCTGCAGGGACACACGAAGTTAAATAAAGAGAAAATGTGTCTGGAAGGCCTTAAATTATTTGAAACAGTCGAATTCCACTACGATGAAGAACTAGAGTTTTCCCATAACATGGGGATGTTTAGATTTACGTTATTAGGTACCTTTTTCAAGGGACAAATGTATCCTTTAGAATACGCCGTAAGGTGAGCTAGAATTTTGGGGAACCTTTAATAGGAGCTTAGAAAATAGCCGAGAAGAAAAAATTACGTTCCTAAAGCTTATAAGCCTTAATGTTTCAGCTCAAGAATCCACATTCAAGGGACATGGTATCACATCATATGGAAAAAAGTTCGACGGCTAGAGTCGCGGAAAACCTCCTTCAACTTTCGCCGAAAGTTTTATTTCAATGCAGGACAAAACGAAGCCACCAGCGAGCCGAGAAGTTTTGTACTTCATCCATATTTTGCCGTGCAGACAATACTTTGTTCCGGTCGGTCGGTCACGTATCGATGTTGAAATTTAAATGAAATCTCACCTCACAGTAAACGAGTACACTAAAAAGTGATAACAAAACGATTCGAGAATAAATTGTAAAATACAGAGGCACTTATAGGCGATCTAATAGACGTATTTCATTTACATGAGAGACCGAATTTGTGAGCCAAACCCGAAGGTTGCAGTTTCTTGCTGGCCGCCGTCGAGCCTTTGGCGTCATCGCTCTGCGGAAAAGTTCCAATCGTGACCAAGAATGGCTTCTACCACATCACAAGGCGAAATATCACGTAGAATATATGTTATATATTTCTTTGTACTTCACAGGTGAGCAAAATTGGGCGAACATTGCGCGATGGAACCGGATTACTTTAGATCTTTCTTACAGTCGCGATGGCAGAGTATTTTCGTGGTCCACGAAATTCAATTACGACCACGTTGCATTATGGAAAGTGCCAATGGGTCTTTAAGTGTTGGCTCCGGGCTGCCTGTGGTCGGTGTAATGTTTCTTGGTATCAGGCCCCGCGCGTACGGCTCGGTAGTGAGCTGACTGAGCTCTAAGATCTAAGATGGCGAAGACGACAAAGTGAAATGGTGGCGGCAACAATCAGATCACCTATCACATTGGTCCTCTGTAGTCAAGACGATTCTCCTCGCGAAGCCCTCATCTGCAGCTGCAGAATGAGTATTCTCAGTACTCAACTCATCTTTCAACGAGTTGCAGGACCATGCTACGTGGACTATTTACAGGCCAGTGTAATGCTTTATTATAACATGCGATAATAAACATTATAAGGCTCACCCCTTGTTTGACCATTTGACGAATCTTGATTGACGTTATAGGTAAAAAAGAGATGAGCATTTTGCTCATTCTGAAGAATAACAGCAGATGATATGTAACACATGTAATGACGAATTGTTGGATATTTATTAAAAACTAACCTGCAGTCACACGATAAGTGTTTGTTCCTTGTTTTGTCTTTACTCGCCCTGTTCTGTCTTTATTGTGCTTAAAAAGAACGTAGCATAGTTTGATGGTAGGAAGCATAATTTAGAGAAACTAGCATAATTTCCAAAACTTCTGAGCCCTTTTAGAAGCATAATATGCCATTCTTACGAGCACAATCGACAAAACGGCCTATCAAATGCTATATTGTTCATGCTGCCACTTTGAGCGGTAATTGAGTTTCGAAAATGCCAAGTAGAGTTGCGGCAATATTTCAGGTTAACTGCATTAAAACATCAATAACTTGAGCGTTTTTTCATCAATTTAGGCAAGTTAAAACTACGGGATGCGTTCACGGTAAACCAAACAAAATTTTATAAAAGAGACGGTATCAGTATATCGTGACTTTAATTTTAGGCAACTAATTTCGTTATAACAGATACGTCTTCTCAGACGTCTAAGTGTGGGACTGCGCCTTAGCCAGAAAAAGTTCCCAAATGCGCATTCGTGCAAGTCTGGTGACTCATACATTGTCTTTCAAAGTAAAAACAGAAATGTCAATAACTTTTTATTTTCGCTCGTGACTTGGGCCCTTCATAAAAATGAATTTTTGTTCTCGCAGTTCAAATAACGCCTTCTGTCATGTAATATACTCAAGGGGAGCAGCGATGGCGCAGTGGCAAGAGCACTCGCCTCCAAACAATGTGGCCTGGGTTTCGATTCTCGTAATCGGCGTCACATGTGGGTTGCGTTTGTTGCTGGTTCTCATCCTTGCTCAGAAAGATTTTTCTCCGGGTACTCCGGTTTTCTTCTCTCTTCAAAACACCAACATTTCCTTATTCCAATTCGACCTGGATACAGTTGACGAAGAGCCACTTCGTCGATGTGCCACTGCTAATTCCCATTTATTTTATTAAATTGATATTGACGCGTGTGTCAATGGTGTTGCTAGGCTTAACAGCGTTATTCTAATTCACACAAAAGACAGACAGCCATGCAAACCGATGATCCACAATTGCGGTAACAAGAGAAGAGACTTCTATAGGTTCAATAAAAGTACTTAAGTTGGGCAAAGAAACGCGTCCGTGCAATTTCTGGGTGATTTTACGATGACATTCTATTTCATGGGGACTTCTAGTGCACCATAGCCGTGGTGGTTTCGACGAATGAACTGAAACAATTCCAAGCTACTATTAATATACAAGCCTGTGTAAAAATTCAAGTGAGGGTGGTAACCATTTTATGGTGATACAAGTTAAACTGATTGAAGAAGAATCATGTTAACAATACATTGAGACTGCTCCGAAGATTTTTCGTAATAACGACGCACAGTTTTGTAAAAACTAAGGCATTTGGTTATAAGGTTGCGGTATTGATAATAGCTTACATTTTGTACCAGTGATAACGGTATTTTGTAATCAATAGAAAGTACGTATTTTTAGTACTGGGATACAGCATTTTGTAATTGTCATCGACTGCCTGTAAACCTGACTTGCTGATGAAAATTTTTATAGTTTTTTTTAAATTACAGTGTATGCTGCATGCTTCATTGAATTTCATTTGAGGCATTAATCCACCGATATCTACTCACACTTAACCACCCATACTTGGAATTTTAAACTTATCCGGGGATGGTGCTTTTAATCGAAACATTTCCGATCATGATTAGAGAACGACCTTTAAATATTTAGCTGGCCTTTCTAATTTTTAACTTCTGATGTCAACGCAAAAGCAGTCAGTAAACTTTCGTGTTAATGCTTTGGGGTTTGTGGCAAGGAATGCCTAGTTAAAGCCAACAGTATTTACTTGCGATTCATTCATGATTAAATTCAGTCCTCTAAACTCCTATAGTCCATTAGCTACTATGCAGGCTCTTCACGAACGGATAGTTGAAAGCAAATATGCTCTCTCTTTAATGGTCTTCTGATATCCATAGAAATCTCATCATTGATAGTAAATATTTCCATTAAAGGAAAGTCCTGCTCGAGAAACACTCGCTCATCTTATTACCATTCATTGAATTTGGTAAGTTAGCATCTTTTCACTGAAGTATTCACGCATCGCGCGCGTGATATTTACCTAGTCTAAACACCATGGGAAAAATCGCTCTACCCACGAAAACCGTCTATTTGACACGATAAGTGTTTTCCCTTTGTTATTGGTTATCCGTTGTTTTGTTGGTTAAAGAAATTTTTCAGAAGTCACGCTTCTGCTTCAACCTGCTTCTGCTTAAGAATACTTGTTAGCAGGAACTGTCTAGCGTGTATTCCGTTTCGGGGGAGGGGGAAGGTGGGGTGGGTAAATCTGTCGAGCCGCAGTTACCCATTAGCTTTGAAAATCTCAAAAAATCCCCTAAAAAATAATAATTTAGAAACAAGAAATACAAATATAAACAGCCCTACTGTGTATCTGAAAATTCCCGTGGCCTGAGTTGCAGCCGATTGAGAGCACAAGTTGAACCAAAAAAGCTGTCATATTTTCGAGCAGTTAACCGTAAAAATGATGCAGCAATATAGAACTCGTCATCTTCAAAAATCGTGTCCTGTTTGTTGTGGAAAGGTCGGATAAAACATAAAAAACGTGAGCGTTTTTTTTCTTTCAAAATTTAGGCAATTCAAACTTACGAGATGCGTTCACAGTAAACCAGACAAAATTTTATAAAAAAGACGGTAACAGTATATCGTGACTTTAATTTTAGGCGAGAATTCCGTTACCACAGATGCGTCTCCACAGAAGGCTTTGTTTGGGACTGCGCCTTAGCCAGAAAAAGTTCCCAATTGCACACGTGCAAAGTCAAGTACCTAAATCCTGAATCCCCTGAAGACTCATGTCTTTGAAAGTAAAAAAAAAATGTCAATAACTTATTATTTCGTTCGTGACTTGTGCCCTTCACAAAAATGAATTTTTGCTCTCGCGGTTCAAATGACGTCTTCTGTCATATATACTCAAGGGGAGCAGCGATGGCGCAGTGGCGAGAGCACTCACCTCCCACTAATGTGGCCTGGGTTCGATTCTCGTAATCGGCGCCAAATGTGGGCCGTTGTTTGTTGCTGGTTCTCATCCTTGCTCAGAGAGATTTTTCTCCAGGTACTCCGGTATTCTCCTGTCTTCAAAACGCCAACATTTCCATATTCTAATTCGACCTGGATACAGTTGACCAAGCGCCACTTCGTCGATGTGCCACTGATAATGCCCATTTATTTTATCAAATTGATATTGACGCGTGTGTCAATGGTGTCGCTAGGCTTAACAGCGTAATTAAAAATCACACAAAAGACGGACAGCCATGCAAACTGATGATCCACACATGATTCTTAATGGCGGTAACGAGAGAAGAGACTTCTATAGGTTCAATAAAATTACTTAAGTTGGGCAAAGAAACACGCCCGTGCCGAATTTCAAGGTAATCACATTCTATTCTAGCCGTGGCGGTTTAGACGACTAAACTGAAGCCAGTTCAAGCTACTATATACCGGCAAACCTGCCTAAAAATTCAAAATTTGGGTTGTTGCCATTTAATGGTGGTACAAGTTAAACTGATTGAAGAAGAATCATGTTAACAATACCTTGAGACTGTTCCGAAGTTTTTTGTAACGGCAACGCATTTTGTAATAACTAAGTGTAGCGTTGAGGCTTTTAATAATAGCTTACGCATTTTGTACCAGGGATTGCGGTATTTTGTAATAAATAGAAAGTACGTATTTTGTACTACTGGGATAAACTGTTGACGACTGCCTGTAAACCTGACTTGGTGACGAAAAATTTTAGAGTTTTTTTTAATTACACTGTATGCTGTCAGTATCCTCCATTGAATTTCATTTGAGGCATTAATGCACCCATATCCACTCACTTAACCATCCATACTTGGTATTTTAAACTTATCCGGGGATGGTGCTTTGATCGAAACATTTCCGATCATGGTTAGAGAACGGCCTTTAAATATCTAGCGGGCTTCTATAATTTTTAACTTATGATGTCAACACAAAAGCAGCCAGTAAGGCTGTTGTGTTAAAAGGCCAGTCTCATGACGATTTTCCCATCTTCTTTGTTACAATTTTGATTAATTTATATCAAAGTACCTTGCTCACACATGAATTACTTTTAGACCACCAAGGGGACAATATTAGATGAATTCTCAAAACAAACACAAGCCAAAATTAGTTTTTAGATATTTTATCTGAGACACAAGGGCAGAAACTTGAAAAATTCTGCCAGAAGTTTTCAATTAGAACGCCATTTTCATCATGGCCATCCCTATCCAGACATTTATTATACTCTCCATGCACTGGAATACCAATGTTAACACTACTGGACCATTATTTTAGGCTTCCATAGATAAAAATGTGTCTTTTGGCTTTTCACAGTGATACTAAAAATTGATGAAACTGCCCCTTTAATGCTTTGGGGTTTGTGGCAGGGAATGCCTAATTAAAACCAACAGTATTTACTTTCCTCTAAACTCCTACAGTCCATGAGCTACTATTTGAGTAGATCAGGACCTTGCGTTTGCAAGTCCTAAAAGCAAATAACACACACACTAACGGGACGTTCTCAGGGACACACGAAGTTTGAGAGGAAATATGTTTGGAAGGTCTTAAATCATTTGAAACAGTCGGAATTCCCTACGATAAAGAGCTAGAGACTGAGTTTTCTCATAACATGGGGATGTTGATTTATGTTATTGTGTATGTTTTTCGAGGGACAAATGTGTCCTTTGGAATACGCCGTAAGGTGAGCTAGAATGTTGGGGAACCCTTCATTAGAAGCTTAGAAAATATCCGGGAGGATAAAATTGCGTTTCCAAACTGAGCTTATAAACCTTCATGTTTTAGCTCAAAAATCCGCATGGAATACAAGTTGTGTCACCACGTTCCTTCAACTTAAAAAGTTCTTAAAAAGGCCGAAAGAGACAATTATCTTGCAGTCATTTTAATGTACTATTTCGCTAAAATGTCCTTCGTTTGGTGCCTCTGCTCTCTGTACGAATCTCGAAAGAACGAATTAAAGGATACCTGGTACCGACTGGTGAGAAATAGTGCACGTATGTCAGTATACTGGCGAAAGAAACGCCTTTTCCACTGTCATAAACGCACAGAGAAAGAGCGCTACGAGCAAAATCTGCGCCGGGCTTTCCATGAAGATCTCTACCCGCCTTCACTAACTTGAATTGGCCCATGTATAAACGGTGTGCGTTTTGGCTACCAAAAAGTGGAAAGTTTATGAGCCCAAAATTAACGATAGAAAAAGGCTGTTAATTCCGAGAGTACGTACTTCTTTATTTTAGCAACTTTACTTAATGTATTTTTCTAAAATGAGCGATTAATTCATCAGAGAAAATATCTAGTCGCCAAACGGAAACCTCTAAGGCATAAACAGTTAACAATTTCAACTTGAGAAAACATAGATTATCGCTTTATCCACATTAAAACTCTTACCTCTAATAAGAATGATCGCTTAGCTTTAAAAAAAAATCGGCAAACGGATCGGATCTTGGGTGGTTCTGTTCCAGTTGTTTGCTATGCAGGCTCTTCACAAACGGATAGTTGCAAGCAAATGTGCTCTCTCTTTAATGTTCTTCTGATATCCATAGAAATCTCATCTTCGATGGTAAATATTTCCATCATAGGAAAGTCCTGCTGTCAAGAACCTCTCGCTCATCTAATTACCATTCATTGAACTTGGCAAAAGCATCTTTTCTCTGAAGCATTGCATCAAGTGCTGCATATTTACCTTGTCTAAACACCCACGAAAACCGTTTATTTGGCACGAAAGGCGTTTTCCCTTTGTTATTGGTTATCCGTTGTTTTGTTGGCTAAAGAAATTTGTCAGAAGTCACGCTTCTGCTTCCTGCTAAGAATACTTCTTAGTAGGAACCGTGTAGCATGTATTCTGTTTCGGGGATGAGGGAGGGGGTGGGGAGGGGTGGGGTGGGTAAATCTGTCGAGCCAGTAACCCATTAACTTTGAAGATTTCAAAAATCGCGCAAAAAATAATAATTTAGAAACAAAAAATATACATATAAACGGCCCTATTGTGTATCTGTGGTGAAAATTCACTTGGCCTGACTTGCAGCCGATTGAGGGCACAAGTTGAACCAAAAACGCTGTCATGCTTTATGCAGTTAACCTAAGATGATGCAGCAATATAGAACTCGCCATCTTCAAAAATCGTGTCCTGTTTGTTTTCGAAAGGTCGGATATTTTGGCCTGAAAATAATGCCACGAACGGGGGGTATGAGCCCACATTTGTTCTAAATATTACGGTTTATTTAATCACAGCTTCTGCAAGAAAGAGCCGGAAGGTTCTCAAAACTAACAAATATTTTGAAATTTATTAAACGGGCCAACTGCTATATTGTACATATTGCCACTTTGAGCAGTATGAGGTTTGAAAATGCCAAGTTGTATTGCTGCAATATTTCAGGTTAACTGCATTAAAGCATAAAAAACGTGAGCGTTTTCTTTTTTTCACTTATTTAGGCAATTTAAAATTACGAGATACGTTCACGGTAAACCAATTCAAGGGGAACCCACGCGTACGCACACAAAGTCAAGTATGTACTTGATTTGCACGCGACAAGAAAACCGCTAAATCCTGAATCCCCTGAAGACTCAAACATTTGCTTTGAAAGTAGGCTTGGATAAATTCTGCTCGTAAAACGGCTTATTCTGCCTGGCGGCAGTGCTCGTAAAAATCGCTTATTCTGCTCGAAATTCCGCTCGGACACACTTATTCTGCTCGAATTCTACTCGGTATATACCTGAAAAATTTTCGGCCTTTCGGGCCTTATCTATTTTCACAAATATGGAAGGGAGCCTGGGCCTAACCCCTAAATACTAGTTAGATATTCACTATGGATAACAAAGTTGTAATTCATCTTACTTTATATGACTAAGATTAGACTATAGACTATGCCGTGGGCACGTTCATGTAGTGCCGCTGACTTCGAAATAGGTGATAGAATCACGTGTATCTCATGTATCTCATCCTAAAAAGCTGTTATTTTAACATGTCTTTAAGATAACATATGTTCATCTTACAGCAAAGTCTCATGCTTAGAAACCTTGTTTTAAAGATACACATTGAATTATCGCACCCGAAATCGGTGCGAGTTTCGGGGCTCTCGAGAAACGCACGCCCGTTTGGGGGGCCTAAAATAATTTGAAACAAACGACGAATGTCACTCCACTTAAAACTTTCATAACATGGAATGTTGATTTATGATAACTTTGTTATTCGTTATGTTTTTCGAGGGGAAAATGTGTTCTTTGGAATACGCAGTAAGGTAAGCTTGAATTTTGGGGAACCTACATTGGGAGCTTAGAAAATAGCCGAGAAGATAAAATTACTTTCCTAAAGCTTATAAACCTTCATGTTTTAACTTAAGAATCCGCATCGATCGAATGCAACCTGTGTCACCCTTTCCTTTTAATTTAAAAGGTCATGGAATATCAGTGACAAAACGGGAAATTACATTTTAAGTATTTTACTAAAATGTCCCAACATGAATTGGCTCATAAGCGGTACGTGTTTTGGCTACCAAAAAATAACCGGCAACTTAACTACCCGAAATGAACGATAGAAGAAAGTTGTGAAATCCAACAGAACGTCAGTCTTTATTTTAGGAACTTAACCGAATCTACTTTTCTCAAAAAGAGCATTTAATTCATTAGAGAAAATACCTAGAATTTCGCTCAGGACTCTCGCCAAACGAAACCTTCGAAGGAATAAACAGTTAACAATTTTAACTTGAGCAAACATAGATTATCTCTTTATCGACATTAAAGTTCTTACCTCTTATAAGAGTGGCCGCTCAGTTTTCAAATAATAAAATCGGTAAATGATCGGATCTTGGCTGGTTCAGTTTCAGTGGACTGCCTATGCAGGCTCTTCACAAAGATAGTTCAAAGCAAATATGCTCTAGCTATATTCTTCTGATATCCATGGAAATCTCATCTTCGATGGTAAACATTTCTATTAAAAGAAAGTCCCGCTCGAAAAACACTCGCCCATCTAATTACCCTTCATCGAACTTGGCCGGAAGCATCTTTTCGCTAAAGCATTGTATCATGCTCTACATATTTACCTAGAAACGCCAAGAGGAAAATCGCTCTCCCCAGGAAAACCATTTATTTGGCACGGAAAGAGTTTTCCTTGTAAGGGTTAGACAATGAACGCGAGTGTTCTATGGGATATAGTGTCCCGAGCAAAGATAGAATTAGAACATGGTCACGCCCACGAAGAATTTCGTTTTTGCGTGCAGATTGTATTTTTGCATTTTAATTTTTTAGTTCTCACCTTGAAATCACGTTGCTATTTTGTTTACGATATTTTTGCTATTGTACACACGCTTTTGAGTTGCAATGTTTACTGAGAGTGCTTCACCGCGCAGTTTATCGCAGTTGATGCGTAAACAGCCATGAGCCAATGCACAGACTGAGGAACTCGAGGCAGTGATTGTGGCACAAGATTTACTAGATTTACACTGGTGAAAGCAGTCTTCTACGCGCTACGACCACCGGCACCAGCAAGTGGGGAACCCGCAGGGAAAGCCAAGAGACCAAAGAGAAGTTCAAGTACAACACTCGTAGTCCGTCAAACGCGGAGAAACAAGTCTGTCCTTCTATTTCAATTAAGGTCTGAACATTTTTTATTTCATGTAAAGCTGTAAAGTAATGGGTTTTTTTTCGATTTGCTTTTTGCTTTGCTATTACAAGATTGCTTATTTTGTTGTTTTTTTGACATCGCCGTTGAAGCTGTTGTTTTTATCGATTTAGTTATAAATATTCACAGAGAATTTGTGCGTTCATTAGTAGTTTCTACTTAGTCATTAGTATGCTCTATATAGAGCATACTAATGAGGCTTCCAAACAAAGGAAAACAATGCCTCATTAGTATGCTCTATATAGAACCACTAATGAATGCAGAAATTGTCTGTACTTTTACCCCGCAATTTCCCTGTGCTTCAAAGCCCCCGCCACTTTACATATTTTAAGACAGTTTATGGAATATAGATCGTCGAAATGCTGGACACTGACTGGCTGAGTGGGTGTGGCCATGTTCTAATTGTTATTAGAACATGATCACACCCACTCAGCGAGTCAGTGTCCAGCATTTCGACGATCTATATTCCATAAACTGTCTTAAATTATGTAAAGTGGCGGGGGCGTTGAAGCACAGGGAAATTGCGAGGTAAAGTTAGTATCCACAGAGAACTTCTGCATTCATTAGTAGTTCTATATCTTCATTAGTATGCTCTATCTCGTTGAGCATACTAATGAGGCATTGTTTCCCTTTGTTTGGAAGCCTCATTAGTATGCTCTATATAGACGGAATACTAATAACTAAGTAGAATTTGTGCAAAATGCACAAATTCTCTGTGAATATTTATAACTAAATCGATAAAAACAACAGCTTCAACGGCAATGTCAGAAAACAATTATATTCTACAATCATTATTTTATTGTGATTTAACAAACAAAAAAATGCAATCTTACGGTGTAACAGCATAGCAATAAGGCAAATCGAAAGAAAAACCACTACTTTGCATGAAATAAGAAATGTTCAGACCTTGATTGAAACAGAAGGACAGACTTGTTTGACTACGAGTGTTGTACTTGAATTTGAAGTTGGCCTCTTGGCTTTTCCTTTCCCCCACTTGCTAGTGTCGGTGGTTGTAGCTAGCGCGTCGGAGACTGCTTTCACCAGTGTAAATCTAGTAATTCTTGAGTGACAATCACTGCCTCGAGTTCCTCAGTTTCCGTGTACTTCGCGATTTAGTGCAACAGATATTTTGACGGTTTCCGACGCCATCAGCCAAGTTTCCTTGTTTGTTTGGAGCTCCAAAACGGGGAACAGTTCATAGTGACAGTAGTTTAATTTTATTGATACCAGACAGTTCACACGGGAACCAAAAAAAATGTTGTGTTTGGAAACTGTTAAAATTTTTACTTATTAAGTCTTATAAATGTTTACGTCAGACACGCCAATAGCAACCTAAGCCTTGCTTTCAAAGTGTTAACCTGTGAAGGGGAGTTCTAGTTAATGGGTTTCCAAAGAAACAAGAAAGTTTAAAAAATACTCACACAAAACAGGGTTAAACTGCAAAGAATTTCTTATGGACGAGTTTTGGGGTGAACTTATAGTCTTATAAATTTTTACGTCAGACACGCCAACATCAACCTAAGCCTTGCTTTCAAAGTGTTAACCTGTGAAGCGAAGTTCTAGTTAATGGGTTTCCAAAGAAACAAGAAAGTTTAAAAAATACTCATACAAAACAGGGTTAAACTGCAAAGAATTTCTTATGGACGAGTTTTGGGGTGAATTTTGAGCTGGTAAAGTACTTGTTTCACGCCTTCATTTTAAATTATCTCAAAGTTAGTTGCAAATAAGAGAAATAATGTTAGCTGTCTTGACGTACCGTTTCCGGTAGCCTCCAGGAGATAGAAGGAGATTTTCCTAGACAGGTTACGTGACAACACGTAGCTGTTATGAGAATCAGCTCACCGAGGACGACATTTCCGGCGCTAGATTAACCAAAGAAATTCAAAAGCTGACGAGAGCTGAAGCTGTACGGTGGTAGAAGTGTAGGGGATGCCGCAATCTGAGTGACCTTATTGTCAAAGAGCTGAAAAACAAGTAAGTTGTACGAAGTAGGTTTTCGCCTGCGGTGTATTCATTCAATTCAGAAGTGGAAACATAACTGCTAAAAAGTAATTTGTTACTTCTCCTCTACTAGAGTCGAGTTATATATCGCAAATGGATGGGACAAGAAATTTCTAAAAGACCCAGACGGAAATTTCTCGAGCAAAAACGAAAAGAACAATTATCAGTGATGAGCGTATCGTACTGGAGAAAAAACTCGATGAAGAAGTCCCTGCAAGAGGCTGGACAGCATCTCTGGAGAATATCCCCATTGTCACCCACTCAGCTGTGGAGCTTTTTTTCCAGAGGGCTACCGATACAAAACATCTAACGGAGGGCTTTCCATTCTCCAAGACGAAGAAGTTCGAAACATCGGGAAAACCGATATGAATCAATCTTTTGCCTGACCATGACAACATGTTTTTACTCAAAGGTCACACACGACCCGCAAGGAAACAAGCCAAGAGGATTTCAACGGTTGAAGGACTCTACGCTTGCTCAGTAATTTTCAACAAAAATCCTAGCTGCAAAGGACCACTCATGTGCCGCTGGGAAACGGGGGTTTTGCAAGCATGTCGTCGAGGTTAAAATGTCATCTGCAACAGAGCTTCCTAAGTCCATGAGCTGCACGCAAATCCGACGACAGTGAGGAATACCACCCCTGAAGGCCTCACAGGATCCAGAGAAAGAGCTGATGAAACGAGAAACGCTTCAGGAAATAGTGTTCGAAAAGCAGCTAGTAGAGCGAGAAGAAAGTGGAGGAAGGAAACGGAAATTACCAGTGGAAGTGAGTTCCAATTACACATCTAAGCGAAGTGGAGAGCCACCAGTAGATCAAGAATGGTTAAAGAAATTGCGTGATGATTTAGCTAGATCAAAGTGCCCTAAAATTGTTTCTCAAATTTGAAATTGGACAAAGAGAAGGAAAGTGCATTGGGGAAGTGACTGCAGAGAAAGAGAATATGTTACCTTCTGCTCAAAGAAGCTCAACATGGTTTAGTGAGAGAGTGGGCAAAATCACTTCATCTAAGGCGCCAGCCGTTATTGGTCTACAAGGAAGAAAAGAATTCCAAGAGCCTCAGAAATGTTTTCGGAACTTTAACAGATAAATAGCTTTTGAAGCTGAAGCTGCAGAGGTCTTTGCAAGTGAGAGTGGTGCCGTGTTAAAGAAATGTGGACTCTTCCGTATGAAAACTGATGGAAATTAGGGAGCTTCCCCTGACAGGACATTTCAAGGAGAGACTTGCAAGAAGCTTTTTGAAATTAAAACTGGAAAAGAAGTTAAACTATCAGGACTGTGTCTGTTAGAAATTAAGACTCGGGCTGAAGGGAATTTGAAACCTTTGACATCTGTAACTGGAGCTCATATTGCTCAAGTACAGCTCCAGGAAGAATGTGCAGAAGCAAATACTTGTATCCTTCAATCTTATGTCCCAGAATGTAAGAAATCAAACTATTTCTTAACCCAAAAGAATGATTGTTTATTTAGCTTATTCAAGATCATCTGTGATGCTGTTCTCAACAATGAACAAATCAAGTGTATTATACCTGGCCAAGATATGAACCACCATTGCAAAAAACTGCAAGAAACACTGACCAACCATGTGCCTGATTTTGAAACCTTACTGCTGTCATGTATTGACAAGAGATCTAGGAACGCACCCGGACAACATGGCAGTTCACTGCAAACACGTTTTATTCAATCTATGCGTGCGCATGTAATTACTATATAAGGTAAACGCACAGGAAGACCATAACATTTCCTCCACACAAACATGATCTGTTCCTAGTTTGTAGACTGAGCCTAAGATACAATCTCAAGGAACAACTAAATCGACTAACAGTGTCCGGTAACCTACAGTTTCTAAGAAAACAGAAAACGAAAAAAAAAAAAAAGAAACCAGTTCAGAGATCGAGTCTCTGTGGTGCCCTGCGCACTCTCTGGGGGTACCGCCGCTCACGGACCGTAGGACTGACTGGAGTCACTTCAGGAGGGTCGGTGGCTACAGGTGAGGGAACAGAAACCATCTCCGGTTGATCTGCCAAGGGATTCTCTGGAACTGTACCAACCACATCGGGTGGTGCACTCTGTTGGATTGGCGCTGGTGGTAGGCTGACCACTTCTGGTTGGCTGACCTCAGCAGTGTCGGGCTCAACCGCCGTTGGCTTCAGCTGGTCGATATGTCGACGCCAAATGATCCCAGGTGCCACCTGCACCTCGTACATCAGCGGACCTGTCTTCTTGACAATCAGCCCTGAACGCCACTTCAGATCCCCTCGATAATCTCGTGACATCACAAAGTCACCAACCTCTAACTGACGACACTGTCTACCCTTCTCATTCGCGGCCCTAATGCTCTGCTGATGCTGTTGGTTAACCATCTTACGGTTCAAGTTAGGTTTCACCAAATCTAGGCGAGTGCGCAACGGTCTTCCAAGGAGTAACTGTGCAGGGTTCACACCGGTAGTGGAGTGAGGAGTGTTCCTATAAGCTATGAGAAACTTTGCCAACTTCTCCTTCACCGGCTTTGAGCTTTGATGCATGGAACGTAACGCTTGCTTAAAAGTTTGTACAGCCCTCTCAGCTAGACCGTTTGTAGCCGGATGGTATGGTGCTGACGTTATATGGCGCATGCCATTGGACCTAACAAACGCCTGGAACTCCTCAGAAACGAACTGTGCACCGTTGTCACTAACGATCTGTTCAGGAATTCCGAATCTGGTGAATAAAGCACGTAGGACTTCGATGGTCGAACTTGAAGTGGTGGAACTAACAGGAACCACTTCCGGCCACTTGCTGTGTGCATCGACAACTACTAAGAACATCGAGTTCTGGCATGAGCCGACATAGTCGATGTGTATGCGTTGCCATGGTGCAGTGGCCCACTCCCACGGATGCAATGGTGCTTTAGTAGGCATCTTCTGGTTGTGCTGACACCCACTGCAGGCTTTCGCTAGCTCTTCCAGTTGGCCACTGATATTAGGCCACCAGACGTAGCTCCTCGCTAGTGCTTTCATCTTTACCAAACCCAGATGCCCGTCGTGCAGTTCCTCCAACACTCTGTCTTGGAGCTTATTGGAGATTACCACTCTCATTCCCCATAGAATGCAACCTCGGTGAACCGTCAGTTCATTGCGCCGCTCGTAGTAAGGCTTGTCTCCACCTACACGAGCAGACCATCCTTTCACGATGGACTCGTACACCGTTGCTAGGACTGGGTCACGACTTGTTTCTCTAGCAACTGCTTCACTGGTTACAGGCTCAAACTGGGTTGCGTGGAACACCTATGACGAATCCACTTCCATCTCCTCCCTCTCTTTTTGCTGAAGGGGGAGTCGAGACAGTCCATCAGCATTGCAGTGCTTGGTTGTGCTCTTATACTCTATCTTGTAATAGAAACCAGCCAGGAACATAGCATAGCGCTGAAGTCTCGCAGCGGTCATGGCAGGAACTCCCTTCTCTGGGTGGAAAATGGCAGTGAGGGGCTTGTGGTCTGTAATGAGCATGAACCGCCTCCCATAGAGGTACACATGGACCGTTTCACCCCCCATACGATGGACAATGCCTCGTTGCCAATCTGGGCGTACTTGCGTTCTGTCTTGGTCAACGATCGGGACGCAAAAGCTACTGGCCTTTCGCTGCCATCAGGCATGACGTGTGAAAGAACCGCACCGATGCCGGTTGGTGAATCATGACATGCAAGCCTAACTGGTAACGCTGGATCATAATGCGTTAGCACCTGCTCAGATGTTATCATGCGCTTAGCCTCTGTGAAGGCTTGCTCGCACTGTTCAGTGCCCTGCCATTCGCTGTTTTGCTCTAACAACTGGTGAAGTGGGTGGAGAACTGTGGATGCATTAGGCAAGAAGCGGTTGTAATAGTTAACGAGCCCTAAAAATAAGCGAGGCTGTGACACATTCTCAGGTCTTTGCGCGCCAACTACTGCCTCAATCTTCTCTTTTGTCTTGTGGAGACCTTCTCTGTCGATCTCATGCCGACAGGAACTGAACTCTATCCCTGAAGAACTCGCACTTCTCTTTGTTGGCCTTCAGACCAGCGTCTTGCAGTCGCTTAAGCACGCTCTCTAAATTCTCCAAATGCTCTTCATCGGTTTTGCCCGAAATGATCATGTCATCCAGGATACACTGGGTGCCAGGTGTTCCCTGTAGTACCTGGTATATGGCACGTTGCCAAATCGCTGGGCTTGAAGAAACGCCAAAAACTAACCGATTGTATTGAAAAAGACCCTTGTGCGTATTGATCGTGAGGTATTTCTTGGATTCCTCTGTTACTTCCATCTGGTGATAAGCCTGGCGTAGATCAAGTTTGCTAATATGTTTTCCCCCAGCTAAATTCGCAAACATATCCTCTATGCGCGGCAGAGGATACTGTTCTGCAAGAAGAACTGGATTGACTGAGACCTTGAAATCGCCACACACGCGCACTGATCCATTTCGCTTAACTACCGGGACAATCGGGATAGCCCATTCACTGTATTCTACCTTAGACAGAATACCATCCTCCTCTAAACGTGTCAATTCTGCTTCTACCTTGGGGCGAAGTGCATATGGAACTTGACGTGGCCTATGAAAGCCAGGCTGGCAGCACTCCTCAACTTTTAAATGAGCCTTGTGGCCTTTAAGTGTGCCTACGCCCTCAGAAAATACAGACTCGTACTTCTGCAACAACTGATCCACTTTGTGCTGCATGACCCCTTCCGGCGTCTGGCTAAGCTTAAGGGCTTTGATTTCACCCCAGTCCAGCTGAATTTTGGAGAGCCAGTCACGCCTAAACAATGCTGGCCCTGGTGTCTCAACCACTTGTAGGGTTAACTCCTTTTCTTGGTCCTTAAACTTAACAATACACTTCATCTCTCCCTTAGGTGTGATCTTCTGCCCAGTGTAGGTTTTAAGTGTGACATGGCTCTTTGCTAGTTTCACGTGACCAAAATGTTCCTTATACTGTTTTATGGGAGTACAGACACAGCTGAACCTGTGTCTAGTTCCATCTTGACCACCCTTCCCTGTACTTCGGGGCTGACCCATATCACATGATCCTTGTCACTCACGTTATTAACCTCAAGGGATCCTAAGTAGTCATCGCTGTCTCCGTCATCACTGTCCACATAATTTACTGGAGGTAGGGCAGCTTGTGTCTCCCTTTTCTTGGATTTACAAGCCCTCACAATATGGCCGGTCTTGTTACAGTGGTGACATTTTTCCCTTTTGTACGGACAACTTTTATGATCATGATTTCCCAAACAACGGTAGCAACTTTGATCACTTGGCTCTTTAGGGGATGGGGAACTTTTTTCCTCTGAAGGCCTAGCTTCCTTCTTAGGTTTAGGCTTTTTGTTTGGCCTTGACGGATAACAAATTAACTGGGTTTGACTCTTTACCCCCTAAAGAGCTTCAACATCCTTGTAAGATTGCTCAATAGCGATGCATTTCGCTACAGCAGTGTCAAATGTCAGTTCCTCGAGTTTGAGTTTCAAAACCTCTGACATCATTCTCTTATCTCGAATACCCGAAACCAATCAATCTCTGAGCCTTTCCAGTCGCATGGCATCATTAACTTGCAATCAGTAGCTAGATGCTTTAGAACAGCAACATACTGACTCACCGTTTCTCCTGCGTTTTGCGCTCGGTTGTCAAACTCATAGAGCAGATTTCTGGGGCTTCAGTTGCTTCTGGAGACGCTCTACGATCGTGTCACACGTGAGAGAATCTTCTCTTAACAATATCGGGGCCACCAAATCTTTCGCCAGCTGGTACGTTTCGGTGGGAAGATTAGTTAACAGGACGGCTTCCTTCTGTTTCGAGTCGGTCACTCCATTGGCCACGAAGAAGAATTCTAGCTGTTCTGCATACGCTTCGAAGTCGGTTCCCACTGCGAACTTCTGAACTTTTCCGATGTTCCGAACCGCCTCGGTTGGCATCTTGAGACGTCGTGTGGATCTTGTTTAGTAGTTTCTTTCACTTTTTCCGCAGTAAAATAACCCTACAGATCCCGTTCTCGTCGCCAAAATTGTCATGTATTGACAAAAGATCTAGGAACGCACCTGGACAATATGGCGGTTCACTGCAAACACTTTTTATTCAATCTATGCGTGCGCATGTAATTATTATATATGGTAAACGCACAGGAAGACCATAACAACTGCCTTTGAGGCAGTGGGCCAATGAAATTGCAAGCTCGTGTATTGAAGATGCATTTTCTCCTGTCTAAACTGTTTAGACATAAGAGCAAGCCCCAACTTGATTTCTCTAGTCACTGAGCGACACAAAGTACATAGGCATCAATGACAACAACAACATTCTTTTTCAATTATTTCTTCAATTTGTAACTGGTTTATTAATTTGTAAATAAATAAATGAACAATCCAGAAGTCAAATGATTAAAATTGAAAAAGTCAATGTTTTGCAGTAAGAGTAATAATGATCAAAGAATTTCATTTAAAATATCAGGCAACTGTGTGTGTTCAAAAGTTCAATTTGCCTTCAAACACTTTTAACACTTTAAGCCCCAAGAGTGACAAGCATCTAATTTCTCCTTACAAATTCACACCACTTGAGCAAACACATAGGTCATTAGAAAGAAAATGATCACCAAAGACAAACTGTCTTGATGTTTAATTAAATTCTCCCAACTAGTTCCATAATAAATATATGAAGAACACTGAGGAGAACATGCATGTTGATGCTGGGGCTTAAAGGGTTAGTAAGAACTTATCTTGGATAACAGAATGCAAGCAAAGACTATGTCTACACTCCCAGCGTGTAGAGACAACTTAAATAATTAATAATTAATTTTAATTTTGTGGTTCCAGGAAATGTTCACACCCCTTCCACAGATGGTATTTTTGGTTTGAATCCCCCCACCCCTCCAGAAGTTCCCACTTAGCTTTGTATTTTCATTTCATAAGTTTTCTATTTCTTTTTTATCAAATACACAATTTTCAAAATAAATAAATAGTTTGATAAGTAAGTAAGTACACAGGAAAACTTCGAGCCCTTTGATTTTTGCCTTCGAATTACTAGCAGGAAAACGAACGAAAAATCATTGTTCAAATAGCATATGGTACTTCAAGCAATTTCAAGTGCTTTCACTTCCACTTCATTTTTAGGGCAATTTGTCAGGTAAATCCTGTTTGAAAATGACGTAGGTGGGTGCTTTCGCAGTTTGAACTGCACAAATTAAAGATGTTAAATCTAAACTGACTACCTTCTGCATTTAGAATAAACACTGGAGTAATCCATAAAAATATGACAGGAAACGTGAACTAATCCTCAGAATTAGCACATTGGGGGCCAGTAAAAATCAAGCCCAGCCACTGGTAAATGGTGCATTATTCACAAAGGAAAGCCGCGATCGAATGGCGAAACACACCTCCCCCCCATTTTCCTTTGCCCCCCCCTGAACTCCCGCAGCACACACCACCAATTAAGCAGCTGGCTAGATTTTCGGCGATGACAAAACATCCAGCCCAATTAAAACGGTTATGCTGTCTAGAAAATAGTTATGCATCCTTTTTTTAATCAGTTAAATGTAAAGCATCCTTTTAAGTCATTTCGTTCCAGAAAAACCGTACACAATTAACTCATAACTGGAAAATGAACTTTGCCAATATTTCGGTTTTATTCAAAAGCCTTCATCAGGGCAACTGAGAAAAAACAACAGAGTCACAGTATAATAGCGTAAGTAAGTAAGTAAGTAAGTAAGTAAGTAAGTAAGTAAGTAAGTAAGTAAGTAAAGTCTTTATTTAACGAGGGTAGCACTAAAATAGCATAAAAAATACAAACAAACCAGTGGCCCTCTAAAATTATTTACAGTAAAATATAAAAATACACTAGAATACTAATATTAGAACTATGGATAAACAATGAGACAAGATAAGGAATAAAAATACAAGAAATACGAGATAAAATATTCAAAAGGTAAAAAGGCTAAAAAGTGTAACTAAATTAGAGAATAAAATGATTTAAAAGCTGCTGTTCTTTAAAAATTCTCTGCCAAAGAGAGTTCCTAAAAGATTTCATCGTGGGTAATTTTCGCACAGATAGCGGTAAGCTGTTTCAGGCTTGACAGGCAGTCACGGTAAATGTTCTTCCTCCTTCAGTTTGTCGTTTGACAACTGGGCGAACAATATTAATATATTAAAGTTGGCATATCTAGTCTGACGTGAATGAGTCTCGCTAGTAAGCTTAAGTAAGCTTTTCAGATAGGTGGGTACATGCCCCTGTAAAAGCTTGTATATAATACAGCACTTAGTTAGTTTAGCCTGTTCGGAAAATGGTTTCCAGTTAAGTTTATTGAACAGTTTGACAGAGTTCGCTTGGCGATCGGCATCTAGAATTACTCTTGCAGCCCTCTTCTGCAGCTTTAGAACACGTATGAGGGTATGTTTATCACAGCTGGTCCAAACCACGCTCACCTAATCTATAATCGGTCTAATCATGGTGTTATAGTAAAGTAGTCTATGTTTTAGAGGTAAACAATCTCGCTTAAGAGGCTAACGGTTCTAACGGTATTTTACACGCGTTGCGCGCTCAAGAAAGTAGAGCGCGCGAGAATGTATAAGCACGGAATCACCTTCTTTTCTTTCCAACAAAGAAATCGTCTACATGTAGACCCAATGGGCTGAGTGACCTTAGTCTATATACCCTTTGGGCCTCTCTCCCTCCCTCCCTTCCTCCCTCCCTCCTTTTTTAATCAGTTTACTGTGAGCTGGTAAGAAAGAAGCTGTTTTACCTTGCCTGCAATGCGGACTTATCGGGCAGCCACCCAGCTGTCACATACTATGTGAAAGCCAGCTGACTGATGTTTGTAGCCAATTTATATTAAACAGTCAGCAACCTTCATTCACTTCGTCCAACTTAAAGGCTAACTTAGTTTAGTGTCCATATTAGTTCATTGACGGTTAAAAATTTTCGCATTGAAAGAGGTAACCTTGTGTTGACCCAGCTGTTATCTATCTCAACCACCTGGTTTCTTGGAAAGTTGATCGGCGGAAACTACAAAAGAGTTTCCGAGAATCTTGGGTAATTCTTGGAAAGGCTTTGTTTACTCTTATAACCGTCGGGCGCACATTCTTTAGTTGGATAAACTTGGAGAAGCTCTAATTTCTTAGAAGCGTTTGGAAGTAGTAAAGGTAGGAAAATGGATGTTTATAGCTTAATTACTTAGTATGTCATGAATCAACTGGAAAGGCGGGAGATAATAGTTTCTTTAAGGTTTGAGGGTTTATTCTGCGTTTGTATTGTGGAAAATTGAACATTGATCGATGTAGCAACACCCAGTAGTTGCAAATCTGTCTTTTGCATTTTGTGACTCCTTCCGAAGCTTCCAATTGGTGATCGCTAATATAACATTACTACTATAGTACATAAATGAACTAATATGCCGTATTAGTTTGGCCTGCTTCACTCTTAAACAGACTACCATAAAACAACATATCAAATGAATATACAGTGTTCGCATTATTTCTTTCAATTAGCATCATGGCGAAGCTGTATTCATCATGAATTATTTGCCCTTTTTACATTTTCTTACATGGCTATATACTGATCCAAATCTTGATCATCAAACAACACAGGAAATAAATTTGTTTTTCAGTGATATTTCAATTGAAAGTCATGACCTTGTTATTTCCATGTAAAGCTGCTCCTTTAGAAACCATTCACGGTTTAAAACAGATTTTCCTCCCATCAGTATATATTTATTGTTAAAAAGGATGGTATCCCGTTTTTCCTGGTTTTGGTATAAATAATTTAGTTCAAGTCTTTAAAATAATCAACCATTTTTCTATAAGACTTTGGTACACCTTCTAGGTAGTTTGGGTCTTAGTTAATGAAATTTTAACGACGAAGTTTGGGGCCACCACATTTCTTAAAGAAATAATTCGGAATTCTGCTCCAATTTGACGCGCCGGATAGGAGCAGTCTCGATATCCGCACGGACTGCAGAGACTTCCACATTTCGAGACTATATTGCAGTTTTTGAATTTTCAGATTGAAATTGAAATTATTGTACGTTCTCCATTTCATCGTGCGAGACATTGTTCCTAATATTTTGGTGGGACTCTTTACCCCTTTCAATTTTAATCGTTTCAAGTCGTTCGAGGCCCATTTCTCAAGCCTCGTGACTTTGGTCTTCTTTCGCTTCAAATTTAAGCCAGAGCATCTACTTAAGTCATTTTCAAAGTATATTCTACTGAAATCGCATCCGAACTAAAGAAATTTGTATCGTCGACAAACTGATTCAGTTTTATTTCCTGTTCAAAGATACTTATTCCTGTAACATCATTGCTCTGGCGTATCTTGAGCAACAATGATATTAGTGAACTATTTTTATTTTAACTGTTAGTTAGCATGTGATTGTGTCAACTGTTAAAATCTGTTAAAAATCCCCATTTGCTCGAGCGATAGAGTTGATAACGTATTGTTTTTCTTTCCTCTCTCCCTTCTTTGTGGTGTGCTTAAAGGGTTATTATGAAGAGGCGTAGAATAATTAGGTTTTATTATTTTGCATTGGTCTTGCACTTAAAGCTTCAAATAAACCTTCCCCTGTTGTCTTTTATTCACTACGGTTAGTTGTTAACCAAGACTGAAGCCAGCTTTTCTACTTAATTCAGCAAACCCTAAATGCACCTCCCTTTCCGGCAATAATTTCTTGCCATAAGGTGGCCCAACGTAGATCAGGTAACAAAAATAATAGATCAAATGAAGGCAATCAGTATTCACAAACATTATGGAATTTATAACTGAAATATATCCATCCATTTCTGAATTGTGTTTCACCTACTAACCAAAGTCAGGCCTGTTGCTCAACCTTTATTATGAAAACGAGTTTCACTGAAATGCAAATAACGGTTATTGTGGTATGGCATCGGGATCACGACGCATATTTTGTTCTTCGTAAGCCTGAAACTGCAAACAAAAGCTGGTTCCACGCTCCTTCAAAATCGTCGTAATGGAGAGCAAGGGCTTTCAAGTATTGCCATCAATAAAAAATTCGTATTTTATGCTCCTTTTATACTTCGCCAGTTCCTGTGCCTTTTGCTCCACTTATACAAGAGATAATTTCAGCAAAATTTATTGGATCTTTAGGAGATCAGTGGACCACGTTTGTCTTCTGCAAACGACAAAGAGAAAAGTGAATAAATCTCCATATCAGTTCGTTGATGGTTAAAATTTTTCGCTTTAAAAGAGGTAACCTTGTCTTGACGCTGTCATTATGTAAACTGATCACCTGGTTTTCTTGGAAAGTCAATCGGCGGAAACTACAAAAGAGTTTCCGAGAATCTTGGGTAATTCTTGGAAAGGCTTTGTTTACTCTTATAACCGTCCCTCGCATATTCGTTAGTTGGATAAACTTGGAGAAGCTCTAATTTGTTAGAAGCGTTTTAAAGCAGAAAAGGTAAGAAAAGGCCTATCTTTGTTACTTACTGAGTATGTAATGAATCAACTGGGAAGGCAGCAGACTAGTTTCTTTACGTTTTTAGGATTGTTTCTGCTCCAATGTGAAAAATTGAACCTTGATCGATGTAGCAACACCCAGTTGCAAACCCGTACCCTGCAGTTTGTGGCTCCCTCCAAAGGTTCCAGTGAGCCATATAGGGTTAGCGCCCCAGACTTCCACGTGTCGAGATTAGACTGCCGTTTCTGAATTTTCAGATTGGAATTGAAATTACTGTTGCCATTTCATCGTGCGAGACAAGTGTCTATTATTTTGGTGGGACTCTTAACCCGTTTCAATTTTAATCGTTTCATGTCGTTCGAGGCCTATTTCCCAAGCCACATGGCTTTGGTCTTCTTCAGGTTCAAATATAAGCCAGAGCATTTACTAAATTCGTTTACAATATTCAAAGTATTTTTCTGCTGAAGTCACATCCGAACAAAAGAAATTTGTATCGTCGACAAACTGACTTAGTTTAATTTCCTGTTTAAAGATACTTATTCCTGTAACATCAGTGCTCTGGCGTACCTTCTTCGAAACCATTTCTAATGTAGAGATGAGGGGACAGTGGACACCCCTGTCGTAGCTAGGCCTCGTAAGAGTTGAAATAACCGTACAGTCGAGGAAACAAGTGCCATTTGGTGGCGAGATCTTTTCTCCGAGAAAAGACTGAGCCACGAGTTTCGGCATTTGGCCAGTGGGCTATTCAGATATGAATTCTGGAGGTCTCGACCACCTCGAGTGAAATATTTAAAGAACTCTGTTTAATTAACAATTTAACTTGAAGGCCAGTTTATTGTTACTTCGAAAAACGGATAACTCTCAACTTGGATAAAAAGCAGACTGTTTGAAAATATTTAGCAGGACAACCTACGTGCTCGCTGTTAGAGTTTGGTGAGATCTATTTTGTTTGTGACGGGCCGCACAGGTAAGAGCCAGTATTAAAATGAAGTCCAGTGGTCTCTGAATTATCTTGAGCATGGAATGGATGGGGAAACAAAACTACCTTTCAACGAACACTGATTGCTACCAACAACAACGATTTTGCCGTCGTGCTATCACTAGATCCGTACGTAATCCATTGTTTAATATGACCGAACTGATTCATTAGCTTACGCAGGCTTACGGATTCAGATTCGTGTATTCTTATTCTTGACAATTTTTCACTTTATCACTTTTTCAGTCTTGATAATGATTTCAGCGATATCGAAACATTGGCTTGCTTTAATTTCTGTATTTATAGCAAAATGCTTGAGCAAATAAGCAGTAGTTTGTCTTGAAACTGAAGAATTATGAGCTGGAACCGTATTATAATACTTCAGTTTCAGGTCGGAATTTTTGGATTTCTTGTCATTGTTCAATATGAATTCCTTCTGAGCTTGAATAATAAAGAATTACAGATGTGTTTGTCTTGGAAGGCGTTTCTCTGTGGGTCATAAACGAAGTCAGTAATACTAATAAACACTTGAGAATTATTGACGAGAAGAATCAATACAACATGCGGACCGCCAAGGAAACAACAGGTTTAGCTCTTGTTTTTTGCACAGGCATCCCAAGCTAAGGTTGAGAGCTGCGCATAAATTAGACTGTTTTTTCCACGCTATGCATAATAATGACATCGGCAACATTTAAGAGTTTGTATGGAAATGATACAAAACGTCTCAAATTGCCACAAATCAGAAAGAAGTCGAAATAAAAATGATTTGCCTTATTTCATTGTTATATTGGTCATTATTTGAGGGCTTCCTGGGCTGGTTTGAAGCTTTTTGGGCGAGAAATTAAGGTTTTTATTTTTCATGTTTGCTGAATCTTAAAAATTAATTAAAGGCAGGAAACAGTTTCACACTGCACCTCACTTGAGGTTCGATAAATTCCATCACAATAAACGAATCGCCCTAAAACTTCAAAGGTGTATTCTTGGGTCTTGTGCATACCTCTGTTCTTTCTCGTGGGTTCCAGATCCTATTTTAATGTCCCTCAGCCGGGGAGAGGCTGAGTGAGATTGTCGACAAGCAAACACGACACCGCGGAGTCCAGAGAGGTCGGTTTGACGGAAATAGAGAAATATTAGAGCGGCCGTGAAATTCACTCGCCTCACTTGACTTGGAAAACCATCATTTTGTTTTAGGGACGAGCGAAGATCTATCTTTTGCTGCAGTCTAATCAATCCATTCGATGATTTTATGCCGAGTATTTGGTGCAAGTGATCCTGCTCACTGCCCGCAAATCAACCTCATTATTTAATTCCGATATATAGGGCTGTCTTGCACCTAAAAAATATTGCTGTGGCCGTGGAAAATACACACCACAATTTCCATTCCTTTGAAAACCGGTGCAACTTTTTTTCTAGGTGGAAAGTGCTCCTCGTCTCTGCTTCTAAATTTCGACAACATTTTTCTTGCGGTAAACAGGTAAATGTGACTGAACAAATCACTATGCTAAGGTATTGTCGCATGAAGACATTAAAGCGTGCTCGTGGCGTCAAGTGAGGCGACTAAATTTCACGGGCGTGCCGCGGATAGTTTTCTATTTCCTTCAAACCGACCTCTCTCACTCCCGGACTCCGTAGTGTCGCCTTCTGCTTGTGGACAATCTCACTCAGCCTCTCCCCGGCCGAGGGACATTTTGTCGTCGGAACGCGGCTCGCAATGATTTATGTGTGCACTTCAAATGAAAACGCATACCAGGAAAGGCGAGTTTCGTATTTAGGAGGGATTTTTGACGGCTTAAAATAGGATCTGGAACCCATGAGAAAGAACAGAGGTATGCGCAAGACCCAAGAGTACACCTTTGAAGTTTTAGGGCGATTCGTTTATTGTGATGGAATTTATCGAACCTCAAGTGAGGTGCAGTGTGAAACTGTTTCCTGCCTTTAATTAATTCTAAACGTTCAGTAAACATGAAAAATATAAACCTCAATTTCTCGCCCAAAAAGCTTCAAACCAGCCCAGGAAGCCCTCAAATAATGACCAATACAACAATGAAATAAGGCAAATCATTTTTATTTCGACGTGACGTCTTTCTGATTTGTGGCAATTTGAGACGTTTTGTGTCATTTTCATACAAACTCTTAAATGTTGCCGATGTCATTATTATGCATAGCGCGGAAAAAACAGTCTAATTTATGCGCAGCTCTCAACCTTAGCTTGGGATGCCTGTGGTTATTTTAGCAGTGTTTTCTGGTGTAAAATTAACCTGGATCAGAATACATAATAACGCAGAATCTTAATAAGGCTTTTAAAGGTTTGGAAATAGAGAATTGCTTTGTTCTCAAGCCGACAAGTGCACGAAGAATTTCATGCAATCAGCTGTTTTCCGCTCCGTAAATCAACTTGTTCTTCAGTTTCACGCCGGGCCAGCATGAGGCCTGAAGCGGCACTCTAGGAATAACTTTTGTGTTTTTAATCCAGTGGAGTTCAAACTTTGCAACGTAACAGACTTCTCAATTGCAAACGATCGTGTGATTTTTGTTTTTCGATTTTAACGGTTTTTGGCGGGAAAATGACGTCATACAAATGACGTCAAAATTTTATTTTCACGTGATGACTGACTTATTGTGCGATTTCAAAAGGATATGATGAGACGAATTCAAATATGAACAAATAATTGAAAAAGCTTTATCGGTTCAAAAGATACGACAATCTGAACTTTGAATTTCCCGCCATTTTGTTACTATATTTAGAACTTTGGCAAATTTCAAAATGCAATATCTTTTGAACCGATAAAGCTTTTTCAATTATTTTTTCACATTTGAATTTGTCTCAACATATTCTTTCCAAATCGTGTACTAGTTTAGTCATACGGTGAAAATAAAATTTTGACGTCATCTGTATGACGTCATTTTCCCCCCAAAACTCATTAAATTCGAAAAACAAAAATCATACGATTGTTTGCAATTGAAAAGTCTGTTATGTTGCAAAGTTTGAGCTTCACTGGATTAAAAACACCAAAGTTACTCCTAGAGTGCCGCTTCAGGCCTCATGCTGGCCCGGCGTGTTTATGCATGAATGTGAATTAGGACGGGGAAAATATTTATTTGTGCAGGATACTCGCTTCTCTTTCGTGAAAAATTCTTACTTCACCACAGTAATGCAGCGAGGTGTAAATACAGTTCGAAGCACTCTTAACATAAGATTAATTATTTCTTTTCTCGCGCCTTCGTAGAAAGCTGTCTTGAATCATGTCAAAACCACGGGTGAACCGCGTTTAACCCGAGTTTAACTGCCTTACCTAAGATCAGGTAACCTTCTTTTCTATCGGGTCTTTTAACGTGCTTTGAACAACGCTATATTTCAGCCTTGGAAAGCCGTTTAAAAACAAAATGGTTTTTAGTGTTGCGCCAGTCGGCGAGATAAATGAAGAACAATCTGAATATGTAACCAATAAAGCTTCAACAGACTATCTTTAACCATTATTCAACAGTAACGCATAAATTTCAGAATCTCCAACAGCCAAACTTCTCGCTGATACTGCCAAAGCATGACTGGAATTAAGCTTATCGCCTGCAGATTCCTCCGTGCTAGGGACGCCATGTTTAAAACTTGAAACATTCCCCGTCATTTTTCTGCGCGAGTTCGTAGTTCTTTCTGATTGGACAATATAAATCGGAGCTCCTTCGAGCCCCTTCGGGCTTCTTCGGGCAAAGATACGAAAATTGACCAAAAGAAGTGGTTGTTCCCCCCGACTGCGTAATCGTGAGCTGAAGGAATTCTTAACATTTTCTGTTTTCAAAATTGCAAAAAATACATATTATAGAAAAAATGAAAACCCGCAATAACTTCAAACCAAACCGTAGTTGCTAGAATTAAACCTCTGAATTGTCCTTAACAGCCCTCACATTTTCAGTATCAGAAATAGCACGCGTTTTATAAAATTGCGTTACCCGCGTGATAAAAACGTGACTACTTGTCGGAAGGTGCTCAGTCCCCAACTAAACGCCCTGGGTTAAAAGTTATATAAGTGCATTTGGTTGAAGTCAAATCTAGTTTTCGGCGCTAAAAAAATATATTTTGATGAGACAAACTTCACCCAGTGTCGATTCTAGTGTTTGTTCCCTCTTTGTATGAGCTAGATTTCAAATGCGTGGTTGAAAGAGGGTCCTGAAGGGGGGGGGGGGGGGGGTACCAACCCCATTCCCCAGCCCAATTTTTTCCCAAATCCCACTTCCCAGTATTCAAATCCCATTCCCACTAGCAGAATTCAGAAAAAATCCCAGTGTCATACATACCAGCTCTTTTCTCTTAGCATCCGCAAAATTACGGCTTCTAAATACGACCCAACAAAGGCTCAAAAATTCACGAGGATTTGCGAAGATGTTGTGAAGAAGATAGGATCCCTTTAGACTGGTAAAACGTGAAAGTAGGGAAGTTATAGTGATTATTTAGGTAACAAACAAGTTCATACCACTTCACATTCCTGTCATTCCTGCCTGCAGGAAATCTGTCATTCGACTTGTAAGTGTTCTTATTCTTCCAAGCCTGGTCGGACGGATCATTCTCAGTGTTGTTTCAAGAGCGCTGTCTACCTCTTCTTTGGAGTTACTGTCACTGTCACTAGCACTAAAGCTGTCTACCTGTTCGTTGTTAGGAGACTTTGGTGGTAAACTGACATCCTCATTTGAATTAGGCGGCTCATCACTTTCGCTTGGAACTCTTTCTACAGCTTTCAGTGAATTTAAATTGACTGGTTTCAGGACCGTTTCAGTTTCATATAAGTTCAGAGGCAAAGTGCCCGCCTTGTCCATTGTGTTATCTTGTCTTACATTTCGTTGTCTGACGGATTTACCATGCATTTTAGCCCACGCCCTCATTTCAGCTTTCTCGTTTCGGTTATCTCCTGTGAGGTTGGCTTTGGAATTTTGATGCGAGGTAAGGAAACTGCATGTGATGTTGGCAGTTTGTAATATGAATTTGGATGTGTGTAGTACGCTGCAGCCCACTTAGAAACCCTTTTCACTGCTTCTTCAACTGATGTGCCAAACATGACAGCATATTCGCACAATGTAGAAGTGTCTCTCTTAAAATGTGTTACGGCATGCTGATTTTCAACGTGAAGGGTTAAGAGCGACTCCCTGTTTAATCTCATTTTGTAGCCGGGAAATAGTGACAAGTCTTGAATGTTGGCTTTGATGGAGTTGAGAGACTTCTTCAGAAGCTCGAGGGAGTCGAAGTCGATGTAAAACACTTCGACAGCAAAATCTGCAAATCCTCTTCGTCTACTCGATTCCTCTATGCTACACATTCCAAGAATATTCCTCTCCATCTGGGTCGTTGAACAATCCAATGGTAATTCCAGTTTACAGTTCTCGGTGTGTATGACAACATTTTGAGTAGAAAAGTACTTCGTTCAAATCACGAATCACGTATGTTTTTGAAACATTTCACGAATCACGTATTTAACATACACCATTGCAAAAACATAATCCCTAATTGACTAATTACTTGCTTTGCGTTTGGTTTTCAATAGACAGACAGTTTTTTAGCGGAGCTTCGAGTATGGAAAAAGGGCCTCAAGCGCATAAAATGAGCCAAGAGAACGCTTTCTTCAACAAAATCAGTCCTAAAAGTGTCCTTTAAGAAACGCAAACGAAGTGTCTCTCCTAAGCTGAATGTCGTAGACATTTTAGTGTATTGAACTGTTCTTACCTTCATTGGTAGGACGACAATGCTCTATTTGACAACCTCGTTCGTTTCTCCTTCTCTCCTAGGCTGTTCATTGAATTCAGAATTCCTATCAATAAGATTTGGAAACTTGCGTTTCCACGCCTCCTGGATTCGTAAAGAATAGGTCTCCATCCCGCTAACACTGGCAATTTTACTACACGGGCAATGGTAATGCCGACGTTTTTCCTTAAACCTTTGCTAAATGCAATGTCAGTGAGACCTGTAAACTGAATCAAACAGTCAAATGCTGCTTGAAATTGTGGAACTTTTTCATGATCCCTTTTGGATAGCGGAATATGAAACGTGGGTGGCTAGAGGTTTGTCCAGACTCCTTGCCAGGAAGAATGACACTAGAACTCTGTTTTAGCTATAGCGTTGTCGCACTCGACATGCTGGGCTCTGAAGACATGTAGACACGTTTAGAGTTAACGAGTTAAAATTAAGCTAGATATCATTTAAAATGTATTTGATTGACTGTCACATGTTACAGAAATGAATCAGCAACATTCATCACGTTTATTTACATATTGATTGTTTTACCGGCTCACTGTTGTAAATTGATTTATTAGTAACTAAGTTTAGTTTCGGTTTTCACGATGCCGGAATCACGAATCATGGTCTTTAAAATAAGGAGATCACGCATCACGCTAGACTGCAAATTTACGGATCACGGCAATATTTGAGCTGCTTTCACGTCTCACGTGCTAATTTTTGCCTAAATCACGCGTCACACATATCCCCTTTACCACCCTGACAACAGTGCGAGTATTGCACGAGAGCGCCGTTTCTTCCGCCATGTTGTGTTTGTATCAGAGAAAAACGCATTCCCTGTAGACTTTTGGCTTTACACGCACCACTGTACACAAATATCGTTGACCGCAATCGAGACCATTCGGGGAAAATAAAACATGATGGCTAAACATGCTAAAAATTGACACGAACAAGATGCTTGAATAATTTTTTTAACGTCTCAACCCCAGGAAATAAGTGATGTCTCAACTGGTCATGGTTCAAAATATTTATCCCATTCCCATTTTTGACATTTTTTCTCCCATTCCCAGTGACCAAATCCCAGTCCCAGTGACCTAAATCCCATTTTCCCAGCCCAAAAACAGGCCAATCCCAGTTCCCATTTTGCCCCTTCAGGACCCTCTTGAAATAATTTGTCTGAGATAAAGACAGACTTGTCATTACCAAATAAATTTATTATCATGCGTGTAACTTTGTTACTCCGGGAATTTGCTTTGTTATTTTACCCAGAAAAGGCTTTAAGGCCTCAGGAAGTGCAAGGTCCGAAAGATACGTCTCATTTTTCAGTTGCTGACATTCAGATAAGCTTCTTTTTACGAAAATGCTATATTCTGTCCTGGAACAATTAATTCGTCCCATGAGGAGCCTTAAGCCCTTCAATATCCAGTTCATTTGAATCGAGACTTCCAGAGCTTTCCCATTTGTTTTCACCTTTTCTGAATGACCTTTTTTGATCTGTATATTGTCCAGAACCCTCTTGAAAATTGTTGTGTACAACAATCGGTCGCGCCACCGTTTTTCGAATTCCTCCAAATAAACCTGGTAGAGATATTGAATTAACCTAGCCCTGTCCCCAGGAAACCCACGGTCAAAATACCGGCCATTTCCCGATCCCGTCCCCACCCGTACCCCCATATATCATTAACATACCAATCAATCGTCCAGTGACCTTGAACAACCTCCTACGACGAAATTCCTTTCTTTCTGTGTTGCCATTAAAGACGGTGCCCCACGGCCCATCTTAATAATTAAGCAACCCCCTGAATCGAATCACCGAACTTTAAGTGCTATTTATCACCAGCGTCAAAATGACAATAGATCGAGTGCTATTTTAGTCTCGACGAGGCTAACTGGAAAAAGAAAGCAAATAGGCGCACCCAGACAAGTCATCTAAGTGTGATAGAGCAGTTTACAATTGAGTGTAAAAAGTAATGTTGTGTTTGGTTTGCTTTTGCTTTACTCTATTCTCTGACTCGTTAAGAAAGCTCACGCCACTCGCTTAGTCAATCACAGGAAAACCAAAACCGGCGACTTGCTCGCGCGCGTTTTCCACGCTTAACAATAATAACTTGTATTTGCTTCGAGCCCAATTGGTTCATTGGGTAACTTGAGTCACTCCCCCCCCCCCCCCTGGGTTTTGCTGCGTTACAATGTTTCGTAAAGATGTTACCTTTAGTAGAAAGCCTGTGATGTGCTCTACAAGATGATTAATGAAGAAGAACGATTGAGCACAAGTAAGACGTAGAGCCCAAAGAATGTCTGCATTGGAGGCTTGGAAGACCCTTGCAGTATGTAAACAATTTAAGCAGTTCTAAAGGAAAAGAAAGCCTGAAAAAAAAGTGAGACTTCAATGGGATTCAAAGCCTTGATTCTTCGACCACCTTCCAGTGGCTTTGATAGCTTAGACCTAGATTAAACGTTGAAAGTTACAAGTGCCGAACCAAATTTAAATGAGCAAAAGCTATTTTTTTGCTAACCTGCATTAGGTTCGGCACATGGTGAAGTTAGACGTTTAAACCGGGCCTTATTTGGTAGAGCACTGCCCCAGTAATAGCTAGCAGCAGGGTCATTTTTTCAAATTCCATTCAAGCCTAACTGGGAGTGTCTTCCATGTATTAAAGACATGATTATATGAAACCCCTAGGTAAGAAAGACAAGATTCTAACAGCAAATTTTGCAGAACAGTAGTTTATATGGTGATGATGTTTTGCACTTAAAGATACATCGGCTAGTTCGATAAATTTGTTTTAAGATTTTGTCATAAAATAAGACGCAAAATCACCTACTCCTGTAATTATTTTTCTGTGATACATTCTCATTTGTTGTAGTTGTTTTCTAGAAAACGAAGGATGGCCGTTAACCTGGGTTACGTAAAGTCGCCTCAGGGAATTCTTAAAATCCTGGAAATCGTAAGTATTACCGAGGGAGGCCGAGGGGGGGGGGGGGGGCGGTTACAGTTATTTTTATTATAATTTTCGTTGGCATGAAATATCTAGTGGTAGGAAAGAATGAAAACAGGATAAATATATATATTTTTCAAGACGACTGGTAAACTGCTTACCACGCAAGCACATTTCGGGTAGATAGCAACCTTTTTTGGTGTCCATCTACTCATTGTTAACTTTAAAATTATTAAATTTTCAAGCACTTTGATAATAAACTGCTAGCACCTTCTAAAACCACACGGAATATTCCAAAAAGGATATTTTTTGGCACAAATTCGTTAGATTTGCGTTTCAAAAAAGTGCCAAAGAAGCAGAAAAATGTTCAGCAAATTAGGTTTTTGAGGCCTTAAGTTACCGAGTTAGCAGTATTGCTGTCACATACTAATTAACAGAACAGGCACTGTTATTGCCAACTTTTTCGTCAAACACAGCCTGTTAAAAATAACATGAATTGATTTTAAACTTACTGGTTTTCGTTGTTTGCTGATGAACGTGGAATTTTTTTTATAAATTGTCTCGTTTTCTGATCAATAAAAGCGACTGGCTTAAATTCAAAAGCCGTGATTTACTTTATGGCAGGAAATAGAAATTTTTTTAGCAAATTATTTTAATTTAAAAAAATGCGAAAAAAAAATAAAAACAACAACCGGTGAGGAGAGAGTCAATGATCTTGTAGATCACGTGTAATGCTTTGAAAATACCAAATAGTTGACAAATCACCAGTGAATCTAAGAGATAAAATCGCACAGAAACGTTTTTCAGATGCAGCTTAATTAATCATTTCCAGCCCTTCACGTTTGGAATGATCGTCTGTTGCTTTCTAATTCAAAGGTATGAGCGCAAAAGTCAATTCCTCCTTTAAAAATTCACTTTTGAAAGATTTAAATCTAAATTTCAAAAATCCAGGACGCTCATTCCAAAAGTAAAAAGTTTTAACCTCTTTCGGAGTCGCTGTTTTATTTATCAATACAACTAAAATTCTTTGGCAAATTGCAATTTTGCGAATTTTTTTTAATTCTGGTCACGTGATCGCGGAATTTTTTTATCTTGTTCTATGTAATCTATTGGAAAATATGGTTAATCAACCATTTTTTCCACGTAGAGTTAAGACCCAGGCCTTAAACTGCTTAAGTAGTTGACGAGAAGACAAACCTTACATGTTACCTCCAAGTCTCTGACTCGTGGTCCGTTGCTAATATGTGTCTAGGAAAAATGGATAACTTAAGGCCATTTTAGCCAAAAGCAACTGAACGAGGTCAAATTACGCAGCACGTGGAGCATACTGTTCTAAAACAGGGGAAGAAATCTGTATTAACAGAGTGCCCTCTTAACCCATATATCTTGTTCCAGGCTTTCAAATGTAGGTAGTGGATTTACGCAAACGCAAAATGAAATGTGCGAAGCCTGAGCGGAATAGAAGGCGGCCGCAGCGGGCAAGAAGGCAAATAGATCATTCTCTCTCCCTGGCCCCAAGCCCCTGGTCCATGTTTGTTTAATCAAATTTCACATTCCTACTTTCCTTTGAGCCTGGAACAGGCTAATACTGACCGCATTTTTAGGATGTGAGCTCTCTCCCAATGCTCCCCCCCCTTGCTTTCACCATTCCTGCTTTTCCGCACCCCTCCTTACTTTGTATGTAACTTGTCTATTTCTCCCTCTTCTTGTGTCAACAGATCGCGATCTGTATAGCGTTTGCTTGCCTCGCTGACTTCGACAACGACTTTAAACTTGCCCGAGCACTCGATGACAAATATGCAACGCGATTCGACTTATTCATGGCGGTGTTTGTCATCGACTGGGTGTTAGCTCTGTTCGTGTTCGTCGTCTTCCTCTGCGGTGTAGAAAGCAATATAATGACGGAAAAGAACTGGAATATTCTGGTGAGTAGCCTCGTACGTTTGCTCTCTCCTCCGCAGAGGCTCCTGTTAGTAAACACCAGAGAAAGAAACGGGAGTGGGAGCGCTGGAGAGAGAAAACGGGAACGCGGGGTTCCCAGCGTTGCCCGCGCGCTTTTATTTTCCCTCTTCCCAGCCTCCGCGCGCCGCGGCTGTTTTTTTTCCCAAGGCGTGACTGTATATGTAGGAGACCTATGCGGAGGAGAGAGGTACGTTTGTATATCCTGCATAACGAGGGCAACATTCACTTAGAAACAGGACGGATACTTTTGGGAAAGGGGTATTTACCCCTAAAACTACGTTCTGAACCGATAGTTGCCATTTGGATTATATACTCTCATTACAAATAGTTATTTTTTGTTTCATAACGGGAGAGTTTTTATAAGATGGTTTCAAAGGGGGAGTAGTTTTGACGGTTCACTGTGAAAAATAAGTCTTCTCTGTGCCTCAATTTGACCTAAATTAACTTTTGCAGGTATGTATTTGACCCCAGAAACCAAGAATTATCTGCAGCGTGGGGAATTAGAACAATCACTTATTCCCGCCTTGGGGCATTTGACAGTTTTTAAAAAAAATACTAAGGCCTGATCGAGGCTTGCCTGCAGGGGATGAGCACTGCTGGTAGTGCTGGAAACGACTGATGCATCAAATTGCTTAGCTTTTCCTCAAGTTTACAGTGTCCATGCAAAAACGAAACAAATGCAGTCGAGGTTAACGAAAAAAAACAAGCGACCCCCTAAAACATAATGGTAAACATTAAAGTTTTAGTCGCCAAAGACATTTATATTAACGTTAAAACGTCAAAAGTCAACTGTCAAAAAAAATGCATTTTTCATTATTGTTTCAGTGACCGTTCGTTCATTCTGTGGATTTGCCGTCTCATTTACATATATATATTTTTGGTCTTTGCTGACGAAACTGAATCTTCACTGAAGAGAAGCCAAGAAATCATAAGGCCATCAAATGCCCCATAATTTAGTGTTTCATTACTGCATAGCCTTTGTTGTGACTTGTATATCACTGTGTTCTTCTAGCTTCTCATTTTCTCCTTGCTGTTCGCTTTGCTGTTTATCGTCGCCTCTGCACTCGTAGCGGACTACCCGTTAGACATTTTTTACGACGCTGGGTTAGACGAATTGTCTCAAACAAGGATCTTAACTGTCTGTGTGGTAAGTGCTCAAACGCTAACTGTTCACTCGCTTTAAGGACACTCAGTTAAAAGCCGCTTCAATGGAAGATTTTTATTAGGGCGCAGGTTATCAGGCGTGTTTTAACAGACCGGACTCTATATAGAGGGTGACCACTTGGCATCACAGCTCCATGATTTCTACTCGACAATGTTAACGAACTATACATCTGCGTACAGGCAACACCACAGTCACGAAACTTCACTAATTAGATTGATAGAGGATTGGCAGAGACAAAGTCTTGACAAAAAACAAATTGTTGTAGTAATATCGATGGATCTATCAAAGGCGTTCGACGCGATACCGCACGGACTTTTACCGGCCAAACTAACGGCGTATGGTATCAACGGGTTAAAGTTGCGCGCTTCTTGAAGATTACCTTCAACGTTGGTTGCAGCGTTTCAAAATAGGTGATACGTTTTTAGATTGGCTGGAGGTGAAGAAAGGAGTACCACAAGGCAGTGTTCTTGGACCGATGTTTTTTTTAAATATATTTATAAACGATTTATACCTACATATAAAAACTGTAGAATTGAATCTGTATGCTGACGATGGACAACTCCATACTTCTGATACAGACACAGTGACTCTGGAGGAACGACTTTTAGGTGAAGTAATAATGCAGGGTACGAAAACAACGGGTTAACTGCAAAACTCAGCAAACATCAAGAGATGATATATAGGAAGGACTGACTATCTTTTTGCGGTTCCAGTGAAAGATTCTCAACTTTTTGGCGTTACCCTTGACAATGAACTTAATTGCAAACAACAGGTGACCACAGTTTGTAAAAAAAGGAATAATCGGTTCAGTGTTCGGCAAGCTTCTTTCAACTAATACTATGCTACGTCTTTACAAGGCGTTTATACTACCCCATTTTTATTACTGCTCTATTGTGTGGCACTTCTGTAGCAAGCGCGACTCTGACTACAGCAATTTAATTAAAAGAGCGGGAACTACACACCTGGTAAACAGGCGCATACAAAATATGATTCTTTCTGTACCCAAGTGTCTTCATTTTAAGAAATACCCTAAGCACTTAAAAGACATATTTATTTTGCGATCCAGCACTTATTCTTTAAGAGGCCTTTTAAATTCCTATAGTTATCGGCAACCAAATTCCTGGAACGCAATTCCAGATCACTACCGCACTACAACCGATTTCAACTCCTTTCGACAGCTCATTTGTCCTACAATAATATTGTATAAATTTGTCTGTATTGTTTAAATTTCTTTCTTTTATTCTTATAACATGTATTGTACTCATTTTGTAACCTTAGCTAGCTTGAGGAAATAAGCAAAAATGCTAATCTGCAATTTCGAGATTAAAATAAAGTTTATATATGTATGTATGTAACTGATAAGGGTTTTTCACCAATTTTTGACAGGATTAATTAACAATTATTTGAGGAGTGCTTTTTGTTTTGTTTTGTTTTGTATTCTTTCTTGTGTTCTTTCTTCCTATTTTTTCCCTGTTTTGGAGGAGGGAGTAGACAAAGTTTTGCTTCACGAGGGCACCTTTTGAAAACTGCGGCAAAGACATAAGGGGAAAGCGGGGCTATTCACTATTATTAAAATCTGGACGTGGTATATAAGATTTCTCGCATTTTGATTGGCTTAACAGAGACAGGTTATGAGCTTGTATTTACCTGTTGTGACCAAATATGGACAATGAACGCTCAACAACAATTTTTTTTAATTAATAGCTTTATTATAGTTACGAAATAGTTACAGAGTTACCGTTATAAACAGGATAAAAAGAGAAAAGAAAAAAATATATATCATATATTCATACATCTATACAGTACTTATATCTAAAACTTACTGCTACCGCCAACAAAAGACATTACATTATAATACTTACTTTTCAGGAAATGATTGCACTAAATTAACTCAAGCCAGAAAGAAATTTTAAAATACTTCTTCTTATCATATATTCCTTTTATTTCTTTGAGGTGAAAACATATTCTTAAATGCGTGAGTATATTATCAACTAGAAAAGTAGGATAGACATTTGAGGTTTTAGGGTTAAGGGTTCAGGAGACTTGATCCAGTGACAGTAGAGATGGCTTCCATTTCTTTGTATTGTTTTGGTGTCTTGTTTTCCATTTGGTGCATATGTTTCAGAAAAATCAAGGAGTTGTTTTGAGTTGGATACTGTTTTTTTTCGAACGACATATCCAAATGTAGTACTTAGCTATTAGGCAACAAAAGTTTATTTGAAGTTTGAAATTAGAGTTGTCTGGCTTCAGGCCTTAAAGGCGGTCTCCATCTCTAAATGGTTCTCACTTGAAAGAATCTGGCACACCTGTACCCATATCAAAAGGTTATTCCAAAATATTTTGGTTTTTCCACATTCCCAGAATAAGTGCGTCAAATCTTTTTTTTTTTTTGTCATGGCAAAAGTGCATCTTTCGTCCTCTCTAATTCCTATTTTTTTTTTGGCAGAAAACTGCTTGTCCCTAGCCGTCTATGTAAAAATCCGAAGTTAAAATCAATTACCGCTCCTCGAGGTGTACACACATCAGTCAATTGGTAGGCTTTCCTCCAATTCGTATTTTTATTAGCTGTAGTCTCGATATCTTTCTGTCATGTCTCTTGACTTGATAACGGTTGATTCCCTTTGTCCGAAATTAGTTTCTTGTATACAATTCTTGAAGGTTTTTGGTTCTTAAAAAAAGTATTAGAGACTTTCATACTTTTGCTGTGATCTTGGGGTATGTTGTTGCAAAACTTTTACTGCGGAGATTATTCAAAAAAAAGTTTGTGGTCTGACTTGAAGTTGATATTTCTTTTGAAATCTGGCAAGGGAGAGGAAGTTATAAGAATCATCCATGAAATGTTTTGTTTGTGTTATACCCTAGGAAAGCCATTCTTTACATATGCATAATACCGGCGCGTTGTTTATCCTTATTAATGAATTTTGCCAGAGGGATAGAGATAGAAAATGATCTTAAGACACTATTATTCCCTCAAAGAAAGTCTCAGACAATATTTCTATTACTTCTTTAAGGTGGCTCGAAACAGTTTTGTTGGGCGCGCGTAGACTGGGTTCCAATTTACCCGTGAGACTCAAAAAAGGAACAAACAAAAATGGCGTCGCGCTCTCGTCTGGATTTAATATTTTGCGTCGGTCTTTTAAAAGCTGTGTGTAGGCAAGGCTCACTTACTTGGTTCTGTCAGGAAGAACTGAAAACGACTGGAACTTAGGTGACAATTCACGTGAATCATGTCCTCTTCAATGTTATCAACGCGATCGTCAACTCAGCCGCATATGAAGCGCAGTAAGCTTATATTCAGAGCCTGTGCAACTGAACTGTGCTAGAGAGGACGGTGACTTTAAAACTCTATCATTTCCAGTGAAATCTTATAAAGGCCCTAGAATAGTCGCCTTTTTACCAAGTTTCTTTCACGGCTGTTTTGACCACGGAAGCCTTTTCTAGGAAGAAAACGTCGCAGAAAAAAAGTCTGGCACCGTTTCTGTGCCAGGGCAAATTTTTCGCGAACTCCGATTCGCGTTTCTGAGAAAACATTCCCATTTAGAAAAAAAGGCATAAAAACAGACACACACACGTTTATGGTGTTGTTAGCAAAAACAATGTAGACTACAGCGGAAGGTTTTTGTTGTCTTCACACCATGAAATAACAGGGAAAGAATTTAAAAGAAAAAATTAGTGTAGCAAAACTTGCAGTGAGCGAAAGAAATACCTTGTGAAACAGACAGATTTTGACTCAATAAAGAGACTTATTCATGTCGAAATGTTGACTAGCCAGCCGCTACAAAGAAAATGTTACAAACAATCAGGTGAAAGATTCGCTTTCTATTTTGCTGAAGTGGTAGTTTCAATCTCAGTTTCACCGTAAGTCGATTTTATACTTGCGAAACAAAATTAAAAAGCGTAAAAGAGAATTTCAAAACAATTCACGGCGCGCTATATTTTTTATCAGCAGTCGGCTCGCTAAAAACAAGTTAGTTTTTTCAAGTTAGTTTTCTGGGAAATACACCACATTTCCGGATAGAAGAAGTATTCTCTTATTTGCGTAATTAAGTGATAGTGCGATAGTTTGGTGGTAATACGTTTTTTTTCCGTAATGCAAAGAAAAACCTACCTGTAGAATAATTTCAAAACATTTACCGCGCGCTATGTTTTGTAAATTCGTTTGGTACGAAATACTCCAAATGTTCAGATAAAAGAAATGGTTTCTATCTTGCCGAACTGGTAACATTGATAATTTGACTTTTATTGGTTTTTCCTGGGGCGAAAACAATTCTTCAAGCCTTCAAAGCGGTTCTTTAAATTGAGTTTTGATCGACAGCGAAAGGAAATCAGTCGAATAAGTTTCATCAACAGAAAATTCTTGACAACATTGACACTTATCGAAGATCATCAAAGTTAGTTTTGTCCTCGTTTGAATACATACCTCTACATAAGGGACTTCTTCAAGGTATTGTTTTTACAGTCGGAAATTAATGTTGTCTTTTTGTTAATTCTGTCCTTGTGCTCCTGTAAAACACGACATATAATCCCAAAGTGGTGTCCATGTATTTCGAAACTCCGTTGTTTTTAGTAAAGATTTTCAAGCACATTCCACTTTGGTAGAAGTTCTTGCTCTCCATCGCATACGTTTCCAATCCTCGTTTAGGTTAAGAATCGTTGACTTGTAAATAATTGTACAGTGGTGTAAACAGTAACCTAAAATCCACCACCGCTTTCGAAAACATGATATTTGTGAACGAACGCTGCGAACGTGTGCAAACATTTAGAGATAAGTTGTTTTCACGGAGTTCAAATAGGCTCTTCAGGCAGACGATAAATCAAAACAAGTACAGAAAGCAGCCTGTCTTACCAGGATTTAGACAATCTTTGTTCCCAAGTTGTATAAGAAGCATTAGTCGCCATTCTGAACAAAGTGCCGATGAATTCACTTGAGAAAGAATCAGTCTGAGGAGGAAAACATTCCGCTATATTTGGTGCCAATGATCCAAAGATTTGAAAACAAATGAAGTAATGTTCTTCGACAAGCACCGATCCACCCAAAACGTCACCTTTTCAAACGTAAAGAAATTCATCAGGGCGAAAGAAACGCCCAACGAAATAAACCTGGAATAAACAGACTTCAAACCGCGTGCCGTGAGTGGCGTGACAATTTCTGCACATGCGCAATTGCCTATCTTGTCGTGTCGAAATTTTCAAAATTTTGTAACTTGGGAAGAACATAATTCCACTTCCGCCCGGTAAATTTCTTTGATTTTTTGCATGTAAACTCTTATATGCTCAAAGAGTTTTTCAAGCGAGATTAAAAAAATTCTGTTGGACGGGAGAAAAGTTAAAGGTAAATTCGAAAAAGAGCGTTTTTTTTGCTGAAAGTTTCCGACAGAATTTTCTTAAACTTAATCCTTAGGTAGCTTATGAGAATCAAGGGCCGTATGCAAAATTAAAAGAAATTTCACCGTCAAATTTTCAAGCAAACTCAGGATATCTCTATTTTATGGTCATACTTCGAAACCCATGGCAACAAATTTCTTAAGGAATCTACAAAAAATTGACACTTTGATATTATCATTATTTTGTGGCAAAATTTGATCATGATTGGCCAACTCTAACCTAAATATTTTAACTCCCAAATGTAATGCATCGAAAAAAACAAGAACCCTTTCGAGCCACCTTAACAAATGGATCCTCTATTCTTAGGTTATCAATATCCCTTTTGTTAAAGTTTTCTTTAAAGACAGTATTGCCTCCATATTTTTCAAGCTCTAAATTAAAGAGGACTTTCCATTTGCTACGGTTTTCTACATCTAGGTAATTTTTTTATCCAGGTAGCCTTAAGAGATTTGTTAATAGATGTAATATCGATCATTTTGAGTCCCCCTTCTGGATAGTCGTTGATCATGACCGTACGTTTAAATTTATTGCCTTTATCATTCCATACAAAATTGAAAAAAGTTTATTAACCTCTTTAAGAGGCTGTCTCCCTAAGAGTGTTCCACTCGATCTCGGACACAAAAATAGATTTCCTTCAAATTTCTACTACAAATACTACGATCTATCGCTACTACTAAAATGCACTTGAAATGATTCAAAAGTTTATTTTGCTCCTGTTTTGAGGATTTGATTGTCAGTATATACCGTAAGTGACTAAAATTCGGCTATCTTAGGCGCCTTGGTACGGGGTTTTTCAATTATCGTTTAAAAAGACTTCGCACCATCACAACCTTCAAATTTACACCAATTTGATATATAGCTTAATATATAGATTTAGCCAAGCCTAAAAGCGGAGCCTCCCTTTTTGTTTTGTTTGTTTGTTTTTTGCTAGCAGTTATTAATTTGTGAAAATACTCTCATTCAAGTCGTTAAATTAAAAAAAAAAAAGAAAAAACAAAAGAAAAAAAATCCTACCCTCGCTGAGAGTCGAACCCGGGTCGTCAGCGCAAGAAGCCTGATATTAGTCCACTTGGCCATCAGCGCTTGTTCTAATTTTCAAGTTAATTTTAATATTTATTTCTTTCTTCGTGACAAGCTGCCTATCAGCATGAAAATACTGGTGTTTTTCCTGGCAAAATGTGTTCGGAACGCCGTAAAAACCATGGTTGTGGACAGAAAAAAACCAAAAAGCACTAGCTCTGCTATATTTGGCGTCGAAACCGCTTGCGAAAAGCTGCGAACTCAAGCAGTGTACCGACCGAGTTCGAACAGAACCGACAAGGCAAATTTGAACTTTTCACCTGAACTTTATCGCCTAATTTTTTTCGCCTAAATTAAACTTTTCCCCTCTCACCGAAAAGACAACTGAGTATTCTTTTGAACTTTTTTTTCCATTAACAAATTTGTTTTTGACTTTTGTTGTCTTTGCTTGTTTTGCCAAAACGCGGGTCAACATGCGATTTCGCGCCAAAAACACACGGGATTCAACACAGGGTTATATCCAGTGGAACCCTGTGGTACCCTGTGGTGCGGACGGACGGACGGACGTACGTACGTACGTACGTACGGACGGTCACGTGTCTATTACGTCACTACCAAAATTTCTTGGCTTGATAGGTTACCAAATTTCCTTATCAATGGAGCTCCGCTGACGCGCTAGCGCGCTGGCTCCGCTATTACTTCTTTTTACCGCTCCTGTGTCATTTGGACATTTTCCCGATCGAAATCGTATGAAACTGAAAATGATAAATGAACTAATTTAATAAGTCACTCGAACTGGACGAAATAGTGCTTTTTAAACATGCCAAAATTCTCAATTGAGGCACTTAGGCCAGACGTAAAAACCTGTTCTAGGCATAGACTAAGCACTATTTCCTAGAATTATACAATAAAACTTGCTGCAGAATGCGATTCTGAGAAACTTGTGTCGAAGTTTATTTAGCCATTTTCGCCAATGGTGTCTTGCGTGACATGAATTTCCATTCAAGTGTTGAGTATATCCGCCCAATTAAAGAGATGTCGATCGTGGTTTAAAAAATTATACAAAGTACTTTCCCTGTTTTTGCTATGAAACCGATTCTGGAGGTCCAAAACCTCAAATAGATACTGCAGTTACTTTATTTGCCACTCACCTTGTTCGATAAATAACTCTCTTCTCTGGCAAAGGATTCGGCGGTTTCATTATAGAGGTGATGAAAAAGTCTTTTTCTCTTGGTCATGAGATAATACGAGGAAGCTATGATCTCTATAGCGCTTTCAGCTATACTTTAAATTCACCAGTTCCAGTCGCCGTGAGTCTTTAGGGGAAACGAACGAGAAAGGAAAACGATTCCAACCTCAACCTGGGAGTTGCGTTACACTGTGAAAGGTAACGCGATATACAAATGTTCGTCAACAACATTTTATTTTTAACTTAAAAATAACAATTACAGCAAGCAGCTAATACGGCAAGAGCTTTAGGATCTATATATAAAATCACTATCGAAGGAGAGGCTAACATCATAGAGGGTTGTCATTTCTCGCGGTCAGGATACAAAATTAATTTATATTTTAGATTTTGTCCTTTTCACCCTCCCCCACCCTAAGAATGTGTTTTCTAAATGGTTTATGCTGATTGCACGAACAAAGGTTACAACAGTTCAAGTTAAAGTACAACAAAAGGTCTTAAGACACATCTTTAGACGCGCAAACTGTACTTAGTTTAGAAAGGGTGGGGTAGACTGAAGCTCGCACAGGGAGGAGCCGCTAGGTCCCGGAAACCACCTGAGCTGTTCTACCCTGCGATACTCTAAGCCCCGTACGTAGTAGAAAGGAAATAACTTTGCTTCACTAACTGAAACCAGTTCCAGTAAAAGGAACCCCAATGAGGACAGAGGTCATGACGGCTGAATCACTTATTTAGCGACTCGTTCCTTTTAAAGTCTACAAGGAAGTGGCCCTGAAAGGGGGGGGGGGTATGTCCTAGCAGACGCAGATGCGAAGCAATATCCAAATGATATTAATAATTTATTCACATGCAGCAATGATTTAGGTCAGTGTTCCTCAAAGCTTTCCTTTTTTCTTCGAGATGTTGTCGTGTAATGTCGTTGCCTGACAAGCGATTGAGGTGTTTCGATACAGTTTTTTTTGGGACCATACCTCACTTTTAAAATCGGCTCTTAGACAGTCTTCTCCTTGTCAGATCAACGTGAAACTTGCAACACTCGTTGGTTTTGGATTGAACTTTAGCGTAGTTTATATTTTGTGAAAATCGATATTTCCATGACAACGATAAACAAAAATGCTCAAAAACAATAAAACTGAAATTTTGCGCGATCCAGATTTCACGTTGAAAAGCAAATACCAACCTCTTAAACTGTGGTGTATGGCAAACAAAATATACAAAAACAAAAAAATTCTGTATGTTTGTTTTGAAGTAAATCGCAAAAACATTTTCAACCTTAGTTTTTGCATAGTAATAGTAAATGCACCGAAAAATAATCAATGTTGTGATTAAATGGCTAGAAAATGCTGTCAAAATGTGTCATTTTCTTACTATTTCACACCTAAAAAGTTTTGTTGAAACTGGTGTTCGCGATCTCGAGAACGAATTGTTTTTCTAAGGTCATTCGCGTAATCATTTTGTGGTAATTTATGAATCTGAGCGCTTTCGCGAAAATCTTAAGAACGGCTGGATAGATTTTTTTAAAACATTAAACACGCGTGCTTGACGATGTAACCAATTTTAGTATTGAGTCTTATTAACATTGATTTACTGGAACACTTTTAGATTTAACGTTAAAGATGACGTATGAACCGACGGAAAAGCTTGCGTTACAAATTCACAGTTGGTAATTAAGTGCTAATATATTCAAAGTTATGCGTGATTCATTGCTTCGTGATTTTTATCTGGTTTCTTTGTTCTTTGTTGCACTGAAGATTACAGCGGAAAGTAAAAATCACGGAGGAATGCACTGCGCATTACTTTGAATATATTAGCATTTTCTTGCCAACTGTGAATATGTAACGCAAGCTTTTCCGTCGGTTCATACGTCATCTTTAACGTTAAATCTAAAAGTGTTCCAGTGAATCAATGTTAATAAGACTCAACACTAAAATTGGTTACATTGTCAAGCACGCGTGTTTAATGTTTTAAAAAAATCTATCGAGCCGTTCTTAAGATTTTCGCGAAAGCGCTCAAATTCATAAATTATCACAAAAGGATTACGCGAATGACCTTAGAAAAACAATTCGTTCTCGAGATCGCGAACACCAGTTTCAACAAAACTTTTTAGGCATGAAATAGTAAGAAAATGACACATTTTAACAGTATTTTCTAGCCATTTCATCACAACATTGATTATTTTTCGGTGCATTTACTATTACTATGCAAAAACTAAGGTTGATAATGTTTTGGCGATTTACTTCAAAACAAACATACAGAATTTTTTTGTTCTTGTATATTTTGTTTGCCATACACCATAGTTTAAGAGGTTGGTATTTGCTTTTCAACGTGAAAACTGGATCGCGCAAAATTTCAGTTTTATTGTTTTTGAGCATTTTTGTTTATCGTTGTCATGGAAATATCGATTTTCACAAAATGTAAACCACGCTAGAGTTGCAAATTTCACGTTGATCTGACAAGGAGAAGACTGTCTAAGAGCCGATTCAAAAAGTGAGGTATGGTCCCCAAAAAACTGTATCGAAACACCTTAAGGCTCTTTGCTTGCGCGCGAACCTCCCTAATTTTCAAACTTATTCCCTAGTTTGCAGTTTGCCAGTTTGTCCATTTCGCCCTATTAGCTGGCAAAAAAATCACGGGCTGTTTTCGCTTGTGTAGTTTCGGTCATATGGGATACGTTTTGTGTCTGTGCTTTTTGCATCAGCTTACTGCATTCCTCGAGGCGGACGGAGACTTCCCCGTGCGGACCACTCAATAGGGACTTCGAGTTAGAATATACTTTTTATATACTCACTCGGTTCCACAAAATAAAACGTACTAATACTGCCGGACAAATTGACTCGAAAAGCATAACGCTTGCACCCTGAGAACCACAAAGTTTATACTGCTCGAGGCCGCTGATATGCAAAATCATTCGATTTTCCAGAAAAGTTTGAAGACCAGAGCTCACACTTTTTTCCATTCTCATATCAATATCAATTCTTAACTGGCGGAATGACGTTGCTAAGTTCGCAGATTGAAAACGTTGAGTGAAATCGATTGTAACAAAGTAGTATTTACGCTAGTCCGCTATACACTCAGTCCATGTTCCAACTTTGTATTCCATAATCCGAAGTCGGTTGTCCGCAGTCCGGAAATGCGATTTTTACTGGCCTGTTTATATTTTGGAACACAAGACGTGAAACATTTAATTCATCGGTTGTTCTCCAGAAATATAGCGACTGGATCTCGGTACCTTCCTTATAAATCTCTACTGTGTCGTCTTCGTATCTTGTGATGAACAAAAAGACTGTACGTTGCACATTTTATGAACCGCCAAAGCGTTCGACGGAAAGAGTTTCATATAACAAGGTAGGCGTCAAATGAGGTGATTTCTCAGGTCAGGAGCGTAAGAATAGATGTTGATATAGCAACATGAGAAAGAACAGGCCATTGTATGTAGAAATGTAATCAGATTTCCCTTCATTTGGGTAGAATTGTTGATAAATTAAGCGACCATAATAAGACAAGAAGTCTTCCGACTGGAATGGGAGCCTATGTCACGTAAGACACCATTCTGATGGCTAACTAAAATTCGACACAAGTTTCTCAGAATCGCATTCTGCCGCAAGTTTTATTGTATAATTCTAGGAAACAGTGCTTAGTCTGGCCTAAGTGCCTCAACTGAGAATTTTGCCATGTTTCAAACGCACTATTTCATCCAGTTCGAGTGACTTATTAAATTAGTTTCATTTATCATTTTCAGTTTCATACGATTTCCATCGGGAAAATGTCCAAATGACACAGGAGCGGTAAAAAGAAGTAAGAAGCTATCAAGTGGGTGTAAATTTGAAGGTTGTGATGGTGCGAAGTCTTTTAAAACGATAATTAAAAAAGCCCGTACTACGGCGCTCAAAATAGGCAAATTTCATTCACCTCTGGTATAGTAACAATCAAATCCTCAAACCGGAGCAAAATAAACTTTTGGATCATCTCAATTGCTTTTTAGTAGTAGGGATAGATAGTAGTATTTGTGGTAGAAATTTGAAGGAAATCTGTTTTTGAGTCCGAGATGGAGTGGAAGACTCTTAGGGAGACAGCCTCTTAATTGCTTGGTGCTTTACTTGGAACGGTGAAAACATGTATACAAGTTGAAAACTGGCCATGCTACTATACTAGGCTTCTCAAAACGACAATTTTCCCTAATAAACTAAGTCTTAGGAATTTCTGGCATCCTAAAATAGATCTAATTTTCATAAGCTTTTCATTGTAATTTAGAGAGATTGCCATATCTTGATCCGCTGCGAACCAAACGCCTAGTGCCTTAACTTTTCCTTTTGCAATTTACAGTATTTCTATGGACAAAATGTTTGATTGCATTTCGTTTTGGAACCTATCCATAAAGCTTCTGTTGCGTGTCGTTCAGCCTGAGGCCAGATATTTTGCCAAAATCTTCTATCAATGTAAGCGAGCTTTTAAACGATTCTTCGGATCCTTATAAAATGAGCGTCGTATCGTCTACATATTGGTTTAATTTAAATTCAGTATCTTGCATTTTGATGCCTCTAATTTCTCTTTTATTGCGTATAGCTTCAGCAAGTATTTCTACAGAAGGTATGAAGAGATAAGGTGACATAGGGCAACCTTGTCTGACGTCTCGACTTAGATGAAAGAAGTTGCTCGTCCAATAAGCGTTGTTGAGAATGCATCTTTCAATGTCACAGTAAAATAGTCTGACCCAGGGTGACAGCGAGGGGCCAAAGCCGAAATGCTGAAGGGTTTTATTGATAAAAGACCACTCAATAGTATCAAAAGCTTTTTCGAAGTCGAGGAAAAGTAGAAGTAGATGAAATTTTGTATTAGCTGTATACTTAATGACGGTATCTAACGTACGTATGTTCTCACTGATACATCTATTTTTGTTGAAGCCTGGCTGTCATCGTCTGATATAAGCTCGGGTAGAGCTGTTTTGATCTGGTTTGCAATGGCCTTTGAAGTAATCTTGTAATCGCAATTTAATAGTGTTAGTGGATGCCAGGTTTGGGTCGGCATCCTTTTTGTGTATAAGTTTGACGATTCCTCGCCTTTGTCATGATATAGTCAGTTTTCCTGTTTCATAAGAAAAATTTTAAAGCATTTGTGAGAGTTTCTCCTATGTCTTTCCAGAAAACCACCGGAATAGAATTCACATGGTAGGCCTCCGTGCCAGGTGATTTCCCCGCGGTCATATGTTTTACAGCCTCTAAGCATTCCTAAGAAGTTAACTGGCCTTCACAGAAAGATTGTTTTTTGTTATTTAGAACTTCTCGTCGGGTGGAAAGAAGTGTTTCCCGGAAATCGCTTAACTTGCGTTTCTAGCTATACAGATTTCTGTAATAACTCTCACACTCAGTGTGGGAATTCTCTAACTGATTGAATAAAATCTTTATCGTTAATTGTCAATCGTGTAATCGTACCTTAGGTTGCATACAGTGCCGGTTCTCTAAGTTGAGAAATTTTTGGTGTTTTGCTTGCCCTCGTTGTAAAGTGAGCTAAAAGTTTTTTACTCTGCGAGCAACCCGGCGAGAAAAATGGACGAGAAAAATCACTTTGCCGCAAATTATATTGAGACACAAATCGACTTTGTTCTAAAGTGCGTGATTTCTTAGGACGACAAATTAAAAAAACTGTTAGAAATTTAAGTATTTAGCGTTGTGTTTACAATTTCTTTCTTCGTCACGTTGATCAATGACATTAGAAATCAGAAATATCAAGACAAGAAATAAAATAAAAAAGTGAAATGATATGGGAGAGAAGCATTTAATAACCATTGCTATACACTTGGTGAGTGTCACACTGTTTGGCGAGTCAATATGAAAATTAAGCAAACACTACACTGCACAAACTACCACGCAGGCAGGAAGGGCGACATGTTTTTGGCTATACCACGGAAAAATTGTCACCGGCTTACGTGCACTGGTTGTAGTTCTAGTTCCAACAGCTCCAAATGTTCAGATACAAATAGGATGCCATGTAAAAGGAGTTGAATCAATGCCCCAGTTGTTTGAGTGTTGTTTTTACCATACGTCCGCAACCCCTAAACTGAGAACATGTGCGCTTTTTGCTTTTCGTTTAAAGAAGAAAGATAGTGAATTCTAATGTTCCAAACTTCAGAAATCTTGTTTCTGACCTACATAGAAATTACCTCTCAAGTTAAAGTTCTGTCTTCAGTTCGATCAAACAAGCACATGTTGCATGGCTCGGCGGTGCGAACGGATTACAGTCTTGTTCATTTTAACTCCTGAAGCTACAATGGTTAGATCGTACAGCCAATCCGCTTTGAACTGATCACAAAACTTTTTTCCGAAAAATCAAACATGACCACATTTCAGAGCCAACGATTAGAAGATTTTTTTTCCCAAACGTGTGCCACTTCGTTCACTTCGGAGCAGTTTCATTGATTCATTCAGCTTTGCAAAGAAACACTGCAACACTTCGCAAGGTTTTGGCGGCTTTTTCATGTGATCGATTGTTGTTCCCTTTTTAACCCTTTTCTCATTTTTTTTTCTTTCTTTCTTTCTTGATTTTATGACAATTAGTAGTTGAGTTTTTAATAAAGCAATTATTCCACTTGGGCTTGCTGGATAACAATTAATTATTGTAACCAACTCGGCGCGTTATTTACCAATCGACATCCAGCGTACCTTCGTAGAATAATTGTTAAATAACCCGTGTACGTTGAATAATCAGAAAGCAAGAAGTTTAATAAACGGGCATGAAAATTTTATCTATCATCGAAACGTGCGTGCAGTACCAACTACTGTTCGCATTTTTGAATAATTATCTTTTTCATTCTCTTTTCTTTCCAGTTTTTTGGGTTCGTTTCAGCCGTCCTTCTCCTGGTGGATGCATTCTTGGGATGCAGGAAAATCGGCAACGAAAGTCCAGGATCAAATGCCTGAAGTACTCTTTAGATTCCAGCTGATGAGATATAGTTAATTATTATAAGTACATTTAGTGAGATACACTTAAGTTAAAGCCAATTGATATCAGAAAAGTAAAAGATAAAAGACTTGCACAGGTGTGGACAAGTCGTTTAGTATTCTAGGAAGTCGGACAATAAGTTAAGTTATAGACTCTTGGCTTAGACTGTGGACAAAGAGCTATGATTCAAGCTGTATTATTAGCCGTCAGTAGAAAATAAAGAAGCAGATTGAAGAACATATAGCCTGGTATCTTAGCATAGGGCTTAATTGCATCTTTAGAATGCCACGATTATATTCGTTCCAGATCTCGGTTCAGAAAATCAGATCCACCACAGTTTAGTTTTAATATCCCACAATTTCTTTCAATTTCGTAAAAAGGAGAAGTTCTCCTCCCAGTTGGAAGAATCACTTTTTTGTCGAACAGATAAAATGATTATAATAGCGGAGTTCCTTTGAGACGGAAGGCCGCAGAGCGGAGAACCATGGGTAAGGAAATTTGGTAACCTATCGATCCGAGAAATTTTGGTTCTGACATCAGCGTACACTCGTCCGCTCGTACATACTCTGGGGGAGGGGGATGGGAGTCCCAAGACAACCCGACGGGGGAAGGGATGATGCCATCTTTTCTTGGCCTGTTGGCGGGAAATCGCAAATGCTTTTGGGCAACCAGCTTTTTTCTTGGCGGGAAATTGTATGACCATCGTCGCTTTTGAAAAAGAGGTTTCTTTAAAAGCTTCAGCTTATTTAGCACAACCATTGTTTGAGAGTACAGAAGTTGAACATCTAATATCTATGAAAGGAAAGTAAAAGTTCAAAAGAATACCCAATTTTATCGCGATCCAGTGGTCTCTTTTGATTGCGTTTGAGACGGCGTTATTTTATGATAATGTCGTCTCAAAATGCTGGCTTGTGATTGGTTTAAAAACTGTCATGACAACGTGGCCAAGGTCAAACTTCAAAACTTTTCTTCACAAAAACGCTGGCAAAATTTTACTTTTGTTCAGTAATATAGTTGGAAAAACCTTTATTGCAATGTGATTCATCCCTACAAGCAACTTACCTTGACAGATTGCCGAGAATGTGCTAAAGCTTTTTAAAACAGTTTGTTTTTTAGTTTTTATTTCGCGATGTGCTGTAATTGCGTTTTTTTTTAATATCATTTCTGTTCCAGTTTTAACCTGGTAAAGAAGTTAATTATCACGTTATTCTAGTTTGTCGATCTCCGTCGTTTGAATAAAATTATGTTGATGCACTGAGAGAGTTTAGTTTGTTTCATAAGGCAATTTTGGGTTGAAAAAGCGGAAAATTCAAACATTTTGCTGCTAAACCACAACTGTTTTTGTAAGCTAGTATCGCGCGTGCAAATCTTCATGACGAGTAAGAATTTCTATTTTGATCAACAGAAACTATAGCTCTGGCTTATAGTTTTTTTCGCGAAAAAAGAGACATGGATCGCGATAAAAACTAAATTCGATTTTGAGACGACATTACGGCTTTATAATGACGCGAAGCGACTCCGCCCAATACGAAATATATTTTCTCCCAACTAGTTTTCTTCCAACTAGCCGTCATTATAAAGCCGTAATGTTGTCTCAAAATCGAATTTAGTTTATAGTCTTTTTGGTGGAAGGCGAAAAGTTCAAGTTACGAAATTTGGCTTCAACTTCATCTTCGTCACGGTGTTTTGCTGCGAACTCAGTCGGCACATCGCCTGAGTTTGCAGCAAATATAGAAGAGTTAGTGCCTTCCTTTTTTTTTCTGTTCACAACCATGGCTTTTGCGGCTGTCCGAACACATTTTCAAATTTACACGCCGTTATTCACTTGACGTGTTAGCTTAGCTCAAAGGACATCGCGCGTAGCTCCGATGCGACAGGCACGGGTTCGAATCTCAGAGACGAAAATATTACATTGTTTAAACGACTTCAAAGAGTATTTTCAGAATTTAATAAGTACAAGCTAAACAAATAATAATAACAATAATACTAATAATAATAATAATAATAATGATAATAATAATAATAATAATAATGATAATAATAATAATAATAATAATAATAATAACACCGTTTCTAGACTTGGCTAAATCTATATATTAACAATAATGATGATAGTGTCCCACCTTATAATATAATCACTGGAGTAATCCATAAAAATGTGATAGGAAGCGTAAACTAATTCTCAGAAGTGGTACCTTGTGGGCCGGTAAAAATGAAGTCCAGCCATATAACTGGGGCATTATTCACACGAAGGAAAAGTCTTGGTGGCGAAGCGCGCGTGGACTATCGAATGGCGAAACACACCTCCTCCAATTTTCCTCCGCCCCCCACTACCCCCCCCCCCCCCGCCTCCCCTGAACTCCCGCAGCACATACCACCAAATACGCAGGTTAGATTTTCGGAGATGACAAAACCATCCAGCCCACTTTAAGCAGTTATGCTGTTTAGAAAGTAGAGATACATGCTTTTCTTCGCCTGTTTACTATGAGCTGGTAAGAAAGAAGCTGTTTTACCTTGTCAGCAATGCGGACTTATCTGGCAGCCGTCCAACTGTCACATACCATGTGTTAGCCAGCTGATGATTTTATGCCAATTTATGTTAAACAGTCAGCGAACTTAATTACTTCCAACTTCAGAATATCCCATCAGTGTTAGTCTGCAATATTTCCAACAGCTAAGAATGACTTTGATATTCTTCACTTCTCGTCATAGTTGTCAGATATTGTTATTTCAGGGTGAATGGACAGCCAGACGCCTAACGTTTTAACTTTCTCCTTTGGCCATTTAAGGCTGAACCCAGGGGTAGGGACGTTGTCATTGCCAATGCTAGATCTAATCCAGAGAGCTTCTGTCTTAGTGTCGTTGAGTTTGAGACCAGAAAGGTTGCCAAATTCGTCTAGTAAGCGTAATGCTGATATTAAGGCTTCTCTTGAGCCGTCTAAAATAAGTGTAGTGTCATCGGCATATTGACTGATTTTAATATCGTTATTATTTATCAAAATACCACCTTTGTTTGGATTCTTCCTTATTGCCTTGGCCAAGATCTCTGCGGAAAGAATAAATAAATATGGCGACAAGGGGCAGCCCTGCCTTACGCCCCTTTGGATATCAAAGAAATCGCTACACCATCCATTGTTAAGGACACAGCTCTCTGATTTGCTATAAAGAACCTTCACCCAGTTAATGAGAGAGGGTCAGAAACCAAAATGTCGAAGACTATCTAATATAAACGGACTTTCTAGAGAATTGAAAGCTTTCTCAAAGTCTATAAAAAGTAGCAGACCGGGAATATTCTTTTCCTGCTGCGTAACGAATAACACTGTCTATGAGGTGGACATTTTCTCCTGTAAACCTACCTTTCAAAAAGCCAGTTTGATCGTTATTTATAATATTTGGTAGCACTAACTTGATTCTATTGGCGATGGCCTTTGCAGCAGTTTTGTATTCTGTTATTAAGAGCGATAAAGGGCGCCAGAGCTCTGCGTCTTTCTTAGGAATGAGTTTTATGATGTTACGTCTCTGTGTTATGGACATGCAACCATTGTTAGCCAATGACGTCACGTTAGTGCCGTCATATGGCTACTGTCAGAGCCTAAAACTCAACGCTATACGTGGGATGTCTGTCTTACGATTTGTGAGGCTGCGGGTGGGGTATACTGTAGGATTTTGGGAAGGGTTGTGCCACCGGAACACTGAAACTGGGCACTTGCATTAACAGCAGCACATACCCATACAGCTAATACTATGGAAGTAAGGCCCCCGGGCTTTGAAGTGTTTTGCATTCGCGAGTGTGGATCTACTTCGAATGCCTGTTTTGTGTACGTGAGGTCTGGCACGATTTTATGCACGTTGTAGTCCTGTGTTTACTTAACCGAAGTACAAATTTCCACAGCAGCAAACACAAGACGGACTTGCCAATTTGAGATGTTGTATGAACAGAACGTTACGTCGATCCCTAATTAACAGTGAAAGAAACAATATTTAAAGCCCAAGTTTTTAAAGCTAGTTAAAACACTAGAGTGAAACAGCATAAAACTCTTCGGGGTTATGCATGTTTCAATTTTACCTGTTACCATCCCCCCCCCGGGCAACCCCCGGGACAAGTCCAGCCCTTCGGGCCCGGGGGTGGGGAATTGTTTGAAACGGTTTTGTCCCGGGGGTAGGGGGGGGGGGCGGGGCAAATCGAAAATAACTTCTCGTTTTCCTTGTGAAGCACGTCACTAGCTTATCACTTCTCAATTGACACAATGGCGCCGGACCGCGTAGAGAAGACTGCCTATTTCCAGGGACAATCTCTAGAATTTGTAGCAGCCTGGTTGGAGAAGAATAATCCCTCGAAATTAAAATCTGTATTCAAAGGCACGTTTATTATAAATTGTTAAACGAAGGTGCGGTTGATGCGTACTCGAATGGATGGCGTTCATCACAAACATAGAAATATTTCTTCAGCGTATTCGTATGAAACAGATGTACGGCTTTATATTAAACAGAGATCTCAGTCCAGTGTTCTACATGCGGTGAAGAACATTTCTTTACTCGCCAGCCGAATGCCAGTGCGGTTAGACTTTTTTCTTCAGTTTTCTTTTTCAATGTAGTGTCCATGTTTTTTAATACTATGCAATATCCTTCGTTCAGTAAACTCTAGAAAAGCGTTTAGGTTCTTGTCAAAACGTCTGGTTGTGCTATTGTACGGAAATCAATTTTGAACACAAAAACAACGTATTTGTGGTCGATGAGGAGTCCCGGGGGTGGGGAATTGTCTCTTTCTGCGTGCCCGGGGGTGGGGAATAGACCGCCAAGTAAGAAAAAAATTGCAAATCCCCGGGGGTGTGCCCGGGGGGGGATGGTAACAGGTAGAATTGAACCCTGCATTATCTCGCGGTAACAGGGAATCTAAAATTTGCGGTGTCATTTTTGCGTGCGTGTTATAAAACATGAAACCATTTCAAACTAAAATCAGAAATTGCGCGGCTTCTTGCTAGCTATTTTTAAAACTGAAAAACTTGAATGAAACTAGTATTAAGATCCAAGTTACAGTGGTGATCAAGGAATTAGAGTAAAATCTTTACAAGATACCAAACGTTATTTCGGGGTTACTCATGGCTCAAAGTGCAAAGCGCATGTTGAGCAAATTTGCATGGTTGACAGCTGTAATTTGAACCTTAGGAATGTAACGCAACACTTAAAACATCTGTAACCGACCGAAAGATTAACAACAACAGATATGTGACAAAGCATTCAAATTGAGACCTGTTGGATCTACTGAAAAGCGAGCAGGTTTTGTAAAAGCGACCTTAATTTGAACATTTTCGTACTGTTCGAAGGCAAAGCAAACGAAATTTATTCGGCTGTAGGTTGAGACCCAAAATAAACACGTGAGCTAAAAATAACTTGACCGTGGGACTGGATTTACAAATGTAAACATGCTTTGGTCGATTTGCGAAGCAAAAAGACGAAAATTATTATAGCCGACTTGATTACAAAGCAAGCAACTTCAATCTACAGGGGAAATAAATAGAGTTGCAAAACTATTTCAGTCGTGTTTATAAAGGATGTTACTAAAATGAGGAATGGGGAATGGGGAATGGGGAATGGGGAATGGGGAATGGGGAATGAGAAATAGTGGTCAGCGGTAATGTCTAAAAATATAAGTTGGAGTTTGCGCCGTGCGGCAAAGAGACGAGGACTGGATGCGGTAAACGAAAGATGGAAGGTAAGAATATTTATCTGTCAGTTTTTCCCGAGTTTTTGGAATTATTGAGTTTCTGTTTATCAAAATTAACCAAAACTGTTGATCTGCAGATAACGTGAGTGACGATAATGTTATGGATCGCGAGGTTTATATCGTTTATCGACAGGTTGGTGTAAAAAGATTCGTATCACTTTAAGTACAGTCGCTTCGAGTGTTATTATCAAAACTAAGAGTAAATGTTCTGTGTATTTTGACGTTTTAGCGACGAAGCAGCGTCAGAAAATGATTCTATGTTTGCAAATGACGAGAATGAATCGTTTTTTAAGGTATGAAAACGCAGAATACGCCTTGAAAATTTAAACTGACCGCGCTGAATTATTTTCAGTACTTGCCATCGAATTTTGAATTGAATTTAATTTAATGGCGTTCTTATTTGAGTTACAGAGTCGTTACAATCTAGATTCATTTATCAGTGGTATTCTCCATGCTTCTTCTCTGGGGTATTTTCTTTTTAATTGAAGAACAGCTTAATGTTGCAGTCACTTCACTCAGTTCTTTCTGTAAACCATACATGAATCTAGATTGTAACACAAATATGAACGCCATTCAAGGTAATTCAAAATTCGATGGCAAGTCCTAACAGTTTAGCAGCGTTCGGTTTCAATTTTCAAGCCGTATTCTACGTTATCGTACCTTAAACGAAGATTCATTTTCGCCAGTTGCAAACATAGAATCATCCTCTGTCACTGGTTCGTCGCTAAAACATCAAAATACATAGGACATGTAAGTTACACTCGAAGCGACTGTGGTCAAAGTGATACGAATCTTTTTACACCAACCCGTCGATAACGATACCCTCATTCACTCTCATTGCCTGCAAATCAATAGTTTTGGTTAATTTTAATGAACAGAAACTCAGTAACTCCAAAAACTCAGGAAAAACTGACAGATAAACATTCTTAGCTTCCATATTTCGCTTTCCACGTGCAGTCCTCGTCTCTTTGCCGTACTGCGCAGACTCAAACTTACTTTCTTAGGTATTACCGCTGACCACTATTTCTCATTCCCCATTCCCCATTCCCCATTCCCCATTCCCCATTCCTCGTTTTAGTAACATCCTGTCTATAAACGCTAGTTCGAACCGATTTCGAACCAAAATTTTGTGGGTACATTTAATGGCAGACTCCTGTTTTGACAGGATGTTACTAAAACGAGGAATGGGGAATGGGGAATGGGGAATAGTGGTCAGCGGTAATAACCAAAAAATCAGTTGGAGTCTGCGCAGTACGGCGAAGAGACGAGGATCACACGTGGTAAGCGAAAGATGGAAGGTAAGGGTATTTATCTGTCAGTTTTTCCCGAGTTTTTGGAATAAATGAGTTCCTGTTCAGTAAAATAATCAAAACTATTGATTTGCAGGTAACGAGAGTGACGGTAATGTTAGCGATCGCGAGGTTATCGTAATAGACAGGTTGGTATAAAAAGATTCGTATCGCTTTGATTGTACACTCGTTTCGAGTGCTTTGAATATAAAAAACAACGAGTAAATGTTCTCTGTATTTTGACGTTTTAGCGACGAACCAAGGACAGAAGATGATTCTATGTTTCCCACTGGCGAGGACGAATCTTTTTTTAAGGTATGGAAACGTAAAATACGGCTTGAAAATTTAAACCGACTGCTGCCGAACTATTAGAGCAATTGCCATCAAATTTTGAATTGATTTTTATACTGTTCAAATTTCAGTTACAATCTAGATTTAATTTAAGACTTAATCATTTTTCGCAGAAAGAACTGAGCGAAGTAACTGCAATATTGAGCTGTTCTTCACTTGAAACCACGCCAGAGAAGAAGCATGGAGATACGGATTCTGAAAGCAGTGGTTGCTAAAAAAAACAGGCAAACATAAAAAGGTGGGTTCGTGAGAACTTTACCGTACATCAAAATTATAGTCAATTTATTTAGCAACATTAATTTCTAATATTGCATATTTAATTGTGAAACGTGGCCTTGGTTTGTATTTTCCATTTGTAGATGTAAACAAACGCATGTTAGGCGTATATTAACAGATGACTCCCAGAGTATGTGTGCTTTTTTAGTCATTTATTATAGTTTGATTTGTGTTTGAATAAAAAGTTTGCTGTGAAAGAGACAATCACTAAACTTTTTTGTGAATCAAAAGTTTGTATTTTGTCTTGCAATATGACAATAATCACAAAGGTGTTAAAGTGCCCTAGAATTGTTGACTTTATCATCCAAGAGAGATAAAATCAGTTAAGAGTAATATTTACACATGTAGTTAATAATCTACAGCCAGCTATTTTCATCTGATTCCCTGCAGTGGCAGTAAAATTGGCATTTAAATTATAACGTTTTTACCGTGGGGTTTAAATTAGTTTAATTGCAAATTTAATTTTTACAAGAAATATTCCACATAAAATTTTCAATTAGAATGTAGTTACAATGAATCTACGGGAAATATATAAGACAATCCTGATATACTACTTCTTCCTTTTAGAGACCCCGAGGAAGTCGAACAGTGTGGAGGTATACCAATCTATGTGAGAGGAAATACTAGCTCATTTTCTGGGGAAAAGGTCATGAAAATTATGGCAAAGAAACACAATAGTAATGTATTATGTAAACAACAGCCACGACGAGTGCAAATTGATGTTTCATTTATTGTTAACTTGAGATATGTGACTTTTGAAGATCTAGAGGCAGATGACAATGCCTCCTACATAAATAATGGGTCACCTACTCACACGTTTGAGTGTGAGTTTAATTCTGAAAAAATGACTTACTGTAGAAGAGTAGCAAACAAACGAGTTGAAGGTAGCCATTACTACTATCTAGTAAGAAAGTATCGTAAATGTGCTTCTGCCACAGATCTAACAAGAACCATTTCATATTGCTTAACACCTTCAGGAGAAATGCTAAATAACGTTGCACTTGTACAATACAATTTCAAAAAGGGAGAACACAAGTTTAAGCTCTTATCACATGGAAATGCAAAGTCAAAACAGTGCAGTGTCCCCTATCAAAGAACGAAGGAATCAACAAAGTCTTCACTACGAACTAACCTTAAAGACAACACACCAAAAGAAGCCTTTCAAAAGACCAACAGGGAGGTAGGAGGTGCACTGAATGCAGTAAGTGCGGGACAAACTCCCAGAAACCGAAAGCAAGCGTATAACATGAAACAATACAAACCTGTTGGTTCTGTGTCTTTAAGGAATGAATCAACTGATGTGTTAGGAAGCCTGTTGGTAATGGCAAATGATGAGAAACAGGGGGATCCAGATAGTGTGTTCATTAGGAGTATTCAAACCACCCCAACCCTTTATTTTTGGTGCTTTCGACAGCAACCCAGTTCCAAAACCTAGAGACGTATTGTACTTCCGAATACATGTCCTCTGTTATGACAATTGATCCTACATTTAATATTGGTAAGTTTAGTGTTACTCCTGTGACGTATCAGGATCTTTTGCTCGTTTCAAAAAGAACAGGGGAGCATCCCATCTGTATCGGTCCCATGCTTATTAGCCAGAACCTAACTCATGACGTGTTTAGCGACTTTATCTATTGCATCCAAAAGAACTGCCCCACTCTGAAGCAATGTTTGCAATCGTTTGGTACCGATGGGGAAAGAGCTTTAGAGAAAGCGTTAGTTGAAGGGTTTCCCAACAGTATCAAGCTCAGATGTATGAGCCACTTCCGAAACAACCTAAAAGATCAGCTCAAAGATATTGCTATGGAAAAGAAAAGTAAAATTATTAACTAGGTTTTTGGTTACAATGACGGTTCTGGAGTATACAACGAGGGAATCTTAGATGCTGACTCAGATGAAGTTTTTGAAAGTCTCTATGAGTCAGTGAGGGATGAATGGAAGGAAATATCGCCTTCTTTTGTAGCCTGGTTTGAGTCTAAAATTCCTATGATCAAAGAGTCCATGCTAGCAAATGTCAGAAAGGCAGCAGGCTTGGGCTCCCCACCAGCAATGTTTTACACTCATTGCTCGGAGAGCAACAACCATGTCATTAAGCATAAAGAGCGCTACCGGGAAGTGCCCTTGCCCCAGTTTGTCCGGGACATGAAACAACTGAGAAGGGATTATGAGGACGACTTTGTCAAAGCTATCACTGGTCGTGGTGAGTATAGAATGAAATATTCGCATCTTGAACTCACCACCGACCAGTGGTTTAACATGACTATAAAGCAAAGGGACACATAGTTACGTGAGAAAAATTCGGAGTTTATCTATGCTTGAAGTACTCCAGGGTGAGAGTTGTCCTCTCCAAAGCGTAGGATTGAGAACCTCGACAGAATCGGAATCGTGTGGTTTATCCTGTTCTTTAAGACGCTACAGAGCCCCCTTGATGAGGCGGTTCTTGAGAACATGTGAAAAAAGGCTGCCGGACTTGTTGCCTCTCCCAGTTCGATTCAGCATGCACCTTACTGTGAAAAGGACGCCCCAGCCACGCCAGTATTTTTAGTCGTGAGCGGAACTAATTCTCGTGAGTTTTACTCTGTTGAGTGTGATCCCTCACTTTCAACAGTTGCCAAATGTTCCTGTGCTGGTATGAAGTCATCTGGAATATGCTCGCATGCTTGAGCTGTCAGTGCGAAACAAGGTTTGCTTTCGCAGTTTTTGCAGTACTACAGTACTAAGAATTCCAGTGTAAACTTGACTAACATCAATTTAGGGAATAAACAAGACCGTCGCTCTGTTGGAAGAAAACCAAACCAACCTCGTAAGCGTTTTAAAGGGCCAATGCCACAAAATAAAGTTGTAGTAGAATGTCAGAAGGTTTTTGCCAGCAATTCAAGTACGCACTATAAAGCAGAAAGCCAACTATCCGATGCAGAAAACCATGCATCTAGCCACTTTCAATCCTTTGAGCACGATGAAAGAATTTCCACGGGTATCCCAGGGTCTGCCTTCAGAAATAGCACTGAAAGGAGTCAAGTGCCTAGTTTTGATGAACCGGGGAGGCAACTTTCCTTCTTGGAATTTCTTTATGATACTAATGTAATGCAAACGGGAAATGTCTACACGGCAGAGGGGATGTCTGCTGCCCATCCCCAAACTGTGGCTGATTTGTCAACTGTCAACTTCTACCCCTCGCAAGGACCTGTTGTACATATCCAAAGCCCCCAATCTTCTCACCAAATGAGGCCAGCTAAACCACCGTTTCCGAAGTCGAATTTAAATTATGACGTGGGTACGATTTGGGGTAACGTGAAAAAGAGCTTTGGGTGTCTGACTGGTATTTTAACAGCCAGTCAAAGACTTGGCGGTTGGGACGCAAGTCCAATCGATATTACAATATGTTGCCGCAGTGTGTTAGAAAAAATAAGCCACACTTTTCACCTACACAAATAATCGTCTCACCCAATACACCAGGGAAGGTAAAAGCGGTTTTGTTGGAAAGGTTTGGTATGTATCTTTAGATCTTTCAATAAGGCAGCTTTTGCTAAATGTTGGGTTTATCAGGAAACAAAACTTATGGCTTGCTTACTTGAATTAAAAAGCCGTTTTTCATTAGACCTGTTTCAAATGGTGTGCTGCAGTCAATGTCATCGATCAAAATCCGCGTAAATATTATTTGCCATCGACAAGGTAGCCACAACTTGGCAAAGATGTCACGGATATTTCACTTGTGATGCTATTGGATGCTATTGCCTGTGTAGCGCAACGTTTGAAACAGGCCTGATGTGTTGAGTTGTTAGGGATCAGCTTGCGTAAAGAAAATGTAAAGGCTATATACATGAAGGCCTTTTAAAATTTAAAGGAGTGGTACTTACAGTTTAATACCTAAACGGTTTTGTAAGTTAACTCACAGGTTTACCATCCTCTTTGTCTGTGGTGGGCCGCGATTTAATTTTTTCCCTTGTTGTTTTCTTTGAAGCTTGCAAGAGCGGTTTTACAAAAGTGAAGTTTGACTCGTGTATAAGTATTGGAAAAGAGAATCTGGCTCGCAAGATGAACATCTTGTTCTTATTTTCGACTGCATGTACTTCAATTTCATTTTGATTTCTTGCTAGGCTACTTCGAAAGCCGACACAGCTATTCAAAATAATAGTCCACCACAAAGGAGATGGTCAAAACTGTAGTTGAGTTGATTGTTTATATGGGCTTAGCAAAGAAGCTGTAAAGGCACTGAAAAGCCATGTCAAACTTTATGTTACGTTCATTAACCAAAAAATTATTTCTTAAATTGTGAACTTATTTGCGTTTAATTATCGAGTAATAAAATAAACGTTAACTAGTAAAATTTCCTATGGGTGCGTCATTGCTGTTGTTTCCCCTGCATGCCACCCCCTCGGTATTATTTAACCTAAACTCGGATACAACGAATTTTAATATTTTTGTCACCATTAGAGTTACTCTTGTTTAAGATAGTGCGGTCATTTGATGAACTTTCTTGCTTCACAAACCAAACTCCAGATGTCCCGCGCGAGCCCACAGGAACAGTTTGATCGGCTTTCTGATAACACGTACGATCATATCGTTTTGCGAGAGTGATGCCACATCACTGTAAGCATTTCCTGGTCCAGAATCCGTATCTCCATGCTTCTTCTCTGGGGTATTTTCAATGGGAGAACAGCTCAATATTGCAGTGACTTCGCTCAGTTCTTTCTGCAAGAAATAATTAAATCTAGATTGTAACTGAAATTTGAACAGCATTAAAAATCAATCCAAAATTTGATGGCAAGTGCTCTAATAGATCGGCAGCCGTCGGTTTAAATTTTTAAGCCGTATTTTACGTTTTCATACCTTAAACAAAGATTCATTCTCGCCACTGGGAAACAAAGAATCATCTGCTCTTGGTTCGTCGCTAAAACGTCAAAATACAGAGGACATTCACTCATTGTTTTTATATTCGAAGTACTCGAAGCGAGTGTACTCAAAGCAATACGAATCTTTTTATACCAGCCTGTCTATAACGACAACCTTGCGATCGTTAACATTACCTGCAAATCAGTAGTTTTGATTATTTTACTAAACAGGAACTCATTAATTCCAAAAACTCGGGAAAAACTGACTGATAAATATTCTTACCTTCCATCTTTCGCTTACCACGTGGAATCCTCATCTCTTCGCCGTACTACACAGACTCCAACTAATTTCTATTCCCCATTCCCCATTTCCCATACCCCATTCCCCATTCCCCATTCCTCGTTTTAGTAACATCCGTTTTGACAGTACAATGTACGAAGAACGTAGGTGGTTGACTGAAACGTCTGAAAGCTTACAAATTAAACAAAGTAAAGCGAGTCGCGTGTCACGCAAATCACGCAGAGCGTCAAACCCTTTAGAAAGATGACAGTCCACGAACACTGAAAAGTATTGGATATTCGCCGGTAGAAGTAAGAAATTAAAAGGTTCAACTACAACTTGCATTTTATTTCTGAAGTAAAATTGTTAACTTTGCACTGATCCTTGCCTAAATTATGTATGCAATTTTTTTCGACGGCGCGTTTAAGTTTAAGTTTACCTGTTTTTGTCTATGTTGTCTTTGAAGAACCGTGAAGCAAAGAGCTTTCTTCGGTTTCTTTACTTCACGTGTAATTTTGATGTCACGCGATAATGAACTGTTACGTAGTCACGCTGCTCGATCATTACCAGGTTTTATAACATATAACCACAAGATTTTTTTCGTGGGGGGGGGGGGGAGGGGGGCTGAGGGTTTAGGCGATAGGTTGTCAGGATAAATTTCACCATGTTGTGAAAAAACAAAAAACGTCATTGGCTCTGCGCGCATTGCGTGCCTATGTTTAAATGCGAAGTTAAGAGCAGAAAGTAATGGGGTTGGTATGTCTGCCCAAAACACTTTGTAGAACTCTGCAGGAAATCCGTCTGTACCTGGGGTTTTTTCATGATCCATGTTTCAGTCAGGGCTTCTGCACACTCTTGTTTGGTCAGTAATCCCTCCCAAATCATTTGTTCTTCTTCATTTAGTTTCGTTTCATCATCTGGTGGAGAGAAAGCAGCGATGAGTGGCGCTCGTTTTTCCTTGACATGTAAAGCTGTTCATAGAAAGATTTGCATTCGGCCAAAATTTCTTTGTCTGTGGTGATAAAGTCCTTATCATTTGTCTTACGGTACTAAAATCCTTAGTTGTATCTCAGTTGACCTACCTTTTAGCACCTCTTCCTTCAAACTACAGAATTATAAATGAAATAAACGATCTTTTTTTACCGATTTCTTTGGAATGACAAAGGAGACAAGATTAAGCGACAAGTAATGATAAACGATTACGCTAAAGGTGGGCTTAAGATGATTGAATTAGTTTCTTTCAACAAATCTCTCAAGGTAACTTGAATTAAGAAATACTTAGACCTCTCGAACAAGGGGAAATGGAAAATTTGCTTGGACTTAGAATTAGGTAACAACATAAGAGAACTTTTCTTTTCCGGCAACCTAAATGTAAAAGATACAAGGTTGAAATTTAAAAACTTGTACCTCAAATAATGTTCCATATCTTCTAGTCGTGTGATTGTGTATCATCTTTTTGGAAGCGAGTAACCGAATGGCTTCAAAGCATGAGCCTAATATCGCAAACCGATAATATTGACAGAATGAAAGCACTGGGTCTGAGACCAGACCAATCAAAATTTTTCCGCACAGTGAATTTGTGTTGTCTAGTTTTGACTCGTTACTACATTGGATATGCAAATTGAAAGAATCTCTACCGAACATGAACAATTTTCTGTTTTTCGTGAAATCCCAATATACATTGGACCCAAAAGGTAAAGTCGCGAAAAAATGGGAACCTCTTGCAGCATAAATACAGTCTATAAATTAAAGTGTAGTAGTGTTAGTTTATTTCTTAGTTCCTCCTTTTAATGTACAGTAATTATAGTTATTTTGTTTCTTAGTTCTTTCTTTTATTGTACTGCGTGTTTTCGTCACGCATTCTACAAGCAACTAATTATAGGTCCTGCTTTTAATTTTAGTGATATCCTGTTTAGCTCTCTTTTTTTCTGGTTGAGTGTTGTTGTTGTTGTTTTTCTAGCTCTAATTTTCTTTCTCTATTATATCTTACTGTAAGTGTCGTATTATTACCCTGTACACATAATTTGTAAGTGTCGTATTATTACCATGTACACATAATTTGTAATTTGTAACCTTGTTTTTTTTTTCTTGTAATAAAAGAATTGGAAAAAAATTAGGAATATTGCGTTCGTCAATTTTAAGACGATAATGGTGAATGTTTTGATGACCTTTCACAGTCTTCAAACAATCTACGGAAAACTTAAAACTGCGCATTGCGCGATTGGGCGGAAGTCGATCAGAAGGTAACGTTCCATGGCATGCAGCTATCCTCCTGGCTCAAGCCAGCTAAGCTAAATACTTGGTACTGATTCAAGGAGATTTTTTCCTATTTCCTTAGCCGGGCAGTTTGAAATACTGCATGTTTCTCCCAACCAAGACCATACAGCTTTTCTCTTTGTTTACCTGTCCCTTTACACTAACTGTTGTCCGACAGACGAAGAGTTTTGTATTTTAAAAAGCAAAATTGATATTATGCGGTGAGGAGATGTTCGCGAACCTCTTTTACTGGAAAAACGACGATTACCCGAACTCTCACAACCACATCGATCTTTTACATTTTTTTTTGGTTCCTTTTTTGTTATTTCCATGCCGCCCGGCTCCTCCCGGCTATGTTCGGGGCTTCCTAATGCCATGCAGATTTACCCTCCTTTTTGGGATTTTTATTTTCCAACCGACAGAATCAAGTTTTCCTGCCGTAAACCAAAAAAAAAAAGAGAAAGAAAGAAACAACAACAACAGCAACAAAAGGACAGCCGAGGTGGGTTGACATGCTTTTTTTTTTGTCTAAGTGCATTGAAGTACTCTTTCTCTATCTGCCTTAAATTGTCAAAATAACTACACTCAGAAAACGAGTCTAAATACAACCTGGGAGTAAGATAGAATGTTCTCTAAATTTTCGCTATAACGTAACGACCTAACAACGATCAGTCACTGGAGCTTGAGTTTCCTGTGCATCCTTGGGTTGCCGTTCAACACAGAAATAAGGACTGGAAAGTGTATACATTACTCGATTCCAAGGGTCACATTATTTCAGGAAGTATTACTCAGCATGCACATGAACTAGGAGCTGAGCCAAAGTCAAAGTAACATAGCATATTAAAAGCTTTGCGATTTTTACACGCTTAGGATTTTGATTTCGGCAACATTCCTCCTAAACGAAAAATTTTAATAAGACGCTGCACAAAATAGGATATTTTCTTGAAGGGAGATTCATCGTTGAAGTGTGGACAAGCGCCGGTGTTAGAAAACCTTTGCGTAATTAAATTTATATAATTTAATCCAGTTGTTAGCTAGTGTACGAGTCTTTCAATCATTTTTTCCCGTTTACGTGTGGATATCTGAAAAGGAATCAATATGCCAATAGAAGCCCTTTTTGAAACCATGTTCCTTTCCAATGTAGAACCAAACGAAAACCTTTCCTTAAAGAAAATAATTTGGTAGGTCAGCAAGCAATGTATTGATTTTAATTGTGAGGGGAAATTACATAACGTGCTAATGAAAAAACCAACTTGCTGTTTCTTCCATCTCCTTTCCTCTTTAAACGTCCGTTATTTTATGAAATTAATGTTGACCAATTAAACTCATTTATTGTTAAAGAACTTAAATATGCAAAAGAAGTCTCTCCATTTTCCATATAAAACAATCCTACGTATAAAAAGTTTCTCCATAAATGCATGGAAGGGGTCTAAAGTTATGGTTAATGAGCCTAAATAATTGAATCTTGAGTCGAATAAATGTCTATTTCTGTTAAAGAAGTACAGGCGACGCGGGTGTAAGTAATTGGAAACACCGTGCCTACAGTCAATTTGCACCTGTCCTTCGACAGGAAACTATGCAAAATGACACGTGACTTGGAATTGTAAGAAACAAAAGAAACTGTTAAAAAAAAACAGCTTGAGAACAGAACAAATTCACACGACTACAAGCAACAAGCCTATCATTTTAGTTTGCTTTTTTGTTGAGACGTCATACAATGATTCCCCATTTCGAAGAGTTGAAGAAGTTTCACAATGAGCGTTTAACCCGAGAACTCGCATCGCGAACAACGCTCTTGGTAGTAGCCGAATCGACCGTGATAGCAGCTATCGCGCTATGCGCTTTTCTGGGGAACACCTTGGTTTGCGTGGCAATCGTCCGAAACGCTCGCCTCCACACGCCAACGAACGTGCTGATCTTTGCCTTGGCAATGACGGATATCACTATGTCGGTTGCTACGATGCCTTTGACAGTCGGAGTCCTGATGTCGGGACGTTGGATTTATGACAGAGAGGTTTGCCAATTTCAAGGTTCCTTTCCGCTGACGCTGGCTGTCATCTCCCTGCAACTAATGGTCGTCATCGCAGTGAACAGATACTTGTACGTCATAAAACCCCATTTGTATCGACGAGTCTTCACGTTAAAAAAGTCGATCGGATTCGCGGTGGGCATATTTTTCCTGGCATGTCTCCCAACTCTGTCCCCGTTGTTTTACGCGGGCGAAGGCTACCAGTTTCACCCGGGGAAATCCTACTGCGCCTTCGCGATGGAGGAGAATTTCATCTTTGCGCTGTGCATGGGATTGGCCTTCATCGCGTCTCCTTTTGTCATCATGACGTGCCTGCACTGTCGAATCTATTTCTCGGTGCGAAACGCGGTGTTCCCACAAGCGAATGAAAGCCAACGAAATGTGCACGTGCTGGAGGTGAAAGTGACCAAGACACTGGCTGCTGTTCTCGTTGGCTTCTCGTGTTGTTGGATTCCCATTATGATCATTGATCAAATCGACATCACCAACCATGCGCCGATGCTTTCAAGGGGAGTGTACTACATGTATGGCCTGTTAATCTACACTTCATCTGCCATCAATCCGATTATGTACGGATTCATGAACCGATCGTTTCGCGCGGAGTACAAGCGCGTCGTGACTTGCAAGAAAACAGCACCTGGAGAAAATACTCAATAACTTTCGTTTGGATGGTAACACCTTCCTGATTTCATTCACAGAGTCAAAAGTTAGAGTCATCTTGTTCAGCATAACAAACAGCACCAAAGAAAAGTACTGCTCAGTACCTTTCATTCGAGGAATGGTACGATGTAACAGGATTTTATCCACAGACTCATACGCTACTAGTACCACCTTGCAGCATATAATAAATAGCACCTCACAAATGTACTGCACAATGGCTTTCGATTTATGTGTTATTAGAACTTCATCCGCCGACTCCAAAGCTCTGAAGCCACCATGCATACAACGTGTAGTTTTGTATAAGTCTATACTATAGTGTACCATGAGCTTTGTTCACGCTTGAAAACTGACTGTCCGCACTGGCAAAATTTACATCCGAAATTGACTCTGACTTTCTGAAATTGCTCACTTTTGTATTTATATTTTAATTTATTATGTCTTACAAGTTATTTCAGCCCACGTGCACCTTTACTGCGACTTAAGCGGCGACGTATTGCTTCAATACATTTTATTTTAAGGTCGATCAGGGCAATGAAAGATTTTATGAGGCTTTAGAAGTATCTTCTTAAGGTGAGAGAGAAGCTAAATGAGACTGAAAATTGATCATAAGAAAATAAACCAGCTTAAAAGTATGCAGTTGGTGTATACAGCTCATATACGAAACTTGAATCTGGCAATGTATTAATTAGGGGGACTATAATGAAAAAGGGGATGAAATTACGAATGTTTGATCTCTCTCTTTCTTTTCTCTGTTTTTTTTTTCTTTCTTTTTTTCTTTTTTTGATTGAACAGTTTTAAACATATTAGAACGACTGACTGTGCGTAAAAAAGATTGGTAAGTGTTCTGAATATTTGAAGAACACTAAAATCTAAAAAGTTGAAAACGAGAAGTAAGTTAAGAAAGAGGTCGTTAAGGATGAAATCGTTAAGAAGTGGCATGAGAAGCAGGGAGACTAAAACGTATATTTAAATATAAACATAAGCTGGAGATAAAATAAACTGACTGGACTTTTTGTTGACATTTGTTATTGCTTTATTGCTTGAGGCCATATTTCATGTTTGCCATATCCTGCAATGACTGATATTGAGTTTGTTTGATTCGGAATAACATTGAAGAGGAATGAAATGCTCCTTGTACTTTGATTGGCTGCCTCTAGCAAAGATTTGTTTTATCCATACTATTTCGACATTTAAGTGCGCTTTATTTTAACAGATAAAACAGAAACAAGCCAACAAACACTGATAACGAATTGAGAAAAACACTTCGTATAGCTAAGGCTTATCCAAAAGCAAACTTTTTGGTGGATTGAGTACAACTGACTATAAAGAGAAGGCAATGAAATCAATCTCCTTTACAGAAAAAGTGAGAGTGTTATGGTAACACCAAAAAAGTGTAAATTTTTGCAGCTGTGTGAACACCAATTAAGTGTAAAAGTAATGCTAACATGGTGTACATTTACACCACAATAGTGTGAACCTCTAACAATTCTGATTTGGATTGGGTAAAAAAACACCAACACAGTGTTATATAGACGCGGAATTCGGGTAAGTTTACACCAAAAAAGTGTACTTGTGACACCCAAATGGTGTAAAACAACTTGCAGCTGTGTGCACACCAAAACAAGGTTAATTTACACCAGAGATAATTTTACACTAAAATTGTGTACTTGTGACACCCAAATGGTGTAAAACAACTTGCAGCTGTGTGCACACCGAAACAAGGTTAATTTACACCAGAGATAATTTTACACTAAAATTGTGTAAAATAACACTTCCAACTTTGTTGAATAACACCCTCCACGTGTTACGTTAACACCGTTCTAGTGTACTTCAACACTAAAAATGTGGGCTACTCAAACATTTTAATCATTGAGTGAGTGATTTTGATGATAAACCACACCCAGTTCAGAAACTACCTCCATCTGATTCATCAATCCACTGTAAAAAAAAAAAAGGGGGGGGATAAAAATTAGTAATGCTATATTAATTACCCACTTGTACACACCATGATTAGGCAATACTGAATGTCACTTATTCAAGTTTATTCCTTTTTGCGCCAAGATCTGGAAACAAACTTATTTTGGTCAGCTATAATACAAAATTTAAAAAATACCACTACAGCTCTAAAAGAAAACAGCCCTCAGTAACAGTTATTATTGTTCAGTTAGATGGAATACTCTGTCAGACAGTTGTACATACATGTACTGTATTACTCAGTCTGTTAAGTGTTTAATACTTGGTCGGTATTGTATACCACTCAGTCAATTGAGCAAACCACTCAATCAGTTAACTCAGTTGTTTATACCACTAGATCAGTTATGTGGATCACTCAGTAAGTTGAGTAATATTACAAACAGTCTTTATACTACTTGGAAGAGCAGGGTGGACCACCAGTTTGACACTCAGTCAGTTGTGACTACATGTACCTGTCTTGTCTACTAAGTCAGTTATGTGCACCAATAAGAACACAACTTTTACAACCGTGTTTCACTCAGTCATTTAGCACCCTGTGAGTTGTGTGCACCACTTGCTAACTTGTGAGTACCACCCAGTTACTTGATCAGTTGCAGCTACCACTCAGTCAGTTGTGTACACCACTGGGTCAGTTGTATCATTCAGGTCAGTTGTCAGTTGTGAGTAATGCTCCTTCAGCTGTGGAACCACTCAGTGAAATGTGTGGATAACTCCACACAACTCTTTTAGTGATATAACTGACTTAACAGCTGTAGTGAAAAACACAACTGGCACAGGGGTACACAAAACTGACCGAGCAGTCTATGCAATTGGCCAGTTGGTATAAACAGCTGAGTGAAACGTATATTCAATTCAGTGAGCGAAAACATGACTTACTGAGTGGTATGCTGGTCAGTTGTGTGTATCACTCAGTCAGTTTTGGACCACTCTACATTTGAAGAGGCTAGTGGAAAGTCCCCTAAGAGATTTTTTTTGGTCAATTTTTTTAGCTTGAAAGTTCCTGAATTTTTGCATGTGGGCTTCAATTTATTCAGAGAACATGCCCTGTTTTTTTCCTGCCGGTTTACACTTAGTTTTCCAGAAAAGGGCAAAAAATGAGGCCCCATCTTCTGTTTCCTTTTGTTAAAAACCTAAACAAAGGAAACCAATTAAATCCTTTGCTTCATGAAACAAAAGAACGAAATCAACAGAGCGACCAATTCGTTAGTAGACAAGAAAAGTAGTGCAGAATATTATTTAGACGAAATAAGACGTATTTGAGATCACGAATTTCAGTCCTCATTCAGTTACTTAGATAACATTCAGCTCTTCTCAGAAACATAATGTCACTCAGATATGTCAGATATATGACCGTGAAATTGCTGAACGTGTTTCTTTGCGGTCTGTCAGGAAAAATGCCATACAACACGAAAGCAACCGTTTTTACTTGACTGCTGCTAAAAATTTGGAATTTTCATATGCAAGAACCAGATGATGTTTTTTTTTCACAGAGACACGAAAAGTTTTGGTTTCTTTACATAAGAAAAACTAATAGAAAATACTGGTTTCGCAAGCTTTATTGAAATCATTTTTTTTAGAAGGAGTCGGAAACAATTTTTTTTGTTTTACTTTTAGGGGCAGTTTTCCGGTGATTTAGTCTGTGGGCTAATGAACATGCTATAACTTTTTTTTTTTCAAATTTCATGACCAAAATTTAATTTCAACTTGCCAAATTAAACTTTTCCAAATTCAAGACCGCTTGTTTTCTGACTATTTATTCACACATGGCAGCTTAGCTGACACCTTTGCCGGCTTTAAGGACCCACTAGTAACGTAAACACACTATATGAGCAACCTTCAGTTGTTTTGAAACCCTGCCACTTTTTTGGTTTCAGTTAAGTGAGTGCGATAGCCTGTAATCGGGCCTTATTTTAGGACGGGGAAGGGGTCGCTACTGCCAAATTAAACGAAGATAAAGCGTGGTCGCAGTTTCAGTGTGTGCTAATTTAACAGCGAGGTAGCCATTCCACAAAAAGTCCCAAGGGCTTACGGTAAAAACATGTATGAGAGTATTTTCATCTGAGAATGAACTGTTTGAAGATGCCGTTCACAATTTGAGCAAACAATGCCAGTGCTATACACAGGGAACATTTAGGGATATTACATAAAGCACTTCTTAATAAAAGTGCCTGAAACAATTTGATACTTTCATTTCTATGACATGCGTATTTAACAGCGAGACAAGCTGTTTGATCATCTAATTCAATCTTTTATGAATAACAGTTTTCAGTGCATCATGTTCATATTTTTGCTTTGGATGCACCGTCGATTTGGGTCCGAGCTGATCAGTTCGTTCAAAATTAAAATCCACTGACGTGATCTAGTAAATAAACAGAGGTCTTCAACAACCCTGGTGAAAATACTACAAGGATCCTACCGCAGGAAATTTTAGGATCCTCAGGCAAGATCCTGCAGGATCTGTAAGATTACACAAGATTTTTGATAGGATCATAATAAGGATCCTGTGAAATCTATTGGGATCCTCCACAAGATCCTGCAGAAGGATCTTTGATGATCTTTGCAAGGAATTTAAGGATCTTTGCTGGGAACCTCAAGAATCGTTGTAGGGCCTTTTTAAAAATTCGTTGCACTGCAGCGATCCTCAAGGATCTTTGCAAGATTAGGCAAGATCGATGGTTCTCTGATGCATAGATTCCCAAAACTCTCAAACTTAATTCCCGCAAAAATGTCATATTACGCAGCTTTAAACACATCAGCATTTAGAGATACATAACCTTGCATAGCACGTGTAGGGAACGCACCGTAAATATTTTAAAACCGTTTATTTGTGGACTCCGCAACTTGACTTTCGTAACAATTGAATTAACATGCTCATGACCGTAACTGTGACCATAACGGTGGTATCTGCAATCGATATACGAAACATAATATAAATACACGGACTAACGAAGAAACTGGCAAACGAACACAACAAGACTACTAAACCCTTACCGAACAGTGAGTTAAGGGCCGGTAGCTAGCAGTAATCTCCGATCACATACATCACTGCTAAGGAGAATCGACGACGGTTGCCAAATCTCAATCATTTTCCCGCTTGTTTGTGTCCGCAAAATAAACGTCCGAGCAGGCCCGGAAACTACCGGAAATGTAGTCCATCTTTTACAGCACGTTTCCAAGGAAACTTACAAATGCCTTTAAATTATTCGGTGGGATCATAGCAGAGAACAGACAAATGGCATTATAAAGAGATCATATTCTTAGAATTGCCAGATTGGATTTCTGTAATCAATGACAACGCACAAAGTGCAGATCAAGTCTGAAAGCCCGGAAACATGTGTTACTCTTACGCAGGTAATAAACCTGAAAGCTATGGGCCTGCTATTTAAACGAAGTTTAGACCACGTTTTACAGCACTGTGGTCTAAACCAATTTCATTTAATGGCCAACCACAATATTCAAACTTTTTTTTAAACTGTAAACAGTGTCAAGAAGGCATGCAGCACGGACAAGAAAGACTTTAATCTGCTTAAAATGTTCCACTTATAAACAGATTTGGAGGTCAAGATGTCAAAAACCGTGGACAACTGTTAGACCTCGTTTAAATAACCGGCCCTATATGTTTTTATCAGTTTCAGTTTTTTTTTTCAATTATTTTCTGTGAGGTTTCAAGTAATTCAAAAACTGTCATCGTTATAGTTTTAAAGTACAAGGCCCCTTAAATACATAAATACAACAGGACTATTCAAGGTTTCAGTTCGACTATTTCTACAAGCAAAAAGGAGGAAATTGAGGAATTTTAAAGAAATCGAGATGACACTCAAAGTTAATATAATAGATGGATATCAAGACAGCCCAGTGTCAACCCGATCTTGCGAGGGGGAAGGGATGGGGGGGAGGGATGTCCCGTCTGGTGGACTGTAAAAACAATTCGGGTCTGTGGCTTCCTAAATTATAAAATATATTTGTTCTTTATTCCCGAAAACTTCGGATTCCAAGCACTTGTACTTGGTGATCACAAAATCAGGATCGAGATATGTCTCTCGAGGCCAGGTTAGGAGAACCTCTTCTGCAAGTATATACCACGAGCCACCTTAAAGTTTATGAATTTTGATTCGTTTACGTTTGAAGTAGGGTACGGGTATAAGCTATGATAGTTTTAAAGCTGTAATAGGGCGTGTTTTGCTTACTGGTCTGAACTATACATAGTTATACTGATTTTTTTGTTGTCAGTTTGGCACAAAAAAGAGAAAAGGTTGTAAGGTCAGTTTGGGCTCACTCATGGGAGGATAGGGGATTGGGATCGAACCACCTCGAGCCCATCAATCTGAGGAGTCCCCCCGCCCCCTTTAGCCCTCCCCTCCCGACTCCCCTCCGAGTGGGCCTTCAGGCTTAAGTTCAGTTCAGTTATTAGTTTCAAAAGATCCTTAAGCTCTTTTGTTTTTACGCAACTGATCCTGGGTCGATACAACAAAGGCTTCACATTTGAAGAAATATGTTTAATTTAGGATAGTGCTAATTTGCTTTGTACTCATTAAGCTTCATTAGCAATGGTATGACTCTCTGAATGGCAAGTTCACTTACAGGATAACGAGTACTAATTAAATGAACTATGTCAGAAATATTCATGGACGCCAAACCTCATGTCATCAAAGGTTAGATTTGTTAGCCAATCACTCAGGAATAATTGCAAATATTGGGATAGCCAGCCAAGCATGAATAACTTTCAACATATTAGCATTTTCGAGAGCTTATATTGTGCTCTGTCGTAAACAGACTCGACGCGTGTGGAGTTGAATTCTGTTTTCCAGCGTCCGTTTTGAAGTCTTGGTTACTGAGGATAAATAACATCTGTCGACGCAATTTAGTATTTCTTGACGCACAGAAGAATTTATCACCCATAGGTAAGATGTTAAAGGTTTCGGTTCGTGCTTAATGCAGTCAGTGCTAAATGTAGAAAGTTTGGCGTTTGTTTACGTGAAATTCAACACGAAAGAAGAATTTTAACAAACGATTTGCGGATAGTAGTGAAAATTAGCTGAACTCGCAAACGTAGAGATTAAAAATAAGGTTATTGCCGCAAACTACATTTACATATATGTAGTATAACATAATCATACACCGAAGACCTGCCATTAATCTAATGTCACTGTCACTGTCAGCTTGAGTAGTCAATGTTATGAATTATTATTGAAGTGCAAAGTGTTCTGCGTGAGTGACTAGCGAATAATGTTCGCGGTGTATAGGAAAAGTTTCCTATATTTATAAAAATTACTTCGCTGTTCTAGTTACTTCAATTAATTCTCTTTCTATAGGAAACGGTTTTCCTAATTTTCACTCCAGCACGACGAGTACAGATTTACAAGTCTGACAGTTCTGTCGACCTCTGTTAGTCTGTAGTCGCCATCTGTTTGCTGAAATTCTTTGCCAGTTCCACAGAATATCGAATTTCCCGATACATCGACCTAAACCGATCGTTTTCCCTCAAAATGAAACAATAACAACCGTTCTCAGTGTCACGTACACAATTTTTACCGAGTATCTTTCGACATGCAATGTAACCAGGCCTCAGTCTAAAGTACAGAATACAACTGATTTCTTTGCGGTCGAAATCGAATTTTCGTGATGACGATGAATTTGTTTATCATCAAACTAAGGTAAGGATAACAAGAAGTCATTTCGTGTACGATAAAGCGACTGTTAAGCATGCCGGTTTTCGCCTTGCGAACAAAGCGGTCGAATTCTCCTGAAGTCACGGACGAGGAGCCGATCAAGTACGCTTATATCGTTCGAATTATCTGAATATCCTTAAGCCTAATGCAAGGTCAGCACTGTTTTTTGGCCATTTAAGGTTGGTAATTTTAGTTTGTTTTTCGTCCTCGGCCCTCTGCTGATAACCAGAAAAATTGCTAGTTTGATAGCTGTAATGGTCTCTCAGCTGTTTACATCGCTTGTCGAAGGATAGCATGTCGAAAGATGGTCGCTACCCTCTGCTGTGCACGTAACAGTAAAAACTGCTAAATTTTTAGGCTCCGATCCAGTGACAAGCAGTAGTGAACTGTTCCACTTTTACCAGTCAGTGCAACACGACAGTGGGAGAAACGCTCGTGTTTAGAAGCTTGCGTGCCTTTGTTTGGTTCCCGAACAAATTTTTCGTTTGCTCTGGGGCTGAAAAGAGGCGACGTTAAAAAAAAATAATATCAACAAAAATTAACAGAAAAAAAACACGAGTGTCTGGGGACGAGAATGAGTCGCGTGGAACCACGCACTGAACGTCACCGAGGCAATCAGCGGCCACCTAAAGCCCCGGGTGAAACGATCAAATATTTTCCTCCACTGAACATCATGTTAGAAGAACATGTTTACTGTTTGGCTTCCTCTCTCAACTATGCATTTGTATGGTTTTCCATTGTCCGATGTTTGTTCAAACATTGTTTGCCTGTTTAGCCACCGAACATTTTGTGTGACAAACACCGTGTTGGACGAAAATGTTTGATCTTTAGCCGAGGCTTCAGCGTACAACGCGAGCACGTTCCATGCACGTTTTTAGTAGTCTATCGTTATCTGTCTCTATCTCCTCATCCCATCTAAATGAAGAATAATGAATTTGTAGTCCTCCTTCTCTCGTCTCGATCTTGGGCTCTGCTGTCCAAATCACTCCAACGAAAACAAAGGTGTCATAGTTCTTGTTCGGCTGATCTCCTCCAGACGTTTTGGGGACTATTTCTGTCTTCCTCCTTCTTTGTGAGTTCCACTTGAGAGCTTGCGTGGTTATATTGTCACGCGCTTTCTTCAAAAATGAGTCATGCTCTCTTTATGGCACCAGACAATGCAAACGGATACAACATTTCCATTCAATGTTATGGCAATCAAATATCCAACATCATTCCACGTGGTGGTCAAACGTGTCTAACATGTTGAAATCAACAATGTTGAATGGAAAGGGGCCTAAGTAATAGGCGAGATGCTGGAAAGATGTTGAAATCTATGTCGCGAAGCGGAGCAAACAAACAAAAAAGTGATCCCCTGGTCACGAAATTTATATCACGAACCAAATCGACTTTTTTTAATTTTCAAAACGAAAGCCTGGGATCGATGTAAGGATTCTGCACGATCAGACAAAGAATAAGGTGTACTAGAGCCCTTTCTGGACCCTCTATATTGAATTCTCTGACTGGTTTTTGTGACTATTTTTTTTTTCTGCATCCCGTCGCTCGATCCCATGCAGGCGAGAAGAGGTGCTCTGCCCTAGCAAGGACGTAGCCTTTCTCCTAAATCCGTTTAAAGGTCAAATAAACCCAAATTTTGATAATTCCGCTTTAGCCGTTTAAACGCGTCTTGACACAAAAAGAAATCATTATAAAGCCAAACTGGACCGGAATTTTCCTTCCTGAGACCTTAAAAGGAGTAATAAAGCCAGAAGTACGAAGATATCCGAAGGTTTCACGAAATCGTTTCTGAAATGACCGCGCGCTTAAATGGAAGGAATGGAAACAACCGCTGATCCTGTGACGTCACTGTTGATGAGCAAAGAAAGCTCAAGATCGAAAGGCGAGTATTGAAGAGTATTATTGTTGTAATTTTTTCGAAAATTCTCTGTTTTCACCCTTTTTCTTTGCGTTGAAAATGGCCGAGGAGCTCAAACCTGTGGCATTTAACGTAGAGCCATACCAGTTTGAGCTAATTACCACAGAATCGGACTGCAAAATCTCAGATGATATTCGACCGACAGCAATGGCTTCCAAAGTAAACGACGGAATTGGTAAAGTTTAATGGTGAGCGTTTAAGCTTATTTATTCATTACACTGTAAAAGTTCGCCGTATAATTGTTAATAAATACGTTACCACTTTATCTGAGGCATTTTTGTTGTTCTTTGCAGCCCTTTTGTACACTTATCATGATCGATGTTTGTTGTTATGCCTCACTGACTAGACTGACTAGAGTAAAGCAAAGCTTCTTATACATGTATCCATTATGGTTGCTGTGTGAGTACGGTTTTCATCCTCGCGGCAACAGCGGCAGGAAATCCAGCTCAAATTTTTAACATAGCCGAAAACAGGTTACAGTTCTTGTTGAATGTATCTGTCTACATCACAAAGTGTTACTAGTGACTGTGTTTGTTTTTTGTTTTGCATGTATACAATCTTAGGCTCAAAATTTAGGTGCATTTAAATTTTGGCAACTGTGTACTAATGCCAGCTGGGCGAGAAAGTGTTCTGCTGTCGTGCAATTCCCAAATCCCGTGATAAGATACCACCTGCTATGTCCTAGAGACAGATGAAGAGAATTTTTTAAATCCAGCTGTCATTGAGACAGATTAGAATCAGTATTTTGAAAATGAAGGCCGGAGTACGTACATATTTTTAAAAACGTATTTTTGCTTGTGGCTCTTTTTTTTGAGGGGGGGGGGGGGGTTGGGAGGGGCAGAGAACAAACTCCATGTATAGATTGGTGCAACCCAAATGAGTATGGTTTTAAAGCCTTTTTGGTCTGAAAATGGTTGTTGACTTAAAAGTCAGGTCTGAAAATGGTAATTGATTTGGGGGTGACAGTTATGTTTTGTCAGTTCTGAAAATGGGTGGGAAAAATTATACATCTGGTTCTCAAGATGGGTAAGGAAAATGACATGTTTGGTCTGACAGTGGGCACACTTAGAGCTGCTTTGTGGTTGAATTTTGTTTGGGAAAAGAGAAAGAAAAAACTCTGGGAGCAGGGGAGGAACCAGGGGACCAGTGAGGAGGGAAAATTACATATTTTGGTCTGAAAATGAATCACCTATAAATTGTGTTCATGAGAAAACATCCTTCATTAATACATGATGAGATGTTGCAATGCTCATGAGGTTGTGTGCTAAATACTAAGATATTTGACAAAAGGTGACGTGAAAGTAGTAAAAGATCAAGGAACAATAATGAAATGACAATTACAAAAACCCTTATTTCATGAATGAACATGATTACATAAACAGTATACCTTGTTATGTTCTTAGCAACCTTGTGCACTTCATGACCCCTTTGATGTATATGGTTTAACAAGTATTGGGTTTACAATCAGTTGTACTACCAGTACAACATATAAGTAATAAAATTGTTAGTTGAAAGCAAAAACAAACTCTCAAATTTTAGCTTAAACAAATCAAATGTGAATTCGTTATTTCTAAGACTGTGAAATCGAGTTAATGTTGTTCTTCTACTGTTGTTACTGGTTAGCTAACCTGTTTATTTATTTAATATAGATTTATTTTTGTAGTTGACATATTTATTTAATCCCTTTACTGCTGAGTTACCTTTTACTCATCTGTGTATCTTTCTTATGAGTCTGTTGTTTCCTCTTTCATTCTCAGAACATGTATAGAGTAATGTTGCTTATAGGCAATACACTTACTGGATACGTATGAAGCTGGGACGACAAATCCCAATAGCCATTTCATCTTGTCTGGTTTTAAAAATTAGAGAGAGCTTCCCAAGTAAAAGTGGAAACTGAAAGGGCTTTGAATATGTCCATTAACAGCTTGGCAGTCTTGCTAGATAATATTAACATCATATTTGGTTGACACTTGTACTACTCTTTGAAATGTATCTCAACTTTGTATTTTCTTCAATTACTACAGAGTGATACTTAACCTAGGAGGTGAGAGGGGAGGGGCTCCCATAGTGCAGTGAAGGGGTCACCGTAATTACAATTCATGCTTTGGTACCACTTAGGGTGTTTGAATTAAAAATGACCATTGTCAGCGTGTTTTGATACTTTCTAGGGTTTTAAGGTACTATATAATGTCAGAAATTCATGCTGGCAGGAACAACTTTTCAAGAGGTATTAGTACTTCTTGGAGTGACAAGGAACATATGCGACACCCACAAAAGAATTTTTTTTTTGTTTCAAACAACAATCAATTCCTTCAGTTTTTATGGGTCAACCATTTCTCCCTCCTGAAAGTACTTAGATAGCAGCTGTACGAAGGGTGGACCCCATAATTATATTAAGTGATAGACCTGTCATAAACTTGAGAGGGGCATGTTTGTCTTGATATGATGTCATTTCTGCCTCCCCTAAAAACCATGAACATGGAACAGCCTCGAACACCTGCTTCCCAGGGGGGTACTCCGGATTTCAAGTGACGGGGATGATCGAATGGGGGCAAAAATCAAAAAAACCCCAAAAACCCCTAGGGCCTCCAAAGAAACCAAAAAATCCCTGGACCAAAAATCCCAAAATCCCATGCCGAATTTTCGAGCCTCAAAAATTTCCAGAAAGGATTAACCCACAAGTCACAAGCAAAAGATATCAAGAATTCACTACAGCAAAAGGGAATTCCAGTGAGGATAAAGCCGGGTGATAAACACGATGGATGAGAAATCAGTTGAATGAATTGAAGCCTTGTGAAATACACCCGGGACACTTTGCGGACTATTGTATAACCGGTTTTATGAAACGGATGCAATGAAATGTGACACCATCGTTAAATATAATTAAAACAACCCCAAAACAAGTTTGGTTGTCAGTACTTAATATTCGCAGAACTACGCGGCCAGGATAAACAGGCACTACCACAATTCTTCAGATTGTTTTGAATACCCAAAAAATCTCTACTTAAATCAAGCCACCCAAAAAAATACTTGCCAAATTTTCCTGCCCAAAAACATCCCGGAATGGAAAATTTCAACCCCCCCCCCCCCAAAAAAAAGAATCCTTCGATTATCACCGTCACTTGAAATCCGGAGTACCCCCCGGGACCTGCTTGCCAGTGACAAGCCACAACACTTGGAAACTAGGCCAGTTTATTAAATATGGGTTTATGTTGTTGGTTGTCTTGAGTGTTGGCTTGTGAGAGGCTTAAGAAGGGCCTGTAGCCGCTGTATGAAAGCGATAAAACTGAAATATTTTAGTGCGTTAAAAATATTACATTCAGAGCTCGAAAGTTACGTTTGTTTATAATTATTGAAGCCTAATTTATGCGCCAAAAACCCGAGGTTATTGTTAATGCTTAGTAACTGCTATGACTTATAATTCTCAAGTAAACTAACTGAAAGAGTTAACAACCATCAGAAGATACAAGCTAGTCATAGATATATTGAACAAAATGCAAAATTCTTACCTCTAAATTTCTACGTTGTGCAAATGCTGAACACGCAATTGGAATTCCCGTGTGAAGTTGCTCCGTTCTTGGGCTGACATGGATGGTTTATACCGCTGTAACTTACCGCTCAAAACAACCTCCATAAGCTCGGAAAACCGGCAAAAACACAGCAAACACATAACAGGTAAGGTTCTTCAAACTTTATTTGGATTTTTAGGTATTGTCCTTGGAAAACCGCCGATTATTTTCGATCGAATCGCTTTCGTTACCTGTGGTGTAAACTGGTCTGCACAGACACGTGAATCAGTGTTTTGTGGGTTGAAACGATCCTGCTTTCATTCTTTGAGCCATTCTTGAGGCAGTTCTGGATCTTCTGGAAACTTAAAATTACTTACTTTACTCTCATAGCAGCAGAAAACACCATGACTTTCCGCTCAAGCCCTCACACTTCGAATCCCCGCAATTTTCCAGCTCGCCAACAGTGACGTCACTAGTGTTATTTCCGACAATTTACCGACAGCTTTCCCGACCGCTCTACGATTATGAAGGCCAAAAAGTAGCACTTTTCACGTTCCATTATCTCTGCGATCCTAAGTCCAATTGACTTGAAACTTCAGAATATGTTTATTTGATACCAAATCAACACATAACAAGTAAATTGGATTCAAACAAAAAAGGTCGAAATTTTGGTTTATTTGACCTTTAACGTTGCACTTTTGTAATCTGCTGCTATTTTAGTACTAAAGAAACAATTTTTGCTCCTTAGGTTTGTGGCAAGATGAGCAGTTCTAGTTACCCCGAAGATTACACTAGGCCCGGTCCTACCTTCAGCACAAAATATCTGTGTTCCATACGAGGGTTTATGAAGTGCGTGGAGAGTGTAAGTGCAGCATACAGAACATTGTGTATTGATGACTACAAAGCCATAATTTGGTTTCCTTGATATCAGATCAGCGATGAGGTTTCTGTTTTTGAATTTACTTGTGTATTCATCGCCTCTGTCCAAATGTGGACTAGACGGCGTACTGCTATAGTTGAGGCCAAACGGATTCAACATTTGCATTCAACATCGTTCAACATCGTTGAATTTGGCAAGTTTGGGATCCGTGTTGAATAACGCTCAAAGTTTCTGAGGGATTTTGAATGCTGTTGAATGATGTTGTTCGAAATATGATTGTCACTAATCTCGTACCCAGTCTCCTCAGGCTTCTTGGTCAGCGAGTGGTCGTCAGAAGAGACTCTGGGGTAGTGAAAAAATATACATATTAACTTTTTGGCTGTTTACTGTAACAAAGCTAAGAACCTGGTAACCAAAGATTTTTGCGGTAAAAATTCCAATACCCCAGAGTCTCTCCCGGCGACCACCCGCTGACCAAGAAGCGTGAGGACTCTGGTTACAAGATTGGATTGTCACTAAATCTTCGTAACACAAAGTAGTATTTAACAATGTTGTGTGGTGTTGAATCCGTTTGACTCTGGCCTACATATTTTGATGGTGGAACGGGTAGTTCTGCGATGGATTAGGATTAAACCCATCCAGGAGAAATAGCCTACTGATGCAAAAGCTTTAATCATTGCAATGATGAAGTTTTTTACCCTGCTTTCAATAATGTTGTGAACAAGGTAAGAATGAGAAAGGGGGAAGAGTGCTCTGCTCTGACTGAAAAACTGCTTTCCAAAGCTTGTTCTCATTACTTCCAAGGCTTGTTCACACTACTGTCCACTGTGAAATTGCTGAGGTCTTTCACGTGAATTCTCTCGATGGATACCCGGTTTTAGTACTTTGTCACAGTGCTAATCATTTTATTGCGTTTTTTGCAGGTATTTCTGTTGATGGCATTCATTTTTGGTCAGCTGTACAGTAACTTCTACAGCCCCCCTCATCTGCCTTTCTTCTTCGCCACAACGCTAATAGGACTCTTCCTTGTGGTTGTGTTTTACCTTTTCTTTTTGTTCTCTGTGGATAAAATTTATGATACATACAACTGGCTTCTTTTGGTGAGTGCAATTCAGTGTGGATACTATACAATGGCCCATAATTTGGGATTGGGGTAGAATTTAATGCGCATCCGGGGATACTACATCTACAAGCTGTTTCCTAACTTTTATCAGAAGGACGTCATGTGCCTTTGCATTCACTATAGACAGTGCTTCCTAACGCAGAGGTATTTTTGTCCAGTTAATGGCTACGTGGAAAAAGCAGATCTTAGCAGGGTTTTGGAATCCAAAGACAAATGCGGGTGTGACCACCCATTTTCCAGAGATAACTATTCCACAATAATTCTACAAAGCCTAAGAGCACCGTAATAAGATGACATTTTTCCCTTACGGGGCCTTGATTATCTCCGGAAAGTGCGTGTAACTAGTTATCCCCAACTTTCTGTTGGCCTCCAATAGGTATTGCTAATATCTGCTTTTTCTGCTTAGACATAAACCGCGCAAAAATTCCTGGTATTACTAAGAACCATCTTAAGAAACCTTAGTTTCTCGGACCTTCCAGTTACTATAAAGAAGGAACCGTCCTAAATACTCAATGTCCGTTATTAAATTTCCAGCATACTCACTGGTTTATCGCATACAAGTTATCAGCGAATAAATCTGCTTTTACCTTCCCAGGAAAAAGAAAATAGATGACATGTCAAGGCCTCTATATAGTCATTGTGCAGCGATATGGATCTGAACTAGGGCAGTGACTTTGGCCATTTTGTTCTAAAAGCGGATGCGTTTTTTCAAATCTTGCTATTTGGACAGGGATTGGATATTGTTTCTCCTCATCGTACTAGTGATAGTATTATGACACATGCAGGTCATGAAAATGTGGCAAATAATCACCAAACATGAACTGTCTTGATGTATAAACAGGTTCTCCCGATTAGTAATAGATAAAATCTATGGAGACCAGTAAGGAGCATTTGTATAATGTTGGGGCTTAACCCTCGGACGTACAAGCAAAGTCACACCCCCACCGTAATACAAGGTGGGGGGGGGGGGTTGATGGAACCCCCACTTGGATTTTCGTTATGTTACAATACTTTGACAAGATTTCACCTTTAGTAGAAAGACAGTGGTGTGTTCCACAAGATGACATATTATGGGTTGCTGCGCTGCTGGGGGGCCTTTGACGTCATTCAAGATGGCCGCCATATTGGGCGCCATCTTGGATTTTACCGAAAATTAGAAATTGTCAAAAAACGTTAAAAATTGGAAATTTTTGATGCTGGACATGTAGAATATGACATAATTAAACATTTTGTTGCTTTTTTTTTTACATTTAAAAGGGTAAAAAACACGAATTTTTCTTCAAAAATGGCTTGACCACCTGCTACTTATGACGTCATATCTCGTAACCACAGCAACTGATTCTCACCAAACTTGTGTCAAAATGTGTCTTAGGGATATACGCACAGCTAATGAAAACGGCAGGTCTAGATGATAACTCGACTTGGAAAAATTCCAGGAAAACCTTATGGGAGGAAGGCATCCCCCCCCCCCCGTACGCTCGAGGGTAAAAGGGTACCTTAGGTATCATTGTGTGAATAAAATGTGATGTAATATGTATCTCTTCTCTGTTTTAGGATGTGTTCTTCAGTTTCTGTTTGAGTGTGTTTCTTGTAATAAGTGCTGGGCTGTTAGCTTATAATGCAAACTTCAGGGATAAACACGGAAGTGAGTTCACAAAATGGTTTAGTGATCGTCTGGTTGCTGCCGTGGTAAGTAATCTAAGATCATGCTGCTTACTTTACCTACACATTGCTAGGTTCAAAATAAAAACAAAACAATACAAAACAGTGCTAAAGTTAGCACCACAGATTCCCTGCTAGCAGAGGTCTCTCACGGCGACAGAAAACTGAATGGAAGGAGTGCCGAGATCCAACGCGTTTCCTGTCGCGCATGCAGTAGCGTTTCCTTAACAACGAGTGACATTTTGGTCACGTGTGACACGACGTTGGCAAACCGGTTTGCGCGCGAAAGGGCAGCAGCCGCGGCAGGGCGATGTGTGAAATAGGCTTGGATAAATTCTGCTCGTAAAATGGCTTTTTATGCCTGCTGGCAGTGCTCGTAAAAATCGCTTTTTCTGCTCGAAATTCTGCTCAGACACCCTTATTCTGCTCGAATTGTGCTCGGTAACTGAAAAATCTTCGGCCCTTCGGGCCTTATGTATATTTTCACAATTATGGAAGGGAGCCTGGGCCTAACCCCCAAATACTAATTGGATATTCATTATGCCTAGCATAATTGTAATTCATCTTACTTTATATCACTAATATTTGACGAAACAGTGAATTTTTTATTAGCAACTTACAAAAAGGAACATCAAACATATGCATAAAGTCTGTGTAATTATTTTTGTATTTCTTGTATTTATTTAGTTTTCATTTGTTCTTACATCTGTTATGTATATCATTAGTGCCGCTGATTTTCCTTTAGTCTGCTCAAAATGCCTTATTATGCCGGCAGAATGCATCGCTTATTATGCTCGAAATTCTGCCGGCAGAATTTACCCAAGCCTAGTGTGAAATCTTTGAGAGCTGTATCGGGAAATGCCACGAACTCTTCAACATACTTTTCCGCAGGACACCATTAAAGCCAGCAGTTACTGGAAAAGACGGCAACTGCCTTTTGTGTGGATTAAACTTAAAGTTAAGCGGACAAAACACTTGGCAAGCGCGATCGCTAAATTCCGGAGATCTGAAAGGCAAAGTTTGTCGCTTCGGTTAGAGAGAACGCCTGACTTTCAACGGGAATCGACACGGCTGTGTAAAAAGACTAAAACGTGCTCGGCGCATTGAATCTCTGATTAAGCGAAGTAAAGATTATGAAGAAGGGAAGCGCGGATTAATCCAGTGAATGTCACGAGGAAAACTAAGTCCGAAACCAAGAATGTTTGTGCTCGTGGAGAAAGCGATCGCTTCAAGCATGCACAAAACAAAATCAGTGTTTATGCAGGGTTCAATTCTACCTGTTACCATCCCCCCGGGCACACCCCCAGGGATTTGCATTTTTTTTCTTTCTTGGCGGTCTATCCCCACCCCCGGGCACGCATAAAGAGACAATTCCTCACCCCCGGGACTACTTATCGACCACAAATACGTTGTTTTGTGTTCAAAATATGGATAACCATACTGACTTCCATACAATAGCAAAACCAGACGTTTTGACAAGAACAAACGCTTTTCTAGAGTTTACTGAACGAAGGATACTACATGAATAGTATAAAAAAAAAACATGAGCACTACATTGAAGAAGAAAACTGAAGAAAAAAGTCTAACTGCACTGGCATACGGCTGGCGAGTAAAGAAATGTTCTTCACTGCGTGTTTTATTCTAAATATAGCACATACACAAAAGAGGTCCGGTGAACAAATTGATGGCAGCACTTTAAAGGAGTTTTTCTGAGCTTGTTTCACAAGAACACTGTACTGAGATCTCCGTTTAATATAAAGCCGTGCATCTGTTTTTATATAAAGTCTATTTCAGTCATCTTATTATATACACCTAATTGCAATAACGTTGTCATACAAAAAAGGAAAAAGAATAAAGAAAAAAGCCAAATAGGAATTAATTAGCCATGCAAATTACATTCTTAGATCTTTCATAGATCATTCATAGATCTTCTTCGACGGTGTGATACTTTAATTTGATATCAGATGAGTTGAAACAAGTTAAATTGGCCACCTAAACGACCTTTTGAGCCTTAACCAATCGTCAGAGCAATTCCCTGAATGTAGTTAGCTTGCCTAATTTATTCCTATTTGGGTTTTTTCTTTTACCTTTTTTCATTTTTGTATGACAACGTTACTGCAATTAGGTGTATATAAATACGCTTAAGAAATATTTCTAGGTTTGTGACGAACGCCATCCATTCGAGTACGCATCAAACGCACATTCGTTTAACAATTTATAATAAACATGCCTTCGAATACGTATTTTAAGTTTGAGAGATTATTCTTCTCCAACCAGTCTGCTACAAATTCTTGAGATTTTCCTTGGAAATAGGCAGTCTTCTCTACGCGGTCCGGCGCCATTGTGTCAACTGAGAAGTGACGTACTTCACAAGAAAAAACGAGAAGTTATTTTCGATTTGCCCCGCCCCCCTACCCCCGGGACAAGACCACTTCTAACAGTTCCCCACCCCCCGGGCCCGAAGGGCTAGACTTGTCCCGGGGGTTTCCCGGGGGGGGGGGGGGTGGTAACAGGTAAAATTGAACCATGCATTACAAACTTACTGACAGAAAAAGCCAGAGAATTTAATGGCATGATAAGAAACCATAAAGACAAGACTGCATGAGAAACGTTTATGGGAGTTTGGAAAGCGTTTAAATTTCAATGAAAAAGTTTCATCTATCGTGCTAAGAATGGTTGGATCGGGAGTGGGCTATTTTTCGTGTGGCGCCGGGGTTGATTTTCCAAGAATTCTGGCGGCGATTCTAGGAAAATGCTTAGCAAGAAAAGAAATATTGTATATATAGTTACGGGATTTGGTACTTCAAGAAATTCGCACACTGTAGTAAATGATTTGGACTATCTTTACGTCAGGAAATAACAAGAAAGAGTCCGACTCTTTCTTGTTATTTCCTGGCATTATTGCGGCGGCAAAACTTTAACACAGCGAGCGCAAAAAAGAAAATAATAAGCTCATAATCGCTTTTGTAAAACGAACAAAAACAAATCACGAACTTTGATGAACAAAACAGTCGCTTGGAGAAAACTGCTCCGAAAATTCAGAAGAAATGGGTGTTTTCTATTTTGCTAAGGGAATGGTGTCGACTGTCGGCTGAAATAACATTTCTTGTTTGGCTGTCACAAATACTAGTATAGCCTACAAGAGAACTTCAAACAATTCAAAGGAAAACAAACATCAAAACATCTTACCTTTTAACCCGTACTTTATTTTTTAAACGCAAATTCACTAAAACTGCAGCGTTAATCAAAGGGTAATATCCCGAAATGTTCGGATAAAAGAAATGCCTTTTATTTTCCTGAAGTGATATTGTCGGTAGTTGGGTTTAAGCTTATAGTCATTCCATTTTCTTGCTTCAAAACTGGAACTCAGCGGCTTCGCGGACGGCCAGTTGAAAGATTAGAGATTTGCCGTAGCCTGTCGGAAGGCACGCAAATGTATCACGTTTTCTACAAGGAAAGCAAGAATTAATTTCTTCTGAAGTGGTGTCATTTCCTTGATATTTGATCTTGACGTGTAGAAATAGCCGATCGAAGTGCAAACTGTGTACAGACGGCAGGTAACGTGGGCTCAGATATTTTCAGCAAACAATGGAAACAGAGCATGCGCATTCTTGTGTAACGGAAAACGGTTTTGAAAACCAGTCAATTTCAACCACAAATCTGGTCGGCGGCCACATGAAAGAACGCGTCGGATCTCTGCAGAGGTCTCTCCTTCCTCTCATTTTTCTCTCGCCGTGAGAGACCTCTGCTAGCAGGGAATACCACAGAAACATACTGAAACCTACTTTAAGACATTATTTTACGTAAATGGCCGCTTTCTAGGATTTCTACTCGAAGATTGATCTTAACAAAGTGAAACCAAGCAATCAATTGTAATTTTTCCTTACGCTCTATCCCTCGCTGGACACTATTACAATGTATCTGCCTCAAGTTCTGATTGGTACATTGGGTTTTTTTAGCTGCTGTTATTGGATACTTTTGTTTTAAGGAGGCTCGCAACAGTTTTTTTGGCCTTGGAGTGTATCTTTTGAAGTCAAAATTTCGCATAGAAGATAAACTTCGATTTCCTTGATACTACACCACCTTTTCAGCAAATGATCAAAGTTTATTTTCTTGCTGGTTTCCTAGCAACAGCTGTCACCATAGAAACGGTAATGGACAACCCCTCATTTTAAATAATGTCGAATATCTCGAAAACTAGTCAGACACTTTATGACGAAACTTGAACTATTTGAACTACTCAACCTACACAACTTGTATGCGAAATTAGGGAAAAATCTGTAAGAGCGTTTTCACGTAAATCATGATTCATATTTTACGGGCTGATTTTGGTCATTCCTGCAATTTTCTCCAATATTTCAAGAAAGATAAAACTTAACACTTTCTCTTTTCAGTTGAAGGACCTTTTATGATATCAAAACACTCTTAATGTACATTGAGCTTCCTAGGTGGCTGCGATTTTAAGATATTTATATTTACAAACTGCTAAAATGCAGCGCAAATCAGCCAAAAAGTCCGTAATTTGCATAAATAGAAATATTTCTAAACTGCCCTTACAGATTTTTCTCTTAAATTGATTGACGTTAGAATAATAATTCTTTTTGATGTTCCAGCAAGTTTTAGGCTGAATAAACATTTCTGTTATTAGATAAGAAGGCTGGATCTTGGTCAAGTTTCAGTCGTTATTACCTTTCAACGAGCAACAGTTTTATTTCGTTTTTTCTGGTCTATTTCTCGGTTATTCACGTGCAATGAATATTAATACACGCTGCGCTTGTGTCCTCTCGTGCGTTTATAATTCCTTCTTATAATAAAAAAAATATTCGTCTTCTGAGCTTGTTTCTCGTCATTTTTCGGCCCCAGTGTAATGCCATCGTGGGCGTTAACATGTTTGCAATCCGTAATTAAAAAAGCTAAAACGTCAGTCAGTATTTAAAGAATAGTGGCAAAGAGTCTCCAGGAAGAAGCTCAGAAGACGAAATTTTTTATTATTATGAGAAGGACTTATAAATGCACGAGAGGACACAAGCGCAGCGTGGTTAAACATTCATTGCACGTGAATAACCGAGAAATAGACCAGGAAAAACAAAATAATACTGTTGTTCGTTGAAAGTTAATAACGACTGAAACCTGACCGAGATTCAGCCTTCTTATCTAATAAACGAAATGTTTATTCAGCCTAAAACTTGCTGGAACATTAAAAAGAATTATTATTCTAACGTCAATCAATTTAGGAGAAAAATCTGTAAGGGCAGTTTAGAAATATTTCTATTTGTGCAAATTACGGACTTTATGGCTGATTTGTGCTGCATTTTAGCAGTTTTTAAATATAAATATCTTAAAATCGCAGCCACCCATGAAGCTCAATGTACATTAAGAATGTTTTGATATCGTAAAAGATCCTTCAACTGAAAAGAGAAAGTGTTAAGTTTTATCTTTCTCAGTGAAATATTGGAGAAAATTGCAGGAATGACCAAAATCAGCCCGTAAAAAATGAATCATGATTTACGTGAAAACGCTCTTACAGATTTTTCCCTAATTTCGCATACAAGTTGTGTAGGTTGGGTAGTTCAAATGGTTTAAGTTTCGTCATAAAGTGTCTGACTAGTTTTCGAGATATTCGACACTATTTAAAATGAGGGGTTGTCCATTACCGCTGCTATGGTGATAGCTGTTGCTAGGAAACCAATGAGAAAATAAACTTTGATCATTTGTTGAAAAGGTGGTGTAGTATCAAGGAAATCGAAGTTTATCTTCTATGCGAAATTTTGACTTCAAAAGATACACTCCAAGGCCAAAAAAACTGTTGCGAGCCTCCTTAAAACAATTGAAAATTGGCCCTGGAGCCCATTCACTGCAAACGTTCCCGTAACGAAGGCAAAACCAGTTCATGCAGAATATAATAAATTTGAATTATGTTTTTCCCCTCAGGTTATGGCATTCGCAGTTGTGCTGTTTCTCATCATAGACATCATTTTTAGTATGTGGCAATACCGGTCAATGGTCAAAGGACGAGGGCGCTGAACTTTGTTTTCATGAACACAAGACAGTGAACTATATGTAGAAAATTGTCGCACTTTGATTGATATTTGCATGGTATAGTTAAGTGAAAGCTGTAATCACGCCCTATTTTCCCTAATCAGCTCAGTTCTCTAAGCAACAAAATGCAGGGCTGCTTGTTCAGTTTGTCAGACTGTACATATGCATTATTCGTGCAAACAAAAGATTGCGGTTAGAACTCGAACTTTAAAAAATGTTGTTTCCACAAGCTTCTGGTTAGCCTTCTTGTTCTTGGATTCTTGTTTGACAATCGCACGTTCCACGTGTCAAATGCAAGTTTACCAAGTACGAAATGCTGTTAAAAAGTTGAAGAGAATAGAGAATAGGTCTAATTCCTGCCGACATGTTTCCCTGCTGTAGTTTTGATATTCGAACACACCACCCGCCGTCTTGAGACAGCCTGGGATTGAGCCGGATGGTGAGTCTTGGCAAGTTCGTCGAGTATGAAGACGAGCAAACGATGGGTACAAACTTGAAACATTCGAGAGCTTGTCTTTATACTGGATGAACATCTCCTTGCACACCCAGAAAGATTCAATGGTGTTGCCGTAAGAGTTTTTGCAGCCACGTACTAAGATAACGTCCTTTGAGCCTCTTTACTGCACGAGTTTGACCGGACAAGAGGCAGAAAATTGAGACAAATTAACTTTAATTATTGTTCTCCTTTTTCTAGACGAATAGTGCAATTTTTCTACGAAATCAGACATGTTACGTTGGGGGGAGATAAAGGCCGTGTTTAACTGCCGAATAAGAAACTCAGGCAAAACCACTGTTTAGTTACAACTCAGCCTAGTTAAAGTTCGGTTTTTGAGTTTTTAGCGATATTTAAAGAACTTTTTTTGTCTAGAATTTAAACAACTAACTGCACTGCATAACACAAGGCCATTTTTTTACGCAAAAGAATTGATTTCTTTTGCCTAATGACGCGAATATACTGATTTTTCAAGTTAGGGTTAGGCTGGAGGCCTTTTTCAATTTCAACAACTTGAGGTATTAATAGATTGGCTTTGACTTGCGTGGTAATGGTAAATAGTAGATTTAACATCTGGTTTTGGAAACGCATATGAATCGATGCTGGTCCAGTGTTTCTCGATCTTTTACCAGTCACAAACTAAGGTGATTGTTATAACTCAGTTGTGACAAAAACTGATGGGAATAGATTCTCAATGGAAGCAAAATTTTATGGGGCATTAGAACTCTTTAGTAACGGTTTTTCCAAGAAATCGAAGGCTGTACAAGCGTTTTCTATAACAGAGAATAAAAGTGTAGATATTATGATGTTGTGAAACATGTTATTCAAGTGAATGATCCTTGTTTCGTGCTTTTGCACGATTACTCTTTAATTAAAACAATTTCCAAAACAGACACGTTTCCAAGGCGCTCGTCTTTCCTTTTGCGCTAAACAGGAGAGAAAAAAGGCTTAGGGTCAAGTTTGTTTCGGCAGTGATAGTTTTATTAATAAGCATGTGCACCCATTTTTGGAAAATTCACGCTTCTTTCTTTGACCATGATCTTTATATTAAAGCGGTCCATTTCTAAGCATAGTAATGCATCACTGAAGACCTTATGAAAATTTCGAAAATTGTTAAGGACTGAGAAAGGCGAGTTGAGAACGTTTGAAAAAATCATAAAACTTGGCAATATCGGTCATGAATTTACGACCAGATTTTAACTCTGTGTGTACGCATTGCTTGCCTGTATTGATTAAAATTAAAAAGTAATTATCTTTTTACCACTTACATTGCCAAATTCAAATTTCAAATTTTGTAGCCTTGGTTTTATTGACACGCTAAACGAATTTAATCGCGTTTGCATTTTGGTTACATTACCAACTTTCTTATCAACAAGAATTTTTTCTTTAATTTAATCCTTTTATTAACTGTGTTGAGATTAGTGCATTTAAAAAGCGATTTCAACTATTCTTCGATTCCTCATGACAGATGACTTTTCACTGAGCCGGGTATTATATCTGTAAAATAGATAAGCTTAGAAAACAGTCTAAAAGGAAAGAGAGAATTTATTGTGGTACATCTCGCGTTAATATTTTAACACCACTGACAAGGGTGGTTAATTCCCGGCAGGAATCTTCTTGACTAAGTTTGTCATCAGTAAAATTAAACTTTCTCAAAAACATGCATGTACTTTCTTGCTTCAAGGGCATCTAGCAGTGCTTCAAAATGCATATCTTGTGCGTTCGCCGTAAAATTACAAAGCAGCAGCTGGGCTCGGTTGCATAAAGGATTAAATCAGGCTCCGATCCAGTGGCAAGCAGTGGCGAACAGTTCCACGTTTCCCACTCAGTGCGACCTGCATGCACGACAGTGGGAGAAACGCTCGTGTTAAGAAGCTCGTGTGCATCATTTGGTTCCCGAACAAGCTTTTCGTTTGCTCTGGGGCTGAAAAGAGATGACGTTAAAAAAAATAATAACAACAAAAATTAAAAGGAAAAAAAACATAAACGTCTGGGGACGAGAATGATTCACGTGGAACCACGTACTGAACGTCACCGAGGTAATCAGCGGCCACCTAAAGCCCCGGGTAAACGAATAAATATTTTCCTCCAACATCATGTTGGAAGAACATGTTTACTGTTTGGCCGCCTCTTTCAACTAGGCATTTATATGGTTTTCCATTGTCCGATGTTTGGTCAAACATCGTTTGCCTGTTTAGCCACCGAACGTTTCATGTGACAAACACGATGTTGGCCGAAATTGTTTGATCTTTAGCTGAGGCTTAAGTGTACAACGCGTGAACGTTCCATGTACGTTTCTTGTAGTCTATCTTTATCTGTCTCTATCTCCTCATCGCATCTAAAGGAGATTTAATAAATTGTTTTTATGAAACTGTCACGCAATCAGTTAATCTGTATCCAACACCCGGGCATGCTGCCATCCGGGGGCACAACAGTGCAATCTTTATAAAACATGTGAGGATAACGAACTACCTTCTGTCAGTTGAAGAGAGACACTGGTGTAAAGATTCTTACCTAGTTAAGCAAGTCAAGATCCTTTAGCATAAGGCATCTGCAGTCCTCCTTCTCCCCTCTCGATCTTGGGCTCTGCCGTCCAAATCACTCCAACGAAAAGCCAGGTGTCATAGTTCTTGTTCGGCTAACCTCCTCCAGACGTTTTGGGTATTTCTGTCTCCTAATTCCTTGTGGGTTCCACGTGAGAGCTTGCCTGGTAACATTGTCACGCGCTTTCCTTAAAAAAAAAAATTAAATGAGTCATGCTCTCTTTATGGCCCCAGACAAACGGATGCAACATATCCATTCAACATTGTTGGATTCAACATGTTATGGCAATCGAATTCCGTTTAGCGCCGTCCACTTGAGCATCATTCCACATGGTGGCCAAACGTAGATGACATGTTAAATTCGACAATGTTGAATAGAACTGTACCGGCTTGTCCGGGGCCTAAGTAATAGGTGAGATGTTGAAAAGATGTTGAAATCTATGTCGGGAAGCGGAGCAAACAAATAAAAGAGAAAGTGTTCCCCTGATCACGAAACATATGTCACGAATCTAATCAATTTTTCTTTAATTTCGAAACGAGAGCCGGATCGATACGAGGATTCTCCACGATCAGGCAAAGAATAAGGCGAAGTTGAGACCTTTTTGGACCCTCTATATTGAATTTTCTGACTGGTTTTGTGACTAGTTTTTATTTCATTGTTATTTTTTTGGCTGCAACCCGTTGCTCCCATGCAGGCGAAAAGAGGTGCTCTTGGCAAAGAGGTAGCCTTTCTCGTAAAACCGTTACACGTTGCACTTTTGTTTGCAATTTTAGTACAAAAAAACAATTTTTGCTTGTTAGGTTAGTGGCAAGATGAGCAGTTCCGCCCGGTCCTACCTTCAGCACTATCTATGTTCCAAACGAGAGCCGGAACGATACGAGGATTCTCCACGATCAGGCAAAGAATAAGGCGAAGTTGAGACCTTTTTGGACCCTCTATATTGAATTTTCTGACTGGTTTTGTGACTAGTTTTTATTTTATTATTATTTTTTTGGCTGCAACCCGTTGCTCCCATGCAGGCGAAAAGAGGTGCTCTTGGCAAAGAGGTAACTTTTCTCGTAAGACCGTTACACGTTGCACTTTTGTTTGCTATTTTAGTACAAAAAAACAATTTTTGCTTGTTAGGTTAGTGGCAAGATGAGCAGTTCTAGTTACCCCGAAGAGTCCCCCAAAGATTACACTAGGCCCGGTCCTACCTTCAGCACTATCTATGTTCCATACGAGGGTTTATGAAGTGCGCGGAGAGTGTAAGTAAAACATGCAGAAAACTTTGTACTGATGAACGCAAAGCCATAATTTGGTGATGAACTTTCCTTTTTTGAATTTACTTGAGCATTCATCGCCTGTGTCCAAATGTGGGCTCAGGACTGCGTACTGCTTCAGTAAAGGCCAAACGCCCTGTTGAATAACCTTAAAAGGTTCTGGAGGATGTTGAACGCTGTTGTTTGAAGTTTGATTGCAATCAATCTGGCACCTAGTGTCCCAGGCTTCTTGATCAGCGGGTAGTCGCCGGAAGAGATTCTGGCGTTTTTGGCGTAGTGGAAAAAAAAAAAACAACAACAACAAAAAATGTTTTTGGCCCTTCACAGTAACAAAGCTAAGAACTCGATAACTGCAGCATTTCTGCGGTAAAATTCTAATAGGCCAAGAGTCTCTCCCGCGACCATCCGCTCACCAAGACGCCTGAGAAACTGATCTGGTTACGAGATTGGATTGTCACTACATCTTCGTACCGCAAAGTAGTATTCAACAATGTTGGGTGGTGTTGAATTCGTTTGACTCCGGCCTACATCTTTTGCTTCTCGGTGGAAGGGGTAGTCGTGCGATGGACTAGCAATGAACCCATCCAGTAGTAATACCCTACTGATGCAAAAGCTTTAATCATTTCAATGTCGTAATGACATTGAATAGTCCCTGAATTTTTTTACGCTGCTTTCAATAATGTTATGAACAAGGTTAAAGAAAGTGTTTTGCTCTGACTCTTTAGCAAAGGGCTGCCGTCAGCAGAAAAACTGTTTTCCAAAGCTTGTTCACATTACTTCCAACGCCTGTTCACATTACTGTCCACTGTGAAATTGCTGAGGTCTTTCACGTGAATTCCGTCGATACATGGCCGTTTTTAGTACTTTGTCACAGTTCGTTCATAATCTTATTGCGTTTTATTTGCAGGTATTTCTGTTGATGGGATTCATTTTTGGTCAACTGTACAGTAACTTCTACAGCCCCCCCCCCCCCCCCCCTCATGTGCCTTTCTTCTTCGCCACACCGCTAATGGGACTCTTCCTTGTGGTTGTGTTTTACCTTTTATTTTTGTTCTCTGTGGATAAAGTTTATGATACATATAACTGGCTTCTTTTGGTGAGTGCAATTCAGTGTTGATATACGATGGCCTATAATTTTGGGTTGGGGTAGAATTTAATGAGCAGCCGGGGATAGTACTTCTATAAGCTCCTTCCTAACTTTTATCAGAAGTACATCGTGTGCCTTTGCATTCACTATAGACAGTGCTTCCTAACGCAGAGGTATTTTCGTCCAGTTAACGACTACGTAGAAAAAGTAGGCAAGGGCTTTTGGAATCCAAAGACAAAAGCGGGGGTGACCACCCGTTTTCCAGAGATAACTATTCGACAATAATTCTAAAAAGCCTTAAGGCACTGTAACAAAATGGCATTTTTCCCTGACGGAAGCTTGATTATCTCTGGAAAATGCGTAGTTATCCCCAACTTTCTTTCGGACGGCAATAGGTCTTGCTAATATCTACTTTTTCCTCTTAGACGTAAACCGTGCTGGTATTACTAAGAACCACCCTTAAGAAACCTTAGTTTCTCGGACCAATCCGTGATACGCAGAACGTATGCACAGTTACTAAAGGAGGCACCGTCCTAAAACACTCCATTTCAGTCGGTTACTGAATTTCCAGCATACTCATTGGTTTGTCGCATACAAAATATCAGCGAATAAGTCTGCTTTTATCTTGCCAGGAAAAAGAAAATAGATGACATGTCAAGGCCTCTATTCATCGTGCAGCCATTTAGATCTGAAATAGGGTAGTGACTTTGACCATTTTGTTCTAAAAACAGATGTCTTTGTTCAAATCTTGCTTTTTGGACTGGGATTGGATGTTGTTTCAATTAAGTGATCACCATCAAATTTCTTCTCATCGTACCAGTGTATTATAACACATGGAGGTCATGAAAATTTGGCAAATAATCACCAAACATTTAATGTCTTGATGTTTAAACAGGGTTTCCCATTAGAAATCGATAAAATCTGTGGAGACCAGTAACGAGAATTTGTATAATGTTGGGGCTTAAAGGGTTAACTCAGGCATCACTGTGTAAATAAACTTTAATGTAATATTCATCTCTGCTCTGTTTTAGGATGTGTTCTTCAGTCTCTGTTTGGGTGTGTTTCTTGTAATAAATGCTGGGCTTCTAGCTTATAACGCAAACTTCAGGGATAAACATGGAACTGAGTTCACAAAATGGTTTAGTGATCGTCTGGTTGCTGCTGTGGTAAGTAATATAGGATCATGCTGCTTGCTTCACCTGCAGATTGCTGGCCGGACTCTAAAATTTCTACTCGGCGATTGATCTGTGATTGGTAAAAAAAATTGCACCACTTTCTTAACCAGGTGAAACCAAACAATCAATTGTATTTTCCCTTACGCTCTTTCCCTCGCTGGACACTTCTATTAGAATGTATTTGCTTCAAGTTCTGATTGGTTCATTGGTTTTTTAGCGCCTGTTATTGGCTACTTTTGTAGCCAATAACGGGCGCTTTTGTAGTCCATTTACTCCAAATAGCTCCCGTAACGAAGGTAAAACCAGTTCATGTAGAATACAATGAAGTTGAATTATATTTTTCTCCTCAGGTTATGGCATTCGCAGTTGTGCTGTTTCTCATCAAAGACATCATTTTTAGTCTGTGGCAATACCGGTTAATGGTCAAAGGACGAGGACAGCGTTGAACTTTGTTTCCATGAGCACAAGACAGTGAACTACATGTAGAAAATTGTCGCACTTTATTTGATATTTGCATGGTATAGTTAAGTGAAAGCTGTAATCAGTTTGTCAAATTGTAGATATGCATTATTCGGGCAAACAAAAGATTGCAATTAGAACTCGTGTTGGCAAACCCCGCAAAACGTTAAAACTCGACAAACCTCCCGGGAAAATGACCTTGTTGTTTGAACCCCAGTTTGACAACAAATTTTGTTTCCACAAGCTTCTGGTTAGACTTCTTGTTCTTGGATTCTAGTTTGACAATCGCACGTTCCACGTGTCAAATGCAAGTTTACCAAGTTAGAAATGCTGTTAAAAAGTTGGAAGAATAGAATAATATAAATTATCGTCTCTGAAATGTGTTACGTGTTTGATTTTTCTTGAAACGTCATTGTAATCATCGTTCAAAGCGGATTGAAGGTGTACGAGTTCACGATATTAGCTGCGAGAGTTGAACCGAACAAATTTGTAATCCGTTCGCACAAACGCGCCATCATGTGTCGACATGTGCCTGTTTGATTGAACTGAAGACAGAATTTGAACTTGAACAGGTAATTTCTATGTAGCTCAGAAACAAGATTACTGTTGTGAGAAACGTCAGAATTCATCACTTAGTTTTTTAAACGCAAAGAGCAAAACGCAGTTGTTCTCAGTTTAGAAGTTGCGGACGGAATGGTAAAGGCAACACTCAAACAACTGGAAAAGTGATTCAACTCATTTTACATGGCAAAGATTGAACGGCAGCTACAACGAGTGCAGGTAAACCAGTGTCAATTTTGCTTGGTATAGCCGAAAAAATGTCGTTCAGTACTTTTAAGTATTAAAAATACTTAGTATTAAAAATGTTTAGATTGCTTCTTGATTTTCATACTGACTCGCCATGAACGTGTGACAGTTTTTACTAAACGCTTCTCTCCCATTTTACTGTTATATTTTATGTCTTGTCTTGATATTTCGGAGTGGAAAGTCTTCCTGACAAAACCTACCATTTGTTAATTGTAAACACAACGCTAAATGCTTAAATTTCTATTTTCTATCTTCTATTCTAGACACTCCGGACCAATTTTGATTTCTGTCTTAGTGACCCTGTTGGAATTTCAGCTTAATTTAATTTCGCTCAAAAGTGATTTTTCTTGTCCATTTTTCTCGCCGGGTTCTTTCAGCTCACTTTCTTGTGGAGTGTTCGTTGACCATATTTGGTCACAGCAGGTATATGAGCCGATAACCTAGCTCCGTTTAGTCAATCAAAGTGTTTTTGTGCTTTTGCACGATTACTCTTTACTAATTTCCAAACAATCACGTTTCCAGGTGCTCACCTTTCCGTTTTTGCTAAACAGGAGAGAAAAAAAGCTTTAGGGTCAAGTTTGTTTTGGCAGTGATAATTTTATTAATAAGCATGTGCACCCATTTTGGAAGTCACTCTTCGTTCTTTGACCATGATCCTTAATTTGAAGCAGTCCATTTCTAAGCATAGTAATGCCACCATTACTGAAGACGACGTTTGAAAAAATCATCAACGAGAATATCGGTCATGAATGTACGACCAAATCTTAACGCATTGCTTGCCTATATTGATTACAATTCTATTTTAAAAGCAATTATTTTTTACCACTTACATTGCCAAATTCAATGGCAGAAAATTTCTAAAAAAAATTGTAGCCTTGGGTTTTATTTACACGCTAAACGAATATAATTGCGTTTGCATTTTGGTTACATTACCAACTTTCTCATCAACAAGAAATATATAGTTTTCAATTTAATTCTTTTATTAACTGTGTTGAGATTAGTGTATTTAAAAAGCGATTTCAACTATTCTTCGATTCCTCATTACAGATGACTTTTCAGCCGGGTATTATATCCGTAAAATCGATAAGAATAGAAAACAGTCGAAAACGAAAGAGAGACAGTTTATTGTGGTACGTCTCGCGTTAATATTTTGGCGCCACTAACCGGCATTAAGGGCGGTTAATCCCCAGCCGCAATCTTCTTGACTAGGAAAAAGTTTGCCATCTTCAAATTAAACTTTTTCAAATATACACGCATGTGCTTTCTTGCTTTAAGGGTATCTAGCAGTGCCCACAGATGTACATCTTTGCATTCGCCGTAAAATTACAAAGCAGCAGAGTACAAATCATTGAGAGGAATATGAATTTTTAATGTCCCCCACGGCTTTAATTTGCCCCATGCATTTCCATTGCAAATATTATAGTTTCATTATGAATACAAAAGAAAAAAATTAAATAAAACAAACGTCAAAATTTTCATTTGTCGACTTAAGAGTCAGTTAAACTCTAGGTTGATTGCCAAGGGAACATTTCTGGGAAATTGTCTGACCCTTGACAAGTGAGTCCACATATCTGACATTTTTTGCTTTCTGTTTATTACGGCTGAATGATCTTTGAGACGTTGCATACAATTAGCTTTAAGTAGGCGTTCACTTTAGTCGGTTTAACCGCGTACGATATTATTAGTTATAAAAACATCTGGTCTCTGCGTCCTACTCTTGGGTCTTTAATCTGGTATTTTATCGCGATTTGCAAGCAGCTACTTTCCAGAAGATCCAGAGAGTTAAAATAAGGTGAGTGCAACTGTAGTTTCTTGGGGGCAAAGGTTTAGCTGAATGCGATCATAACAGAGAGATTCTGCTATCGGGACGCATGCACTGATCTTCGCACAAATGCTGGACGCTAGTTCTTCCTTTCTCAACGTCGGTTGGCTGTTTAGTCGCTTTTTCTATAAACTGGTCTACACTTCTGAAAATTATTAACGGCCGTAAGCGATCGACGAGAATCGCTTCTTTTGACAAAAGGCTTCAGTACTTGTCGTTTGTTGTCACTTTTTACTGCGAACCGATTAGTCGACAACATAAATGTTCGATTCAACTGAACTTATGGAGACTTTCAGTTTCACCTTTTCTTAATTTGTTAAAATAAATTGGAAATGTGTCGAGTGTTTTAGGCTAAATAATCTAGCCAACATCTTTCCAGCCGTAATTATAACTTCAGGTTGCCAACTAAGATAGGAGGCTGTGATCGCTGTTTTATGCATACTAATTTGTTTTGCCATTCAACCTTCTTTGCGCATTTTAATTTTGCTCACAAAAGGTTCTCTTTTTACGCCTCTAAGATTTTAAATAGTCTTTTTTCCCTCAAATAACGAAAGATTCACTGAAACCACGGTAAATGATTAGAAAAGTTATAGAGAAAACGTCAGTGTAAAGCCCAGTTATTGTTCGTTTATAATTTATACGGGTTTTAAAAATTCAGTCGCAGTAAAGCTGTATTTTATATGCCCTATTGTCCATCTAATCCGTATCAATAGAGGCCCTTATCATCGGCCCTTACCAGTGAAACATAAAATACGTAGCTCTGTTCACTTCTTCGTCTCCTTCTCTTTTCTGACAAGCCAGTACGTGATGAATAAATCGAAAATTTATGCAAAAGCAGGAAAGAAAATGAAATAACTTTCCCGTGTCAACCGTAAATGTCAAATGAATATTTTTAAGTACAGTCACTAAAGATGGTTTAGTGTTTATGCTTGTAATATATTGGTTGTCTTGACTCTTTCTGTCAGTTGTTAAAATTTTACTTTTGTTTCGCGAAAGATTTTCGTGAAAAAAAGAGAGAGAGAGAGAGAGAAACAGTTAGGTACATATATATCAGTACACGAAAAATTAATCTTTTGGCCAAGTTCCGCAGAAATGCGTTCAAAGTTCACTTCCATAATATATGTGGAGATATCTCGTGAGGCCATAACCGTTTTCCATATCTAGTCATGTAGTACGTCTGGCAATGTCAACAAATCCAGTTGAACCCGGCTGCCGCCACTCGTGCATGTGCAAAATTCCCTAGTTCCTCTGGGCAAGTTGGAAGCTTAAGAAGCGTCATAATTTAGTGTAATCCCAGAGGAGGAGACGGTGGTTCAACTGCTGAGTAGCCCGTGAATCCGAGGGCACAAAGTTAAAAGTCAGCAAGTGATTCGAAGAACTCGGTCCTTGTTTTTGGAAATGAAATTGTCTCAAATGAAGTACTGTATTTAATGAGCTCCTGTGTCTTAATCCTTAAAAAAATTATTTTTAATGTTATCATAAGATTATATATAATTATTTCGAAACACAAATGGTGGTAATATAAACTTATGGTGAAAGTCGTGATTGACAGTCCGTTAAGGGGGATTAAAGTATCAAAAACTTGGCGTGAAACGGTGGTATAAAGGTTGTATTGATCGTTAATCTTTAAGCAAACTGAAACCAAAAATACGCGGAATTAGTCAGATCACGCGACGTAGGGTAGTTTCACAGTTTTCCATAGTTAAACCTCGATCGTTAACAGTTAGGATAATTATATTTACGTTCATTATATTTACGCAGTTGCGTCCTAATTACCACATTCCGTTAAAGTAAGCTTTGGAAAGGCGACATTACAGACTAGTCGAATCAATGCAAGCTGATTTTAATTGTCTCGGCCTTCAGGAAAGCTAGACCGGCCAGGATTAGAAACCAGCTAAAGTTTTTTTTCTCTCCGGATACTGTCCTGTCAAAGTGTCGAAGTTTTCCTTCTCTGCAAAAAGACGCAGGGAGAAAAACAGAACATGTAGTTTAGGAATGGATTACAAAGATGAAAATAATAATTATTGCAGTTCGTTTAAAACTTTGATTTAGTGACATGACGTCGAAAAACAAAAATTGCAATTTTGGTGGAACTTTGCGTTGTTAAGCCGTTATTTTTCCCCTCAAGTTTATTTTCTTGCCTTCATCACATTCGTGACTTTATTTCATGTTTGCATGCAATTTCTCCTTAAGAAAACATGCTTAAATGAGTGTCGTAAAATCAATACCAAAATAATTACTCTAACCAATCACAACAAGAACAAAACACAAAATGAACCAATCATAAATCGAAGCGAATACAAGTAATTAGCGTTAAGCCGCGGCTACACGAGCGATTTTTTGCTTGCGATGGTGATGCGATTTTTTTGAAAATTGTCGCGTCACCAGCGCGCGGAGAAAATCGCATGTGTAGCCACCCTCGCACAGGTGATGCGACAGATGAAAAAATCGCATAAAAAATTCGCAAGAAATTCAATGAGTTGAATTTTTTGCGACTAAATCACGGACTTCTTCAGAGGGTGGCTACACAGGCGATTTCGCCGCGCGTTGGCGACGCGACAATTTCAAAAGAATCGCATCACCATCGCAAGCAAAAAATCGCTCGTGTAGCCGCGGCTTTAAGAAAACGCGTGCGTGCAAATCAATATTGGTTTTGGTTTTGCGTCTGACTGATTGGTTGAGAAAGTGGCGCGACCTTTTTTAGCCAATCAGAGAGCGTAGTTAAACAAAACCAAAGCAAACACAACATTATAATTACCTTTGACACTCGATTGAAAATTGCTCTTTCAACCTGGATCCTAACCATGCAATTCACTGATAAATTACAAATTTTTCAAAGGAAAGACCAAATCGAACTTACAGACATCCACGTTGTTAAGCTAAGGTGGTTTATAGAGTCTCTACTGATTTGAACAGCCCAGACCATGAAAAATGATTTCATTGTAGAAAGCTGAAACTCGTTTATCACCCAGATATGTGTTTTTTCCTTTGATTACTGGGTTGGTGATATTCAGACCAGTTGTGCTGGTAAAACTTTATTTACACACGCTTGCCGCGTGTAAATACGTCTGGTTCTCTTTGGTCTCAGTCTCGAGAGTTGATAGAAAATGGCAAAGTAAAATTTATCTGAAATAAATATTATTGTATAGACAGCACCGCGGGCTCTGATTGGCTCCCAGCCACAAGGGTGTCAATTTATATACTTTACAAGTAGAAAAGCCTGAACCCACGTTATTGGTGTAAAAAAGCTCCTGTGTCTGACAGGGCTCAAAAACGGCTGGACATGCGCAGTAAAACCCAGGTCCTCTTCCCGCCATTCGATTTTCAAAATGGCGGACGACGAATCAAAATCTAACACGTCATTGTAACGGCTCCTTGCAGCCTCCTGCACGCTCAAAGCCCTCAAAAACAACTTGGGTAATCTGTACAATCACTTGTGCTGAAGTTGTGACTCTGATCGAAGAAATCGAAATGGTATTTTTAGTTTTATCAGGCGATGAAGACACCTCTTCCCAAAGGATACTTTGAGCTTTTCGTAATTGCCCCAAGGTACAGTTTTTGCGTTAACTAAGGTCGTGTCAAGTTCTCCAAGGTTTGAAACGCAAATTTCCGTAGCTTGTTTATTCCTATTTAACATATCAAAAATGACTTTTGATTCGTTCTGATGAAAATTTTTAAATGCTTCTTGTTTATGGACTTCATTAACGCTACCCAAAGAAGAAAAATATGGCGGAATAATTCACAAGTAGAGCACAATCTTGTCCGCTCGCGTTGTGTTTTTAGCTTAATTTTGTACTATTCAATCGTCTCGTTTTAATTGTCACTTGTGAATCGCATGCCGATAGTTTTAGAAAGAGTGCATCTTATGCTTAGGACTTCTATGAAGGTTTTTATTGGCAGTGTACAAGTGAATCTTGAAAGGTTAAATAAATGGCTTATTGTTTGTTTTATACCTTGTTGTAAAATTTTATGATCTAACCTGTCCTTTGCGTACGACCTCACTTTAACAGTCGACCTTCCATAGCGCTGTGCTCGTTCAAGGATTCAACACAGATTGCAAAAAATAATGCAGAGCTCTGCTGTCAAGTATTCTTGATAGCATATTCTTCAATGGCTTCGGTATTGGTGCCTTGAAAAGAACAAGTTTCAATATGGCCGCCTTTGAACAACGAGGATTTACGGCCACTTACGTGTTCGAGATGTGCATCCTCATAGACCTTTGATATTATTAGTTCCTTGATAATCAGGGAGGTTAGTTTCGGTAACAATCAGACCATGTTGTCCTAAACGTTTTGGGACATTGTTCTGCTAACTTATAGATAGCTGTCCTTGACAACAAGACTTCAACGGATCTTGGATTCTCTTGTTTGCTAAGATAGTATATGAGTGTCTCGTAATGGAAAGTTTGATAATTTGTAAAGAAATATTAAGATACTATTTTCTCGCGTCGATGACTTTTTAAATCGCTGTTTGAAGATGAACATTTGTTTGTTTATATCTTGGAAGAGAAGTCGTGCCAGTGTACAGCAACTCGATTAAGTTATTGCCAATGTTTACTTCGTTGTTTCTTAATGCTTTCTAAAATAAAAGTATTTGAACATGCGTTAGATCAAGTTAATAAACGTCCAAATACCCTAAGTTTTACTAGTCATTGTTGCTCAAAATTAGTAATGACAGAATTTAAACAACAAGAATCCCAATATTCATTTTCCAAAATACATGTACCGAAAAACAAACAGCACTACAGGATCAGCAGATCAAACCAGCTTCTATTTCAATGGTCACATCTACCTTGAGTTTGTAACTCTGGGAGTGAAACGGCTGAAGAAAAGCGAAGTGAACTTAAATTGTGCACTGTTTAATGTAAACCCTTGGACAGTACCTCGCACAGGAAACAAACGACCTCCACATATTAAAGTTCATTGGCTTTTCAGGTGAATAGAGCTTGAAATCGTTTCGCATTGAATATTTTCAAGTGATTAGTTTTCTAATGAATATTTTTGCAGAGAATGCTATGTTGGAACTATCCTATCTTAAATCAATGCATCTGAAATCAACCAAACAAAAACGTCTGTTTTTGTCACTGAAATGATGGTGAAATGTTTTGCTATTTTGCAGTTATGGGAACTGTGATGGAGGATGAACAAAAAAACTCTGCCATCTGAGCTACTGAATACACGAGCAAAACAAATGAAAAAACACCTAAATGTATTTCAACAATGAAAAAAAAGGTGGAAAGATCATGGAAAATGACATGATATTAACAGATCTGGAACAGGACACAATAGTACCTTTCAAACACCAGGTGCACCGCTCTTAACAACAAAATTGTCAGTGCAGCATAACTTCATTTAAAACACACTGGAAAATATAAAATTATAATAGCAAAGCAAAGTGCATCTCCTTGCCAATACAAATGTACTCATTGTTTCTACAGCCAGCTTCTTTAGCTTGTGAACCCTTCATTTATATTCCAACAGCAGACAGGTTCAATACCCTTTGCTTTTTTCAGAACAAGGCTGACAGTTGTCAGATGAATCAAAATTCAGCAATTTTTGGTTAATCTTAGTCAAGAGTAATTAATGAAAGAACTTGACTGTATTGCTAAAGGAAATTGTTGAGCAGTATATTTACCAAAATAATATCTAAATGATACCACACAGAATTTAACTTCGAATTAAAAAAAAACCAATGGTATAGAAGCACAAAACACTGAGGAAGTCGCTCCAGAATTGAGTTCACTAATTAGGAGCAAATGCTACATCAATCAATGCTCACTGCTCCAGACAAGTACACGTAGTATCTGAAAAGTGCAGATAGGGCAAAGACTAAAACGAAGGGTCATAAATCATCATTGATGCCCCTCTCACACAACTGCTTCTAACTTCCTTCTAAAAAGAAGGTTGGCTACAAAATTAATGCAAGATGAGTTGCAAGATGGAAAAAAGGCACAAAGATGCTGGGTTTTATTTCTCAAATCTTTATATACATGCTTTTTCACCTCACCTTTCATCAGGAACAATAAACATGTAGTTTGCCTCAAGACAGACCTCTCATAGAGATCAGACTGCAAAACATCAGTGCACTCCACTGGACTGTTTCAGTATCAAGAATGTTGTAACACCAAAGAGTATAGGGCAAAAGGACATTTGAAAAATCAATAATTAGAATAATTAATATTTGAATTGAACACTAGTGACTTTTATTGCTTCCATTCTCTGCTTTCTGCAAGATCTTAACAGGCTGGATAAGAACATATCACTGCAGTCAAAAGCTGTGACAACCTGGAGAAAAAAATGTAAAACATAAATTTTGCTTTGTGTATATATAATTGATTAAAAACTTATTGGCAAAAAATGTATCATAATGCTGGCACTCAACAAATTTAACATAACATTTTAAAAACATTCTGCAAACAGATTGAATCTCTTTCACCCACATGACCTTGTTTGGTCTCGCAGGTCTTAAAAGTACAATGTACAAGTAAAACCCTCTCTTACCAACCACATTGTTACATGTGATCATCTTAGGACACTTCTTTTAGCCCACAAATTAACTGATCCAGTTATTTTTCCGACTGAAATACTTATTGAATGCAACAATCGTTTTTTTTTTTCATTAATTATTTAATATGGCCCATTGATCAGTGATTGTATTAGTGGAGTCAGTTCCCCTGTAAACATCAATCAACACTCTATTTTGGCTATTTGCGAAAGGTTTTTTTCCCAAAAATTAACTGATGCAGTTGTTTCCTATTACTAGAATACCCCCTAAATGCAAAAACCACTTGTACCATACAATTTTGTCCACCATTAGCAATCATACTAGGGTTTTACTTAAAAAATTGTAGTGTGGCATACTGGTTCAAGTATTCAAATAAATTGCAAAACAAGTAAAATGCTGACCAAGATGTGGTATGGATCTTCATGGGAACAAAGTATATGGGTAAAGCTAACAATACACAAATCAATGAGCACAAGCAAAGCTTAACGAAAAGCAGAAATTGTCATCGTGTATTGATCAACAAGTGTGTTGATTAAATATGTTAACCAAAGAGTGTAGGGCAAAAGGACATTTGAAAAATCAATAATTAGAATAATTAATATTTGAATTGAACACTAGTGACTTTTATTGCTTCCATTCTCTGCTTTCTGCCAAGATCTTAACAGGCTGGATAAGAACATATCACTGCAGTCAAAAGCTGTGACAACCTGGAGAAAAAAATGTAAAACATAAATTTTGCTTTGTGTATATATAATTGATTAAAAACTTATTGGCAAAAAATGTATCATAATGCTGGCACTCAACAAATTTAACATAACATTTTAAAAACATTCTGCAAACAGATTGAATCTCTTTCACCCACATGACCTTGTTTGGTCTCGCAGGTCTTAAAAGTACAATGTACAAGTAAAACCCTCTCTTACCAACCACATTGTTACATGTGATCATCTTAGGACACTTCTTTTAGCCCACAAATTAACTGATCCAGTTATTTTTCCGACTGAAATACTTATTGAATGCAACAATCGTTTTTTTTTTTCATTAATTATTTAATATGGCCCATTGATCAGTGATTGTATTAGTGGAGTCAGTTCCCCTGTAAACATCAATCAACACTCTGTTTTGGCTATTTGCGAAAGGTTTTTTTCCCAAAAATTAACTGATGCAGTTGTTTCCTATTACTAGAATACCCCCTAAATGCAAAAACCACTTGTACCATACAATTTTGTCCACCATTAGCAATCATACTAGGGTTTTACTTAAAAAATTGTAGTGTGGCATACTGGTTCAAGTATTCAAATAAATTGCAAAACAAGTAAAATGCTGACCAAGATGTGGTATGGATCTTCATGGGAACAAAGTATATGGGTAAAGCTAACAATACACAAATCAATGAGCACAAGCAAAGCTTAACGAAAAGCAGAAATTGTCATCGTGTATTGATCAACAAGTGTGTTGATTAAATATGTTAACCAATTGATAAAGCAAATAAACGTGTTCAGTGTTACTGACCTAAGAAAGACTGAGTAATTGCAATTAACAAAATTCAAAACTAATTATTTGATTTGCTTTCTTCAGAATTCGACACACAACATAAAGCAGCATTTGTCAGTTTAAAAAAATGCATCATACGAGTCATAGTGTGGACTTAAAGTATCAAAAATACCAACCACAACAGGCTTTTAAGCGATCTCGAAAAAGGGCACTTTTGAAGACTGTTATAACATTATTTGAACATCAGGCAACACTCTCTTCCGGCTACTAAAGCACTTGTCAGTTTGTAAAAGAGTAGCAATCCACGTCAACAAACTTGTGTATTAAATGTGCAAAAACATGACCAGCAAGGGGCTACATAACCATTGAGTGCATGATGATCAGTTATGAAATAGTACATCAATAAATTACTGACCTGCAACCATGAGATCACTCCCCTTCTGCATGCCTTGTCCACGAAAAAATATTGACGGAAGACAAAATTTTAATCAAACAACGAGATCAATCCTAAAGGCCATCAGAAGATGCAGCCTGATCCAAGATTGGACTGCCGATAAGTACATTCAGTTTCTCCAGTGTACGGCGGCCAAAATGGCTTTTTTGAAAGCCACTGAAGTCAATGATCGATTCAAACAGCATTTCCGATTAAAAAAACTATCTAACGTAACTTCGATCGTCCGTTGAAAGTGAAATAATATTGCGGTTCCTGTGCTAAAACAACTGCAGCCCGTCCGCCATATTGAAATTTTCAAGGGTGAAAAAGCAATACGCATGCTCAGTAGCAGTTCTGTGACGCTTTTTACGTAATATCTTTTAACCAATCAGCCGTTTTTGAGCCCTGTCCCTGTGTCTGCGTAAATGTAGCAAGTGATCAAACGGAAACTTTCTCATATCTGAGGAGTTGTCTGTAATAAAACAGCGTTGTACCACTCAACTGTCGTGCATGTGTTCCGTACACGAGAAAATCCAGCTGAACTTACGACCACGCTGAAGCGGTATGTCAGCTTTGAACTCAGCATGCCATCAACGCAGATGGTGAGGAGAGTACTGAGTTTGTTTATTTATAAGTTTAAATTTTCTTACAATTTCTTGTTATTGTTTGATATGAAGAGTCTCCTTCACGAAGTTAAGAGCTATAGTGTCTGGTCTGGAGCCCATCACTTGTGCAGTAGGCTTCATACTATCTAGACGCTCGGCTACTTGTTGGTTAACCTGCGTGCAGACGTCTCCTATTTCCTTTTCGCAGGTTACTTATTGGCTAGAAACTCCTTTATATCTAAACCCTTGTTCTAGTAGTGAACAATTTGACCTGTCTTGTTTTATAGATATCAACCCATTAAAAGATGGCTGATCCAGAGAGGCAAGAACCTTCAGCTAGCTCTGACAAAGGGCAACAATCCAGTGGTGGTACCGGTGGAGGGGACATAGGGCTAACCATGGCGTATGTAACCTCAATCCCGGGAATACTGAGGATTGTTGAATTTGTATGTATTTTCAATGTATCCCTCTTGAAGCTTTTTTTCTAACATGATCGTGCGATTGGTCCAGTTGTTACAAAACAACAACAACAACTCAGCGATCGCAGTGACAACTCAGCCATGGTAGTGATCTAAGCGATCGTATTGATCGTAACGAACTATCGTAGTGATTGCAGCGATCCAGTGTGGGTTCCACTTTCATATATATGATGGAATTATTGGCTGCATGATAAACCCATGTTTGTCGACATTCTGGATAAACACTTTCTATATAAAGGACAAGATCTACGTTACTTTGTTAAATAAACGTGTCATCCAAAACCAGATTCAGATACAGATCTGGACGATCCTAATCGGTGCGTGGATCGTTCGTATTGCAATACGGATTGAATTGCATTTGATTGGATTAGATTAGATTAGATTGGATCTGGACTAAAGGAAAAGTCCAATTTTTCTAAAATGCGGATTAAATTGGTTAAAGTCACTGAGATAGCTGCGTATCAAGTTTCAATTTGGCTGTCACAATATGTGGTCACAGCGTTTATAATGGTCGCAGCATTATACTTATGTCTGCTATCGCAGCGTCGATTTTCAAGTCTGGTCCCCCTTAAGCTCTTTAGACTAGTCTTGCTTGGCACTTCGTGTGCTATTGCCAGTCTTCCTTCTTCCTTAATTACCGCCTTCTTTTGGTTTCTTTTCCAATTTTCCAGTTTACGTTGATGCTGGCATTTGCATTAGCCGCTGACAGTAAAGAAGGGACCTATTGGTCCTGGGGGCGCATGGATTTTTTCCTCTTTGTTACCGTGACGTCATGGATCCTTGTGATCGTGGTATTCATCCTGTTCGCCTTCAACATTATTGCCAAGATCAACCTCAATATTGACTGGAATATGCCGGTAAGATTTTTTGAAATTATCTACCACAGTACTTTAAACTAAAACAGTTGTGGAATGTGGTTAAAATGACATAGTCACAAGCACTGCACATGCATGTTCTGGTATCGTGGTGAAAGGGTTTGACTCCTTTCAATACTTGCTAAAAATACTTGCTTTTTAGCAAGTATTGAAAACAAGTCAGAGTCAGACCCTTTCACCACTATGTACTATAACTACGCAATGCCCTGGTATCTTCTAACGGCTAATCGGCACTATGGGCTCGTTGGTAGCGGGAATTACCCCTTGACCTACCATGAAAAGTGAACAGTGGGCCGAAGGAGTAACGCCCCCAACGTGGCCATAGTGCCAATCAGTGGTCAAAGGTTACAAGAGCAGTCATGTGCAGTACCAGTTACTTTGTCAGTTTAGTCACATTCCACAAGTGTTACACTTTATCATCAGTTGACTTATTTTGTGGGATCCCTAAGTGTTATCTATACTATGCCACGCCGACGATGCCACGCTAATGAGGCTGAAACAGTTGTTTTTGTGAAACAATCCCTTTCCTCTCTTTGTTTTCAAACTTGGCGATAACCAATCTTTCAAACAATTAATTGTGGGTGTTGAGTCGAGTTATTGAGTGGTGTATTGAGTGCTGAAAGTCAAATACGTTTGCATTGGTTTTGATTTACTAGGCTCCGTTTTTGGTTACATAAATCTTGTAACTAATTAGAAGTAAAACCAAAACCAATTGATTTTAGGTTTTCAATTAACTTCAGTACTGCAATTAGTGTAGCTAAGAAAACTACTTTTCGTTTGAGTTAGCGACAAGTTCGTCGGTTTTTCGAGTAATCGAGATTTAAATGTCCTTATAACGATTCCTAATTTTTTTCATTGTAGAATTTGGTGTTTGCTGTTATAGTTGCAATCCTTCTTCTGATCAGTTCCTCTCTGCTAGCCGACGATGCCAGAAAATTGGGTAACGTGCGTCATTCTACTATAGACAAACTACGTGCCGGCGTGGTAAGTGATATTAATGAATTTTCAACATCTCTTCGCTTTAATAGACCCCTGTTGATAGACGGTTCATACTTGGAATTTCGCACCCCTTCCCCCTTGCCCTTCTCATAATAACGTCTCTTCTCTTCTCTGTTCATCACCAATTAATAACACGACAACATTGGTAATTTTTGTTTGGGCAGTTTAGTACTAAATATGCTTAGTGTAGTGTTGGTTTCGTGTATATATAAAATAGACAACAAATATATGATCCATTAATTGATTAACTTTCCTGAATAACTGACTGACTGACTGACTGACTGACTGACTGATTGGTTGGTTGGTTGAAACTACTTCTGGCACAAAAACAACACTGGGACGAATGTCAGCTCATCAAATTGAATGTGTCCATAACAATTGTTTAAGTTATTCCATTAAGTAAGTAATACACCATTTGTGTGGGATCAGGGATCAAAATTTGCCACGCTTGTGAAATCAGGGATCGAAACTTTGGGTAAAATGATAATGCTCCAAACGTATACCTTGGTACGTCACGTACTTCAGTCTCAGCCACATCAACAGACTATTGTCACGATGGCTTTATTTTACTACAACCACCAGAATTTACTTAGTTTTTCCTTTCTTCCTTAAAATTTCCAATCACAATGTGGTTTTAATAAAAATAACCCTAATTTACCGGGGAAAGAAACTGAAGGATTCTGTCGGTTGTAATAAAATAACGCCATCGTAGAAATGGCCTATTTTTGCTTTATAACTATTCAAAAAGACTACAATTTAGGGGGGGGGGGGGAAAGATAAGAAATGACTTCAATATACACGTGCATAAACTGGTTGAAGCTATTTTTTCATAACTCTACAGAAACATGTGGTTTATTTAACAGTTGTCTCAGGGCTGCGTGTTGGATATTAGGGTGGCTTCTCAATTGTAACATTTTTTTTTGTTAAATAAAGTAATTACCCCAGCCAATCACAAACACAAATTATAGCCAATGAACCAATCAAAACTAAAAGCAAATGAACGTTACCGGCGCCAAGCCCGATTGATTTTGCTTTTATATCTGATTGGTTTAGAAAGTTTCGCGGGGTGCATTAACCAATCACAGAGCGAAGTTTGGTTTATAATTGTGCCTCTAAGGGCTGCCCTTCCGCACCCCCTCCATCCTCCTATTCAAACTCCTTTAAAAAGTCTTCTGTTCTTAAGGACAGTGCCTCCTTTTGTTACTGCGCATACGTTCTGCGCATCTCGGAACATTCGGGTTTCTTAAGGAATTTGCCCCCTAATACAACAATATTTTTCCGCGATTTATGACTATGTGGAAAAAGTAGATCCTAGCAAGGGCTATCAGAATCCAGAAAGAAAATTGGGGATAACCACGCATTTTTCAGAGATAACTGATCTTTAAATTTGGAAAGAAATTGTCATACATTCTTTGTATTTTAACGCTTTTTTAGAATTATGGTTGCTTAATTATCTCTGAAAAATGCGTGGTTACCCACATTTTTCTTTTTGGATTCCAATGACCCTTGCTAAGATCTATTTTTTCCCCATAGTCATAACCTTTGCAAAAATTCATCTCCATTAGGAGGCACCGTCCTTAACCTGATTGATTTTTCTCTTTCTTTCAAAGGCTTTTGGATTCATTACCATGTTTGTGTTCATCGGGGATGCTGTCGTACACTTTATGAAAATGCAAGGAAAGATGTAATCAAGCATACGCAAGACGTTTTGTTGTTGTTGTGGGAAGGGTTAACCCTCGGACGGACACGCCAAATTTCATGCCCACCGTGCCTTACCCAAACTAATTACCTTGCTGAGTTTGTAAGCCGCTTATAATTTTCTTTTGTTTACTGACAACACCCTTCGATTTAGAGATGCAAAACACGTTTACCTGAACTAAATTCTGAACTAAGTTTGTCTGAAATAAACGCTAATTGTTTCTGCGCATCGTTACCCTCACACAATTCATGTTGCGATGTCACGCCATTTCATGCATTGAGCGCGCGCGCTGTTGAAGAAATGTGGAGATATTGCGCTGGTGGGCATTTTAATATCTATGCACGGGTTTGTCTCTGTTCAAATTGTCTACGTTTCATGAAAGCTTGAAGAAAATCTGTGTCGTGGAAGTGGTTTTTTTTTCAATTTTTCATCGGATTTCGCTGCTATTTTAGCTGCATGGTGTTGGCAAAAGCCCATCTTAAAGGCTGAGTTTAATTGAGAGGATGACACCAGTTCAAATTATTTACTTAACAGACCCACGTAAACAAAATTTGACTGAGAGTGTCGGTCTACAGCGAAACGTTTTTAATAATTTTCAACTAACAACCACTTAAGACCATGTCGAGTTACGAGGACCGTTTTGTCAAAATAAAGGTAGTTTTCCAAGCGCTTTATTTTTATAACGAAGTTGGTGACCCCCAATTTTTTTGCATTTCTGACATAGGTAACTCATTATCTGACTGTATCAAAAGTATGAAAAAAAACCTGTTGTAGAAGATTTTCGCGTGAACGTCTTTAAATGACTACTTATTATTTCACAGCAGATTCTCACCAAACAAGCTGAACATCAACTGATCATGAAACATTGGAAAAACGCTGGGGGTGGGCGTGGGGTGGAATCAACACTCTATTGTACGTCTGAGGGTTAACATATCATATTTAATCATCAATTTCATAAGTTTCCTCTGTATGGCTGCTTAATGTTTAGAAACGGGCCAAAAGGCAATTATAGGCAACATGTCTGCAGTTTTCTTCTCTGTACTTTTAAATTACTATCCGCCATTTAGATTTTGGGTGTATATGAAGGATCCCAAGTACCTAAGGACGAGCCTAAAAGGAAATATTGTAGATTGTTACATACCACTCAAATGAATACTGTTTATTGAGCGCTCTGAGTGGTTACTTGCACTCGAATTAACACTTTTAAAAACTACCCGTGAAGTGAGCATTCGTCTCACTGATAACAACATAAATTGTGGAAGGTTAATATTCACTTGTGTGGTAAATACTGAACCAACTATCCACTTCAGTGTTGGTGAGCTGTTGTGGGTATTAGCGATATACTACTATTTACCCCCACTTTGGTGAATGATTGTTGGTAAAATATTGTTGCTGTTTAATACGTGACTATAGTGATGATGGTGTCACGCAACGATTTCAAACTGTACTAGAGGGCGGCCGGCTGTGCACAGGGAGGAGCACATGCTAAAACGTTACCTACATGCTTAGTTTAGTGTTAGAGTTTCAATTAGATCTAAGTTAAGAGAAGTTAGAAATATAATGTAAAAATAATGGCATTGGAATGAACTCAAGTGTTGACTCAACATATCGAATGTTCTTATATTAGATTATAGTACGGTCATCCTCGGAGACCCAGGGGCAGAAAGTGGGGCGAGGGAAAGTCGAAACAGGCGAAAAAAATAGTGGGCAAAGAAAAGTCAAGGGCAAACGGGGAGCGCTCCCCCGTTTGCCCGTTGTTTGACCGGGCTTGGGAGGCTACATGGCTCTATCAGAGTCGAATCGTGGCATATCTAATTAATATCTTTCGCGCGCTTTTCTCGTGTCTTCTCTCCTAGGCATTTTGGTACGGTGCGTGCAGGGTATTTGTTAAGTTATTCCCCCCTTTCTTAATACAGAGAGTCAAATTACTTGACTGTCAAGTCACTATTTTCGGAGTGTGGCTACGTTTGGCCGGGTTGTCTTTTACTTCTTTTGCTGGGTCGCTACCTTCGTAACTTTGAGATTACTATAGGGGATAGGTAGGATACCGTTCATGTTGTGTTTACGTCATTGAACTTCCTGTCTGAAGGTCAGTGGTTTGAGGCCTGCAGGTCCGTGCCATGGCGTTGTTTCCTTAGACAAGAACCTTTACTCTAAAGTACATGTCTCCACCCTGGTGTATAAATGGGTAGCGGCAACATATTGCTGGGGTAACCATGCGATGGACTAGGGGGAGTAACATACCTAAGTTGCTTCATGTTATACCTTCAATCTTTTGTCAGATGTAAAATATAACCAGTTCTTACTTAAATCTACCACTTATTTTGATTACTGTATCATTTTACTTATCCACCGTAGCTATCCTTTCTAGGTTGTCGGTCAATAAAATAATCTTCTGAGAAAGTCTTAAAAATTTTAAATATGTTCACCTCATTTTAGTGTTTTCTTTTTAATTAATTTCCAACAATAGAATATTGGGGGAATATTTATTCAATTTAATTTTAGGAAGATATCTCACATACCTTTTCTTGTCCCTTACTAAATACCTATATTTTTGATAGTTTTTTCTCTCACTGTCCTTTTCATTCATTTTGACTTAGAACTGTAATTTCATTACATGTCAAATTAGTTTCTGTTACATTAATCCCAAACCTGTTACTCCTTTGTTAGCTCAGCTTTGTTGCGTGGTTGTTACTGTTTTTGTTATATTCTTGGCGTTTTAATAGGCACATGTTAACCTTTTTGTATTGATATCCCGCTGTGGTTTGTGTTCTCAGTGTAATGGTAATAGGACTGAGTGTCAGTGTGTGGTATGGCTTTGTAACAAGAAATCTAGGATTGTGCAGGCAAATCTCTGATCATCGGATTGGCGCTTACCGACGTTAAAACGTATTTAGGTGGGTAGCGGAAGAACCTGCTTTGATTCTCAGACGCCGTGCACATCATAATGGCACGGAAAAAATAAAACTGATAGGTATACTTCAAAATCTCTACATGAATAAAAAAAATACCTTGAATATGAATAAACGGAACGGAGTAACAAGCTTACCCTGCATAATAACCAATTTTGAACCATCAACACTGAATAACAACAACAACAAAACAGGCAATAAAATTATCAATTCCAATTCTGGCACCATGACATTTTCTTTTTAACCAGTTTCTCTTTTTTGTAGAAAAGAAATTGCATATCCCATCCCTCACCGCACAGTGTAATGGCTGCATGTCATATTATTATTATTTCTGAAAAATGGAATAAAATAGAGTACAACGGATGTGATGTGATGCGATGTCGGGGAAATCAAGTATAGTAAGCTATAGTGAGTGTGTGAGCTTGTGAGTATTAGGTGAATGAATGGATGGGTGAGTTGAATGATGGAATGTATGCCAAAACTAGTGTGACTTGCATCAGTTCTGTGGCACTATGTCATCGAATGTTACATACTGCCAGAAATATTTCCCTCCAAGTCCAACTTTGATTCGTCGCTCGTCGCTCGTGCCGTGCAATGTTCTTCTTCTGAGTTTGTAAATGAAATCCTTAAATATGATTTTAATTGAAAATAGCTATTCCCGGCTTCCTCACGCTCCTACGTATACCTCAAATGTCCTCAGTAGTGTGTTAGCTTTGCAACTAACATATATATATTTTTTAGATTTCATTTTTAGGCAAGGTCTTGGACACCAGATATTGGGGCAGTTCGTGCGATGTCGCCCCATTTGCAAAAATTGGCTATATTATATAGCCAATTAAGAATTCCGAATACCCGAATACCCAGTTTTCATCTTTTTTTTTTATTCCTTAGGCTTACCGTTAGTGACTAAAACCGTACTCTCTAATTAATATATTTTGCTTAGCTCTTCTTTTTGTTTCACCGACGTTCTCAGTTGGCTCCATATCTACCGGCTCGCTGTTAATTCACAGTGGTCAAACGCACGACGCGTGCACAGATCCCGCTATAATTTTACAAAGGAAAGTACATGCAGAAGTCGAACGTTTCACGTTAACTGAACTTTAACGCCGTTTCTGAAAATTAAGCTTTTTACGTTCAATATATGTTCTAAATGGAGTAACTGTCATGCACTTTAGTTTTGCAGGTGTAAAATTCGGTTTGCCGGGACATCGTTTTCATACGAACCTCGCGCTCGTAAACGTTTGAATTGATTCAAACTTCAAGGCTCTGAAAGATCGGAATAAATGGTAGCTTTCTGTGTTTAACCGCTTCGAAAGCGCAATGTACTGCAGGCAGGCGCGCTTCACAGAGGGAACTGTTTCGCAGTGATTAAAAACAAAGAGCAACGTCACTATTGGAGTTTCAGAGCCTTGAAATTTGAGTCAGTTAAAATGTTTACGTTGTGTCGAAGTTCATACATGTCTGTAACGATAGGTCACCGATGTAACGATAAGTTTTTGGACTATTGACAGTGTATTTACCAGTTCAGAGAACTCTGCAAATATCTGGTTTCTGAGTTGGCTTTAATACTTCGCTGGGGTGCAACGTTGAAGTGACTAGTGAATAGGACTTTGCATGAATGGCGCACTCGTGACAAAAATGCCAAGGTACAGGTACTTCGCTTCTCATCTAATCACTAATCTGCAATAACAGAAGAAGCAGAAAACGCCTTTGGGCGTTAACGAAACGTCTTTATTCCATGTAGATTAAACATCGTAGATAAACCACACTACAGAAACTGTGAATATCAATTGTTGTTATATAGCTGGAGTTTTTCTCGCTACAACGGGCACATTCATTGGCTAGTTTATAGTCACATGACATCTAACAAAACGATTGTTTCTCAGAGAAACCACATGAGAGGGTAACATTGCGAAAGACGTCAATTATTTCAATGTTGCCCGCGAATGTTGTCCGCTTTTGCACGTGATCAGTGTATGACTGAGAGAGCCAAGATGTTGTCGTATCCTTTCCACCCAGTCATTTTTAAGGGTTTAAGGAGGTTTTCAGTAGGCAGTGTAGAACTGAGACTGTGTTTTTTCAAAATGGCGGGCGATAAAGAAAAGATATCAAACTCATTCAAGAATCGGAGGGAAACAGGGACATTTCCAGAAGAAGATGTGGAAATCAAAGACACGAGACAACAGACATTAAGGCGATGTTAAGGCGATACTTTTGTTGAAATGTCGACATATTTCAGCACGTTCGGTGAGAACTCGAACTATGTACATGTCTCCTGGAGCTCATGATTCTCTACACCACATGCTCTACTAATTTGAGAAGGACTTGGGCCGGTCATCTGGCACGTCTGAAAGACAGCTGCCGGACAGAGAGGTTGACAAGTTGACAGTCCAGATAAAGAAAACGCATTAAGGGCTCCCGGCATTAACCCTTAAACTCCCAATAGTGATCAGCATTATAACATACGTGTCATGAGAATTAAAGAAATGATCACCACAGATGAATCGTCTTGATGTTAAAACAATTTCCCCCAATGGCTACTCAATGAACGGTATGCAGAGACCAGTTAGGAGAATTTGCATGACGATGCTGGGACTGAAAGGATTAGAGAGGTGACTTTTGAAATTTGATGAAGCAAGTAACCGGAACGAGAAGAGGTTTCTATCCTACAGTGCATGACCATAGCCTATACACATATACATTTGAGACCACTGAAACAATTTTGCGCACGAAATTGCACTCAACAATTTCAAATTAAAGTTACTCTGTAGAATTAGATGCAATTTAAATGCCTGCAATCGGTCAGGGTGTCCCTGCACCTTTTTAAAAAGGTTAACACGAGAAAGATGACGAAAATATACGATTCAGGAAAAGTTCTCTTAAGTTACAGGATCAATATAATGTCATACTAAATATTTTGTGGTTTCAGGAAAATTTTTACATTTTTAATGTCATATTTTGTGCCATTCTTGTTAGCCTGAACAAGCTCCTTAGCGAGGGATATGGATCTGTTCCACATAATATCATGGGTAAAAAATAGTGCAGTTGTTGAATTATCGAAGGTGGCATGCTATAAGAAAGTTAGAAAATACGATTGTTTACGTGGTTTTCACATTCCAATACCATCAAACGGAACGCTTGGGACGCGATCAGATGCGACGTGTTAGGTAACATGTGATCGCATATAGTCCAAAAGTACCCGAAAATAGAATGGAATCTGGCTTTACGCCCTAATCGAGTTTATATCAGGTCTCTACCTTGTAGTGAAATTATAATGACTTGACAGATGACGCAAAAAATTAAGCAAACCCGTTGCACTACTGAATTTTTATGGATTGTTTGTTTTCAAGTTTATTTAGCATGATCATATCTTCTGAAACTCAGAAAACCATTTGAAATCTGGTGAGAAGTACCACTGAAAATCAAAACTGACCCGCAAACTGCCAACGAAGGCGACTGGAAAGGATTGGACTATGTTGACGACCACACTCAAAATCATCGGCTCGGCAAGCATTGCGTGCTTATCGTCGCATTATGCGCCAAAGCGTCAAATACTAAATAACTAAATAAATAAATAAATAAAGCTAGAGTCAACGGAAGTGATGGCAAAAGAACGAGCCTTGTTCATGAGAAAGCACGCAGCAATATCGGTCCACATGTATGCGGACATGGGACGACCTTGATCTTGCGTGGCTATAAATACGATGTGATACTACTATGGGTACACAATAGTGTGGTTGTGAAAGGGGCAGGCTATTAAAAAGTGCGAAAAAACGAGTGTTTACGTGGTTTTCACAGTCCAATACCTTCAAAACGTATCGAAACGTTTGAAGCGTGACGCCACGTGTTGGTTATCATATAGTCGTGCTTACACCAAAAATACCCAACAATACAGAAGAATCTTGACAACTTCTCACTAACACGAATCAAAATTAGTCTCTCTTAGTTTTATTCTAAATTTAACACCCAATAACTCGATATCAGGAAACCTCTTACGGTTGCTTTCCCGGACGGTTCGAGTTACCGGGATTCTAATGTATACGGAATTGCTTTACGAAGTGACGCAAAGCACAAAATTTTGGCAAACCTGTTAGACTAATGAATTTTTTTGCCTTGTTTATTTTCAAGATTGTTTTACATGCACATACATTCTGGAACTCAGAAAATTGCTTGAAATCCAATAAGAGGTATGACTTGTTATAGAAAATTAATTGTGTTACACATACAGTCTCATTTGACACCTCTGAGGACGGTACCCCTTCCCCCGTTCAATGTTGTACAAACCGCTGGCTTTTCTGACAGCCAGAAAAAAGCACATTTTCTAGTCTTTTCAACATTGCAAAGGGAGGAAGGGGAGAAGTCGGCAAAGTGTCCCAAGATTATTGGCCGAGACTATGGCATTCCTATGATTGCTTCATATAGCAAAATGTCAAGAAGACAGAGAAGGCAAAGAGAAAGCCGCAGGGACAGCGGGATTAGTAGCGCAGGACCACAAATCGGTCCGCTTATAGACGGAAATGGGATGACCGTGAACTTGCGTGGGCTAATATTATGGGTGCAAAATAGTGTAATGGCTGAAAAAGGTGGTCTATTAAAAAATGGTAGCAATTGGTGAACTAATTGATTAAATGTGCCAGAATGTATGATGCGGGGGGACGAATTGTTTAACCCTATTCAGCCGGGGAGGGGGCGGGGTTCAGCCCGCATGGACTTTAAACGTTTATAATAGGCAAGCGAAAGCCATCAAACGTGGTAACGTTTCCTAAAATTTATCTGGGAACAATTTGTCCATCACTTTGACGTTATCATGCCAACCACTTTTGAAAAGCGTTTTTTTCTGAGTTTTGAATTTCCCTCTTATTAGTGAAAATTATAACTTTTTTGAAGTAATTATTACATTTTTTCGATCATTTTCTTGTTATTTTATTGATTTTGGTCACTTCTTGATCAATTTTGATGTTTTTTGAAGGCTTAGGAAAGATCAAGAAATCCAAAATGGAGGATCCAAAATGGTCGCCGTTTGAGAACATGGCTTTATTCTGAAGTCACGTGACGTCATCACCTTATCTTGCGGACCTCAAAGGAAACGTTTTTGGACGTTCTATCTGTCCTCTGTGTTTCGTTGTCAGACTTTTAATATTCACAAAGTTAAGGAGGCGGGACAGAATCGATATCCGCCCCTTCCTCGGTCCCAGAAGACCAAAAAAGCCCCTGTGTGAATAGGGTTAAATTATCTATTAGTCGAAGGTACTACCCCACACTTTGTTTATTACGATTTTCGAAAACTCATCTGTTTTTTTTTAAGTACTGCACTGGCTTTGCGAGTGCGGGTATTGTTATTTGCCCGATGTGGTCTGTGTTTGGCCTTAGAATTTGTCCAGTTCGTTTTTTAATTGCATAACAGGGACGCGTTTTGTCGCATTAGAATTCAACGTAATTCAACCTCTTAACCTTCTACCCACAAACCAATCTGGATTGATCAAATGTAACGATGTTTTGTGATTGGCAGTGAAATCGTCCGTGCTATAGGTTTTTATTTCTTTTTTTTTTTTTTTGACGTTTTACTTTAACTGCGTACAAAGTGAGCAAATCTGCCGATGCATTGAAATAAAACAAATTATCACGAATAATAAATGGTTTTGGTGTTTCTGAAACAATTTTACCAGTTCGGTGTATCCCAGTTGAAAAATTGAAAGCAGTTGACCTAAAACAATTATTGTATAGAATTCAGCTTTTAGCTGCTTTTAAACGGTTTCAACAGAAAACGCGTATTAAGACAAGCGATTGACCTAAAGTACTATTGTAAAAATGTGCTATTGCAATTCCCTTATCCTGTAGACTGATAGACTGTAGACTGTAGACTGTAGTTGTGTCAGTATTTCACGATGGTTTTGTGGCAGAACGAAGAACGCTGTTTTTTACGAACAAACTAACCTTTCGTTTTTCAATTTTTCTGCTGACTGAAACACGGGCTCAAAAACGTTTATGAATTTTTGTATTGTTGGTCACCTAGCCCCAACGACAAGTCGCACCCCTTCGACGCAAGGGTTTGGCACCAGTGAAACAAAAACAGTTTGCATCAGTTAAATTGGAAAAGTTACTTACCTGAGTCTCGTTCTTATTATGTCAGGCAAATCAATACGTGGAATTGACAACGGGACAGCAAATCACCAGTTTATTGTTCTAGCTAACCGAGCCAAAATTACTTGGTAATCTTGAGGTTACGTTAACAGAACCAGGAAGTTACAACAAACTTGAGGTTCTCGTGCCCCATTTCATTTCGACCAACTCGTGCGAGAGTTAACATGTTTTTCACAGTCCAATGCCTTCAGAACTTTTCGAAACGTCAGAAGCGTGACGCAACGTGTTGGTTAACAGTGTGTTTGGGTCAGTGTTTTTCCTTATGGTTCGCGTTATCAGGATTCCGCTGTGTAGTGAAATTATTATGGAGTGACGCATGGCACAGAAATTAGTCAGTCTACTGAATTTTTGTCGCTGATCTAGTTTCAAGATGAAGCTACGTGGACATATATTTGGTACAAATTTAAAAAGGTTATCTAAAGTATTGACAGGATGATTATTACGGTGCGGAGACGCGCAGCGTCATTTTGTACTGCAAGAAATATACGCTGGCAGGAAACAATTCAAGAGGTTTACGTTTTCTGTGGCCGGAAACTGAGCAACATAATGTATTGATGGTTGGTTAAACCCATTCCACATCAAAATTGACAGCCCTATTATCTTTAGGTAACACATACATACTTCATTCGAAGAACTATCGAACCTCGATGCGTAATTAGGTGTGACGACCTAGAATACTAAATCAATTGTCGTTAGCTCATGATAGAGAGCCGATATAAAGATATATCATTCCTCGTTCCTTAGTGCTTATTTCGAAGTTGTGTGTGATTGTTCAACAACTAACAGAAATCAGATACAACCTAAGAAGAGACGGAAGCCTACGAAAAGCTAAGGTGAGCAGGTCTTATGCGAGACTGTTTATTTGGTAACATCGATCCTTTCATTTAACTACCTTCGTGGAGACTCAGAGATAGATATAAGGAAGGAATACAGAGGATGCTAAGATGACCATGAAATGCACTTTCACGAAAACCAACAACTTTCAATCGGAAATGTAAAAACTTACCTTCGTACTATACTGTGCATGGTTCTAATTTTCGCTTACCGGAAATTTTCGGGAAAAACTAAATGATGGACTTTCCCTGTAATAATGGAATAAAGGATTTTTGTGCAATTTTAGTTGAGTAAGGATTAAAAACATTTGTAAGTAACGAGAACACTTGTGAGCATTCATCGTCAAGGTACAGTCGGAAGCCCATGGTACTGTCCAACCCGCACGATATCCAGCGTGAATCCGTGTGCGGGTCCCGCCGGATCCAACTAGGATGAGCCAGGATAAGTTTGATAGGCCTGGCACAACTTATCAAACACCTGTTGTTTGTAACTTGAACTATTAAAAAAATACTTGAACTATTATTTGCTTTACCAAGAGGATTTTTATACTTGCCCACTAAAAGAGGAAGTTGTCGAAATGTCGTGTTTTTATCGCTCATTCTTTCATTATTGAATATTAATATATGAAATAATCATATATTTGAACTGCGGATAAAGATAGAATTATATGAAGATCATCGTAGTGAAGGTGTTTCAACTTAAGCAGTTGAAAAGAAGAAACCTGAAAAAATTTAGGCTTGAACGGGAATCGAACCCATAACCTCTGCGATACCGGTGCTGCGCTATAACCAACTGAGCTATCAAGCCAACTGGGAGCTGACCAATTGAGAGTTCGTATTTATCCCGAACTCTCAATTGGTCAATTGAGAATTCGTACTTATACGAACTCTCAATTGACCAGCTCCCAGTTGGCTTGATAGCTCAGTTGGTTAGAGCGCTGCACCGGTATCGCAGAGGTCATGGGTTGGATTCCCGTTCAAGCCTAAATTTTTTCAGGTTTCGTCTTTTCAACTGCTTAAGTTGAAACACCTTCACTGCGATGATCTTCATATAATTCTATCTTTTATTATCATTATTATTATTATTATTACTATTATTATTATTATTATTATTATTTATATCCATGCGAGTCAATAGCCCTTTTCACAGTTAACTCTTCTCATTTGCATTACAATATATTTGCACCTGGATGTGAGGCAATTTCGGGCAAAAAGTTCCAAGTTCAAAAACATTGTAATGCAAATGAGAAAAGGTAACCGTGAAAAGGGCTATTCTGATGGTCGTGACAACACTAATGACCGCACAGTCGACGTCCGTACCCACCATGCTTCATGTAAAATATTGGAAGTGTCTGTGAATACTCGCACGTTTACGTACCGGTAAAGAAAGCTGGACTACGTAAGGGCTGACGCATTAAGTCTAAACCCTAAAAAGGAAGTACTTCCATGGATTTTTTATCTTATGTAAAATGGATATTAAGGGATTTAGAGCAATAACCCTTCACTCAACACTAACAGGAGCAGAGTTCGGATGGCCGTTATCACAGGAGAAATGTAGGTTGAAGTCAACAATGTGGCCGCTAGTTTCTCGTTCGCTCGATTCTCACTACGGTAATTTTAACTAATCAAAATGAAAACATTTGTTTTAAAAGATCAAGATGTAAAGGAAATTAAAATAGCCGTGAATTTAATTTCCGCGTCGAAAGGGTTTGCTTGCAGGTTATATAATTTCATCACTCGAGGCGAACGTTGACCGCGTTTTGCGTCCATGGGCAACCAAGTGCTTATGTGAATGAAATCTTATGTTTATGAAGGTTTGTTGTCCCTTTTTTCTGTGGTAATTCATTCAAGGATTCCCTGCTAGCAGAGGCCCCTTTTCCTTTGTATCCGCTGAGCTGACGGACGGGACGAAAAGGGACCTCTGCCATGGGTCGAAATGAACTGTGTTGAGCATGCGCCACGGTTACTTAGTGACCGAAACGTCACGTGATGCTTTTAGCACGTGATCAGCTGACGACTCCCACCTTTCTCAACTAGCGCGCCAAAAAACACCTGCACAGTTTTGTTGTCGTGAATGGCGAGTTCACCAAAACCCTAAAAAAAGTAGACAGTTCGTCTAGAGATAGTTGTTGTCTAATCTACGGTATTAATTTCAAGTTATCTGGACAAGGAAGCTTTTTAAACATGACCACAACTCCAGGAATCAAAGGAATCAAGGAAATCAAACCCATTGAAGGCTGCGTGTTTTATGATCGCTTCACTAAATTAGCAGTTGGTAATAAACAACCCATGTGCAGTACGAAAGGACAATTTATAGGTTCGAAAAAACAACACTCACTTGATCTAGAATAGTTAAAATTTCTTATTTTTAAATAAAATACACCAGTTGTCGATTAAGAATTAGCCAAAAATACAATCTCAAAGTCAAAATTTTGAAAATTTCCGCAAGAGATTTCTCATGTTGTCTCGCGCGTGAAATCAAACCACAACAGAGCATTTGTGTCTGTTTAGGTCAGATTCCTGCTTTTCGAAATTTTATGAATGAAGGTACACAGAAGAAGAGACAGTAAGCTTTTCTAAATAATACATTTATTAAAACACGCCTTTACTTGTTTCTGAAGACCAAACGCGTTCAATTCTTTCTTCGAGGGAAGCTACGCGCAAGCGATTTCGCTCGATGTGCAAGTTATTTTGAAGAGCATTTGGTGATGCGAACTGTGCACGTTTTTCAAAACTTTTACGAGAACTGTAAGGAATATGAAGAATCCCTCAATTAAAAAGCGATTTCGATACAAATTTACAATCAAATGTGTAATTTACTCTACCGTAGACTCGTAGAAGTGCTGGAGCATTTCACAAAAAGTCCGCAGCTCGAAAAATCTTCGGAGGTGGAAGGTTGTCCTTCGCCTTGACAGATGTTTTCTTCGCTCTAAATTCCATTCCTTAACTTGTCGAGTGTTTCTTAGAGCTTCTTCTTTCAATTGTTTATCTTTCCGTCGTCCATGTTAACAAAAACGAGAGAAAGTAAACGTTGTAACTCTTCACGAGTTTAGTTCTCTTTCCAGGACGGCATGTTACTATGCGGGCTCACTAAATGACAGCGGGATAACTGTAAAGGAATGCGCGAGATACAGTGGGCTCAAGTCACGGTCAGCAAACAATACACGGAGCATGCGTTTCGGAAACCGCCGTCCACGACCATCGACGGCGGTTGAATCAAAGGGAGTTTCGACCCATGGCAGAGGTCCCTTTTCGTCCCGCCCGTCAGCTCAGCGAATACAAAGGAAAAGGGGCCTCTGTTAGCAGGGAAATTCAAGGAATTTCATAATTAAATAAGTGATCTTATATATCTAAGCTTAATCTCCCATTGCAGTTTAGTGCGTAGTTTTCAAGATATTTCTGCAATGCACTCCAATTTCTTTGATTTAATAGTGTTTATCTAGAGCGCTGGATCAGGGTATAAATCCAGATCAGTTCTCTAATACAAAAATAAGTTTCACGATAGCACGGCTTAAGCTTAGTCTTTTTTAATGTTTTGCACAAATAGACTCGAACACTATCACTCCCACCTAAACCGGAACTGGCAGTTTCAGTTAGACACTTTCGAGTAGTTTCAATTTGTTTTTCAGACCTTTTCTATTAAAGGCCCACCTTCACCCAAACGGCCTTGCGCCCGTTTGTTATTGTTTTCAAATGGTTCTATTGTTTTTCTCGCGATCTGATTGGTTGCCAGAACATTCCTGCGAGCGAGAAAATTGTCACGTAAATTCAAAACAAATTGGAGGAGCCCATTGTCACATCGATTTACTTTGCGAAGTTGCCCCAATCTACGGCCTCAATTTACAAATCTTTAGGCTTTTATGAAAGGCATTTATTCCCCCAAAATGTTGGAATTATCTGATGTTCGCCATGTGAAAGTTTCAATGACATAGAAAGCGAGAAGTCAGTTTATGTTCGCATTTCTAAGCACAAGCAAGCGATCTCGGCGGAAGACTCAAGCAGTTACTTGGACATTCAATTGTTTTAGTCTGCAAATTGCATTCTCATTGTCTTGTAAGGTAACAGTGATTTTAAAGGCCCCTCCTAGTCATTATAGAGGTTGGTCTGAAGGGAAATAAACAGCGTATACGACTAAATAGCAACTCTTGCACTGATTATCGCTCGCAACATAGCACTTGTCCGGTGACTCGCGCATTACAATTTTAACCTTTGAAAGCCAGCTGTACGTGTGTACCAATCGATCAAATCTCCCTGAACCTATGGTTAACTGAGAAACTAATTATTTTAATTCAATCGTACGACGATAGATACAGAGGAAGAAAAAGAAAACAGTCCTGCAAAACCATTTATTTATTACACACCCGCGAACCGCTCTGTTTACATCGCGCGAATAAAATCAAATCAAACGAATCAAACTTACTTGCCAAGGTCCCGCATCCAATACAATCAGGAATATAAACGACATCACCACAAGAGATTCATAAAATATCTGTTTCTTTGCTTCATAATACAAGCTCCTCGAATACTGACAATATTTTCCTTCGGCATAACCGTGCAGTATCTTCAACTGCGAGGTATCATTTGGCAGGAAACATATTGGACGAAGTAAGAGCGAAAAAAATACGTTTGGCCGGCTCAGTCACAAAATAATTCCGGGAAACAACAGCCTGATAATTGACAAATAGATTCCTGCATGCTTTTGGACGATTTTCGACAAGATGGCTCCGGAGGAAAGAAAGGAAAGAAAGCCCGCTCAGAAACAATTTCGTGTTACATGAAATTCCTAAAAGAGCAAGCGCGGCGCGCAAGGTCTTTTGGGTGAAGGTGGGCCTTTAAGATAAAGCAATCATTTGTACAAGGTGCGTTGACCTTTCCCAAAGTTGCTTGTTTCTTTTCGAGGGTAATGAAGCGTATCTTGGGCTTTCAGCTGATGACCGAACGATTTCAATTTGTTAGTTGTTCTTCAGAGGCTAGAGAAAGTAAACAAACATTTTTTTAATTGAAGCAACAAATACGGCAGCGTATAACCCGGTTAATGGTCTATAAAATCTAAAAAGAAAAGTTACCACCTCTCGGCCTGGAAAACTGTCAGCATCTGCACCAGCCGTTTCATTGGCTGTATGCATATCCCTTAGACATATTTCCCAAATATAATTGGACTCGAAAAGTTTCAGAACGTTTTCTTAGAAACAAACCCCAGCTTATTCCTTGGGAACTTTGCTGAAAAGCTTGCCTATCTCTATATATATGTCACCTTTTTTAATTAACCTCATTCAGACCGGGCTTTTTGGGTCTTGTGGGACCGGGGGGGGGGTAGGGGGTGCATTCCGCCCCCACCTCTTAACTCCGAGAATATTAAAGCTATGACAACGAAACTTAAAGGACAGATAGTACGTCCAAAAATGTTTCCATTGAGGTCCGCAACCTCAACTGACGACGTCATATGACGTCAAAATGACGGTTTGTTCTCTAAAGGCGGCCATCTTGGATCCGCCATCTTGGATTTCTTCAATTTTCCAAAAACCTTTAAAAACCGCCAAAATTGATCAAGAATTGATCAAAATCAATAAATTAACAAGGAAATGATCTTCTAAAAAGTAATGATTTTTGATTTAAAAAGAAAGAAATTCTAAAAAAACCGCTTGTCAAAAAGTGGTTGCCATGGCAACGTCAAACTTCATAGACAAGGACTTACTACACCAAAATGTTTGCAGATAAATTTTAGGAAAAGTCACCAAGTTTGGTGGCTTTATCTTGCTTATTAAAAAAGTTATAAACGTCCAAACTCCGTGCGGGCAGAATCCGCCTCCCCGGTCTGAATAGGGTTAAAGAAACTTTACTCCACATTGTCTCTCTCCACCAATGCACTGGAGTAACCCTGCGATGGACTAGTATCCCATCTAAGGGGGGGGGGGGGGAGACAGAAGAAGCAATACCCTTAGTTGCTTCATGGTACAGAAACAGGGTTAAGCTCCCGCCTTGTGGTCCTCTTGTTGCTCCTGTGCGAATTTACCATTATTGTTGATTATAGGATTTTTTTATTGGCGCTTGTCACTTTTAAAATAGTACCAGTTAAAAGCTGTAAAACCTGAATTAAATCCTACACCAATAACTCTCTCGACACCCCGACTGTTTTGTAATGACAAAAACTACCAACAATATTCAGGATAAAAAATTACATGTACAAGATGAAAAACTTGCACAAACACAACATGGGAAAATAACACACAACTAGAACCAATTTATAACCCTTGCAAATTTAAGTTAATGCGACAACCAGGCATAGTCTCATTGTGTGACATACAAGCAGGCCAAAGCCTTGTTGCTGAAAGGCCATTCAAGGTCCTCTCTCACTTGCAGACAACATCCTATTTACATTTGGCCAATCGTATGAAGGCTTTCACATGTAAACAGTCATGTCATAAACAAGTGTTTCCTGTTTCACTCTTGCAAAAAGCTTCAAGCTTTAGTTCTGCGCTGCAATCCTGGTACACAATTTATATCTGACAAACTGTTTCCTTAGAATTTTATTTCCCTCTATCACAGATGGCGAGTGAAATTCCAGCTAAATTTCCTTACCCAGATGGCCAGCCAATGACTGCCACACCTGGTCAACCAATCATGTACCAGATGGCACCTGGCCAGGCTCCCCCCGGTCAGCCAGCCACAACAGCGGAGGGGCAGCCTATTCAGAATTTTCATGTACCAGTTAGTCAGCCTGTGCAACCAGGACTGCCGGTTCAACCAGTGTTTGTTCGGGGCACTCCTGGTCAGCCAGTGCAATCTGGACCACCAATGTATATTCAGGGGACCCCTGGACAACCGGTACAACTAGGACAACCGGTTCATGTTCAGGGTGCGCCTGGTCAGCCTGTGCAACCTCAGCAACAAGTTGGGCAAGGTGGATTCGATCCGAACATTGACACTGATTTCCTCAAGTCCCCTCAATGCTTCATTAAGATAGCGGAGTTTGTGAGTACTACTGTTAGCTACCTCTCTAGTTTTTAGTTCTGGCGAAACATTACTCCCTTACACTAATAAAATTGTATAGACAATCCCCGGGTACGAGCAAGCGCGCCCTCTGATTCATGGTTTCCTACTAGCAGACTATCGTGATCAGCTCATATCCTGATAGTGGAGAAGCCGCGCGAGTTTGGTGGTGAAAAGGGGGAATAAGATTCCCTGTCGTCCAATTTGGTCTGTAATCATTTGTTTAATATAATCACGAGTGTGATTACAGACAGAACTCGACGACAAGAAGTCTTGTTATTAATTAATCATATCTATAGAGAAAAAAGTAGTGTTGATTTAAAATTTTGGCGAAGGAAAAGACAGCAGATTCAATTTCAAATGAAGAGAGACGTTAGTTTCTAAAGAAGCTGTCAGTGGTGCTGCGTTGGTGTGGATGTGAAACACAAAAATTTGGATCCCCTAGTCAACTGAGTTGATAAGGTAAATTGGCCAACTTAAAAAGAAAAAAAATCAAATGCTAATGTTACGAGCGTTCGTCCTTCGTCAGAACGAATCAAGAAATTGTGGGAAATGTATGGTTTATTTGTAGAACGGTGGAGCTACCCTATTTAAAAGACGCGGTATGACCAAGGAATGACCAATCCACCGCCATCCCTTTCTCTTGAGAATAGTATTCATTAGTTCCTGCTTAGTAGCTTCGAAGAGGTCGCTATTGGAAATTTTATTCAACCAAAAACCCTCATAATTCTTCGAAAGCAGGTGGTATGGAAGGTGCTTAGTCTACCGAGATCTTTTGCAGTCATTCTCCAGCATTTGGCTCCAAATAATAGCACGGGTGGGACGTTGTTTTGTATATACTAAGCTTGTATGTGCGCCAGTAGGCATTGGACTTCCACACAGGCTTCGACCGTACGAAGGCAGATCTTGCTTTCCCCAATCGTGCCGTAAGTCCTCTTCTGTTCCACCACTGATGCTTACCACGCTACCAAGGTAAGTGAACTGATACATATAGTCCAATGATTGGTTGTTGATGAAGACCGGCTCCTTGGCTGTTTCGTTGGACATAACTTTAGTCTTATATTGATCTTCAGGCCAACAGCTTCTGCTAATTTTTTGATCCTTACACTCTTCTGTTATAAATGGAACTGTGTATGCGATATTAGAACAATATCATCAGCAAAGTCTAGGTCTTCCAACTTCGTGTGCAGCGTCCACCTAAAGCCAGTTCTCTCCTGCGCTGTGCCATTCTTAATAATCCAATCAATAGTTAGTATGAACAGAAAGGAGGACATAACGCAACCCTGGCGAACACCCGAGTTGACAGCAAAGCTTGAGCTGGAATTTTGCACACAACAGATAAAATTGCTGTCAAAAAGGGTGATGATGTTGACGATCTTCTGAGGTATTCCGTACTGCCGAAGTATTTTCCACAAGCTGGTTCTGTGGACGCTGTCAAAGGCCTTCTCAAAACCCAAAAAGCTTACATAGATATCCCTCTGCCACTAATTGCACTGCTCCAGAATATTCCGAAGAGTAAATATGTGCTCAGTGGTTCCTCTCCCTGGTCTAAACCCTGCTTGTTCCTTTCGGAGTATTTCATCCACTGCTTCCGTTATGCGCATCATTACCACCTTGCAGAATACCTTGCTGGTATCGAGAGTAATGGAACCCCCCACTAGTTGTTGCAATCTGTCAGATTCCCTTTTTTTATGGTATTTGCACAATGTTGCCCTGTGTCCATTCCCGTGGAAGCTCTTCCTTTTCCCATATGTCAATGAACAAAGGTTGGAGAACGTCACTGGCAAGCTAGATGCTAACTTTAAGAAGCTCTGCCGGAATCGCATCCTGGCCCGGCGCCTTGTTATTCTTTAGGGCCTTAATGGCATTAAGAATTTCCTGTCAAGCCGGGGGTCTACCCTCCCGTCCAGATCTTCCTGGGCTGGTAGAATGTGAGGAGGGAGCTCTGGTTCAGGTCGATTCAGCACCTCTGAGAAGTGTTCAGTCCACCTTACATCTTGATCTCGCTCAGATGTCAGATCCTTAACAGGAATGTTTCTACGGCGTTTATCTCCACATAATTGTCGGGTGATCCTGTGAACAGTTCGCAGTTTACTTCTGGAGGCTGCTTTTTCTGCTGTTTCTGCCAGTTCCTCCATGAGCCGCTTCTTGTCAGCCCTCGCACCCTTTTTCTCCAACTTATTTAACTCAGCATATTCTATGCGCAGTCTGTCCCTCTGACGCTCAGATTTGGTCTGGCTGATCTTGTTCTTTAACCCTCGGGCGTACAAGGGGGGGGGGGGGGTGGATGCCACCCCCCCCCATAAGGTTTTCCTTGAATTTCTCCAAGACGAATTACTATCTACACCTGCCGTTTCCAGTAGCTGTGCGCCTATCCCTAGGACACATTTTGACATACGTTTGGTGAGAATCGGTTGCTATGGTTATAATGACGTCATAATTAGCAGGTGGTCAAGACATTTTTGAAGAAAAATTCGTGTTTTTTAACTCTTTTTTAGGTGAAAAAAGCAAAAAATGTCAACGAAAAGTCATATGTCATATTCTACATGTCCAGCATCAAAAATTTCCAGTTTTTAACGTTTTCTGACAATTTCTAACTTTGGGTAAGATCCAAGATGGTGCCCAATATGGCGGTCATCTTGAATGATGTCATAGGCCCCCAGCAGCGCGGCAACCCATAATATGTACCTCATCTTGTAGAGCACATCACAGGCTTTCTATTAAAGGTGGAATCTTTTCTAAATACTGTAACATAACGAAAACCCAAGGGGGTCCATCAACCTCACCCCCCCCTTCCTTGTACCACGGTGGGGGTGTGACTTTGCTTGTACGTCCGCTTGATACAATCCGCTTGATACAATCTAAGGTCTCCAAGCTAATCCATTCCTTGTGCTGCCTCTTCTTGATACCAAGTAATTGTTCTTACTAGTTGAATGGTATGCTTCCTTGATATGACTCCTTTTCCCTTTAACTGACATCTCAGCACCAATATCAGTAGTCTGTTATACCTCGAATATCTGAAATCTATTACGCACCTCAACTGAGAATTCCTTGCTGATCCCAACATTTATTCATTTATTTATTTATTTATTTATTTATTTAGACAGAGAGGCCCAGTTCAGCATACGCTGGTTTAAGTGGGGCTCTGTAAACTAACTATCTAAATAAAGACAGTAAATTCGAAATGACATTGAAGAATAAATAGATAACTAATAACACACAACGAATAAACAATAAACAATAAAAGGCCTATTGATTATCGCACTTTTCAGCATCTGAAGTGTTTTTGTGGGCCTGATTTAAAAAGCGACATATCGCACACATTTCTTAAGTCCGACGGGCAGCGTATTCCATGTTTTAGCTCCGCTGTACCTCACTCAACAGATGGAGATTATATCTCGTGGGTCGATTTGGGTTCGCTGGAGCATTATATCTTAACTTCAGTTTCAGTACAGCCTTCACAAGGTGGTGATCGCTGCTCACATCTGCCCACTGCAGGCACGTACATCAAAAAGGGATCTGCGCCACTTCTGATTCACTAACACATGGTCAAACTGATTTTCAACCTTTCCGTTTGGTGACACCCATGTGAGCTTGTGAGTAGTCTAGTGAGGAAATAACGTTCCTGCTATGATTAGTCTATTTTTCAAGCAGAAGTTGTTGAGCCGCTCCCCATTGTCGTTTAAGGCACCACACCCGTGGCTATCCATGACTCGTTCTCGATTAGTGTTGTTCTCCCCACCTTAGCGTTCATGTAACGCAGAAGACATCATGGGCTGGTACCTTATCCCCCTCTTCTTGTAATCTGCTATAGAAAGCATCCTTGTCTTCGTCACCTGCATCGTTTGTGGGTGCATAGCATTGTATAATTGATAGCTTTATATGGTTGCCGTTGAATCTTGCCCTCATCAATCTTTCATTTCTGGCTGCCACTCTATCAGTGCTTTCTTCAGCCCCTTTTTCAGAATGAGCACAACGCCAGCCTAATGTTGGTCATCATCTCTCTCTGAATACAGGATGGTTTCTCTTGAGGCTATTGTTAACTACCCGAAACCTGTCCACCTGCATTAACTAACCCGGAGGACATGGAGGTGCTAACTTTGCGATTCTCTGAGGACCTGAGTTGCTCTTAAGGTGTCAAATATCGTTCGCACAAGAGACTCGCTTTCCTAGCACGAGTTTCTAGTTAGTTTTCACCCGGGCCGTTCATACTAGCACCGCAGTGCCTCAAGAACTCCAGGACGACAATGGCTTGTTTTTCCTAGTGAGGTTTCATTAACATGGTGTTTTTTTCACAAGGCAAGGTTTTTAGCCCTGCGCTTAACCCCCAACCTGGAGGGCCAGGGCGCTGTTTAGTCTGGCCCCTCTCCCGTAGGAGCGATTCAGCATGGTTGAACTTAGCAGGAGCATAAGCTCCAGCTGACATAGCTCTAGCGGTCGTAAGAGCACGCAAGCGTCCCTGCCACAACAAGGCACAGCACTAGAGGAAGAGTTTGGTAACAGTGTTTCTCATAATCCAGATTTTGTCTACGTAATTTATCAATTATCCCAATCAACCTCGTCGTGGATTAACTGACACACGTTTTCTATGAGACAATCGAATATCTCAGGCTGGCCATTATACCGTATTGTTTCCTTAAACAAAACAAATTACATTAAATTGTATCTCTCTTCGATCTTGGGTATATTTAACAATTGCCTTAAAATTCCGATAACAAATCCTGGGTTTCTATTTGTCCAGGAAGCTTTTTCGGGAGGTGGGGGAGGGGGAGTGGGGTGGGCTTATCATTGGAGGGAGTTTTTCGCTTCAAAAATGGTTCGGCTTACATGTGAAAAAGGACTTTGTGTCTGAAAATGAGGGATTTTGCGCCTAAAAATGCTGCGCCAGAGGGACTGTCGGTACAAGGTTGAGGACTTGAACATCTTTGCAAATAGGGCAATTACTATCGACTTGCTCCCAGGAAATACAAGCACCGTATACGTATAAGGAGTGCACTTCGACAAAAACTTCATGATTCATGAAATGTAATTTGCTTCTTTGTTTTTGTACGGCACCCTGTGGTGGTAAATAGACCCGTTAGTGTTGCACGTACAGTATTCAGATTGTTATTTACATAGGTAGAATAATACGGTAATTTGTGTTGGGACTTAACATCGGAGTATATTATGCCGTTATCGTTCCTGGGAGGTAAACTGAACATAATAAGCCCATGGGCTGTTTGCAACTGAGATCGGGGGGAGGGCTTATTTTTGGGGGCTTATTAACAGATGTTTTTGGTATTCCAGGAGCGTGCGTTGGGTGTCAGGTGTCAGGTGTCAGGTGAATGAACTTGCGCGTAGCGCCGAGTTGTTTACGGTCACGTCATATGCAACAAACGCGAGTGGAATAATTGTTTTGTTAAATCTGAAGTTTGTTGAACATTGCTAATATTATTATTTATTTCCAAATTTTCGGTCAAAAATTTAGCTTTACAGCGAGAACTCTTGAATTTCGCATTGCTTGGCATGGCATCCAATTTCCATAGCAGTGAGAGCACAGGATTATTTAGTAAATAAATCCCTTCTGGCGGCTAGTATATCGGAGGATAATGCCCGAGGTTGAAGGATTTTCCAAAAAATTAATAGTTTGCTTCGAGGGCAAATGTGAAATTTTAGGGGTAATCTTTTAGCTAAAGGCATAATCCTCCTATGTACCAGCAAGCCAAAAAGGGGTTTATTTAGTTTATCAGCCTCCATTTAATTTCTACAACGCGCACACTCTAATTTATTTTCGTAAAGAGAACACATCCAGTGAGAGTCACAGCACATTTGCCGCTAAGCAAACTAGGCTGGTTAGTTTACTCGATTTTATTACAGTGTGATAAGATCTGAAAAGATAAAACCTGCAAAGGTGACTTCCTCTCTTGTTTTTCTTTCGTCAATAAAATCGCACGACGGGTATCGCTTGATACCCGCCGTCCGATTTTGTACCACGTGAAGCGTTTCGTCCAATGAGCGCGCGAAAATTAATCAGTGGGTTAAAATCGCCGATAACCGATCCGGTGAACAATTAGAAAGCTAGAAATTTCAATAACCAAGATTCGGAGTGTAAAAAAATCAAAGGGATTTCTGCATGAACGTTCAGAGAAACTTAACAGACTCTATAGTCTTATAGTGAGGTCGCTTGAGGGGACTTTTAGGCGGAATCGTTACAGAGTGAAAGAAAGCACCAAAGTTTTATCTTGGCGTGGGAACAAATTTAGAAGGGGTGCATGCAAGCGATTCGATGATCCGGGAGGACACGACAGGCACTTCAATTTTTTACTTAACTAAGTTGGCATGAAAACGAGGCTGCTAACTCAAAGTGTATCATTGCATCATTTTTTGTCGGCGAATTGCACCAAATATTGCACACATTCTCTTTTTGGTTAAACAAACACATCCAGAAGGGGTGCCATTTAAGCCGATGTTCCGGGGGGTCATCACGCGCAAATGATTTTTAGTGCATTTCTTCAGCACGGAAACGAGATTGGTGTATAAAAATTCCCTTTTACATGGTTCTGGTACTGCCATAATTCAGTATAACGACTAGCGCTTATGCTTTTTTTCTTTAATTTGTGGAGATTTCAACTGAATTATAAAAAGTGGTGTGATTTCACTCGTCGACGATATGTATTCTCTAACAGTGAAATACAAACCGTAACTGAATTGCACAGTTTTCATAAGAGCCATAGTTATATGGTCAGACAGTGCACAAAAAGGTAAATTTGGTTCCTGTGATATATATTTAAAACAGTGCTTGAGGAGAATCCTTTTATGTTGGTGTGTGAGGAAGAGTAACCGGTACCATGATGCAGATAGAGTAACCATAACCACCGGGCTCATGAATGTCATGGCACCTTCACAGATAAAAAAAGGCCAGTAGAAAGGGCTTAAAGAGCTTCCTAATTCATGCCCACATGTTACCTGACTAATAAGACACAAGTGAGAAAAGCGAGTTCTCAGATGGTTTTCAGATGGTCGATTACGTAATGTATTCATGAAAGACAATGAGAACTCAAAAAATAATTGAATTGCAGAGAAGGGACACAAGATCTCCACTTGTTAGTGGAAACAGTTAATAAATGCTGTAAAGGGAGCGTGAATAAATTGCATGCGACAATCGTAGGCAAAAATCGTCTCACCTAAATCGGAAACAAATACTTGCAGGATCTTTATGTGGACATTCTTTAAATACCCCCAAGTGCTTCAGAAACTAATCAGACCGCCGAAGTGATATGTTTTGATATATTTGGAATCAATATTTGCCAAAAAAGAAGCATGTAAATTTGTATTTCAACTTGCCAGCCTTGTTTCCATGCTGAAGTAAAGTACCGGAAACTGACTTGCATGTCACGGCCCCCCTGGATAATCGGAACACATGTCACCCCTTCTAATTCTGTTTGTTATGCCAAAAAGAGTATGTGTGCCAAATTTGGTGCTTTCTTCCAGTCTGCAACGATATTTCACCGACCTCACTAATCCTGCAACAGAGTCAATAGTGTAGATGCCAGAATTTTTCGTTTTTGTTTGTTACTCTAACTTTTGTTTCCTTTCCTTAATTAGCGTCTTTTGTTCTTAGGGCTTTTGCTATACTTGTTAGTTTTATTTTGCATGTTGTATATATAGTCTCCCAGCTTAATTTTCGGCAGTGTGCTAGTTTGTTCAGTTCGAATCAGTTTGTTAATTCAAGTTTCCTTTTTTGTTGTCGTAGCCGAAGGATTTTGTTTTTGTGTTTATCGTCACATTCGTCTTGTAAGTTTCGTCGTCTATTTCGGTTTTGTCCTTTTCTCTACCTTTCAGTTACCGTATCCTTCGTATCCCTTTTGGAAATAAATTGTGTTGAGTATTGGATGCGCGTTATCTGCGTTTGCGACGACATTTCGTAAAAGACGAATACCTTGTGTGGTTGTGATCGGCTACTATGTCGTTGTTGGAGGAAACTGAACCTGTCCGTTCCGGTACACTTCTTCGTAAATCAAACTCTACTTTGGATCAAGACGGTATACTGATGGAGCGAGTGCGAGAGCTGAGAAATAGAAGGAGAGGTTTTCTGTCATGCATCACAACCAAACGTAAAGAAATCGACGATTTATTAAACGATGTGAACAATTTGGAGCTCGTAAGAGTTAAGTTATCCGAACTAACGGATGTCTTTCGAAAGTTCGTGGAGGCTCATAATGCCTACAACAGTGAATTGGTGGATGATACTCAAATAGGCAAGAATCAGATGTCTACTTTACCGAAATTGAAGCAAGTTTGAACTTTTTCTGTGAGACTGCTAATGACTGGCTACGCGTAACGGAGGCCAAGCTTCATGATAACGCCAGATGATAGCGCTTCCCAAATCGGTTCTAAAGTTCGCCAATACAAACCTAAAGGTTCTTCACGCTGCGTTTCCACTTTCAGTCGGGCGTCTAATTCGAGTTCAATATCTGCGGCCAGAGCTAAAGAAGCAGCTAGAATAGCGGAGATTAAAGCTGAAAACCTCGCCTTGAAGCAGCGACAGCTACTTCACGAAACGGAACTTCGTCTGAAAAGGCAAGAATACGAGCTGCAGTTAAAAAAGGATGAATTAAAACTTAAAGAGACGCAAAAGCCGATTCAAGAGAAGAGGCTTACGCTAAAGCAGAATCGAAATATCTTGGTCCTGTTGATGCCCCGAGTCAGACCCGCTTTCGTGTTCTACTTACAAAAGCCTGCTCCAGAAATGGGAGGATAGCTCGAAACGTGAACCACTTCTGTCAGAGATTATCATCTGCCCAGAACGTTGAAGCAGCGAGTCTCAAACCTAGCAAAGTTAGGCTTGCATAGCCTCCAGGAACGCCTTAGAATCAGCTGACTACAACGGGAAGAAATGAAGAAGTTGACAGCATGATCGTTAAGGATCTGGAGACGTCCGACCTGGAAGAGAACGTTGTCATTCCGTTGCATGAAGTGCTCTCCAGACCAGTTATGCCTGTTGCAAAGGATGAAATCCCTATGCAAGAAGATGTGGAACGATGGCCACACCTGCGAGGCTTTGTTCACCTGCCAGAGTTAGACTCTCACGTAGAACTGTTAATTGGCGCAAACGTCCCTGGAGCCCTTCAGCCTAGAGAGGTTATCCCTGCTATCAGTGGAGGTCCATACGCGACAAGAGGTGATCTGGGCTGGGTAATTAATGGTCCAACCGGAAGAAAGCCGAAATATGTACCGTCTTCTTGTTTTGTCGTGAAGTCTGTGGAAGCTCATCCTATGTGTATTGCGTGTGATGATTTTGCTGACGCGTCTCTCTTCGATGACTTAGGCTTATCCAGAGATGACCTAAAGTTCTTGAACATTGTAGAAGATTCAGTTAAACATTATGAAGATGATCACTATCAGATTTCGTTGCCACTGAAGAATCCGTGCCTGAAGATGCCGGAAAACATAGTTCAAGCAGAACTCTCCAGAGGTGCCAAGTTCCGAGAAGATTATGTTGCCTTTCTCGAATATGTCATTAGAGATAGTTTTGCGGAAAGGGTTCCACTAGAAAGCTTGAGAAGAGCAGATGCCAAGGTTTGGTATATGCCACACCACGGAGTTCATCATCAAAAGAAGCCAGATAAAATATGGGTTGTATTTGACTGCTCCGCTCAGTTCCGCGGGACTTCTCTAAATAACGAACTGTTGCAGGGACCAGACTTAACTAATAATCTAGTGGGCGTGTTAGTTCGTTTCCGCCAGGATCCAGTCGCAGTGATGGGAGATATTCAATCAATGTTTCATCAAGTGCGCGTACCGGAAGCAGATCGCGATCTACTGCGGTTTCTTTGGTGGCCTAAAGGCAATTTGGATCAAGAATTGGAAGAATATCGAATGTGCGTGCATCTGTTTGGCGCTGTCTCGTCGCCCAGTTGCGCAAACTTCGCCCTTCGCAAGTTACCAGCATCGTCATGAAGAACCTCTACGTTGACGATTGCGTGAAGTCTTTGCCGTCATGTGATGAAGCAATTAAGCACGTGGATGATTTACGTAAGCTCATGTTTAAGGCTGGTTTCAATCTGACAAAGTGGATCAGCAACGACTGAGAAGTCCTGGAGTCCACTCCAGCGTGTGACAGAGCAAAGGACGTCAAGGAGCACGACCTCACAAAAGACGCACGTCCCATTGAGAGGGCCTTAGGTGTATCGTGGTTTTTCCAGACAGATAAATTCGAATTTAAAATCTGCGTGAAGGAGCGACCTTGTACCAGGCGTGGGATACTATCTATTGTTAGTTCGATTTATGACCCACTGGGAATGGCAGCCCCTTTCATCCTTCCTGCCAAACTACTCCTACTCCAGGATTTGTTCAGAAAAGGTCTCGGCTGGGATGACGAGATTCCTAGCAGTTACCTGTCCCGTTGGCGAGTGTGGCTCAGTGGTGTGCCAAAACGTTCTGAGTTCTCTGTCGACAGATGTGTCAAGCCTCCTGACCTCGAGAGAATTGTTACTAGTCAGATTCACCACTTTTGCAGTGCTTCTCAAGCTGCGTATGGCGCGGTTTCTTACCTTCGTTTTGTTAATCAGGATGGTCGGATTCATTGTCCCTTTCTGGTCGGAAAGTCCCGCCTCGCCACTTTGAAGCAAATGACCATCCCAAGACTGGAGTTAACTGCTGCTACAGTATCGATTCGCCTGAACAAAGTGTTGAAGAAGGAGTTAGAGATACTGATTGACACGATCACATTCTGAACGGATAGCATGACTGTGATACGCTACATTGAAAACGAGATCAAACGTTTTCATACGTACGTGGCAAACCGTGTTGCCCTCATTAGAGGAGATTCCAGTCCTTCCCAGTGGAGATATGTTGATACGAAATCTAATCCTGCTGACGATTCTTCGAGAGCAGTTTCTGCAGAGTCCTTCATTCAAAACGACCGCTGGATAAAGGGGCCGGCGTTCCTTCTAAAGCCACAATCCGAGTGGATAAAGTGTCCCCAATACAGTGTAGAATTGGCCGACGATGATCCTGAGGTAAAACGAGAACCGAAATCGTTCGTTGTTCATGTTAGCGAGGCTTACTCAAGTTTTGTCTTTATGGTCGAACGATTCTCATCCTGGTTCACACTGCTAAATTTCATCGCCCTGTGCCTTCGCTGCCAAAAGAGATTTTTGAGAAGGAAAAGAGAGGCTAGAAAAGACGTTCAGAGTATCACTAAAGAACCCACATCTGACTTGATAACCTGCTCAGAGTTGGAAAATGCAGAAAGAAAGATTGTTTAATTCAACTAGAGCTTCGCATTTGCAGAAGAATTAGAAGCCATCAAAAGAGGTAGTTCCGTTAAGAAAATCAAGTGCAATTGCGAAACTGGATCCTATTCTAGTCTCTGGTCTTCTCTGTGTTGGGGGACGTCTAAGTAGAGCACCACTATCTGAAGATTCAAAGCATAAGATTATCATTCCTAAAGAATCTCACCTCGCCGTTCTGCTCGTAAGTCATTTCCACCAGAAAAGTGGGCACTCTGGGAGAGAACATGTCCTGGCTCTACAGCGCGAAAGATATTGCTTGATTCGTGCCAACTCCTTAGTCAGAAGTGTGTTGTCGTCGTGCTTCACCTGCAGAAAGCGACAAGGTCCTACTGGACAACAAATGATGGCGGATCTACCAACCCCTCGAGTTACTCCAGATCAGCCTCCCTTCACATGTGTGGGAATCGATTATTTTGGTCCCTTTCCTGCCCGTCAAAAGAGAAGCCTGGTTAAACGTTATGTTGCAATCTTCACCTGTTTGGCCGTGCGAGCTGTTCACTCGCACAGATTCTTTCATCCGACAGATTCTTTCATCTGACACAGATTCTTTCATCCTCGCACTCAGACGTTTTATCCTCGTAGAGGTCAAGTGAAAGAAATTCGCTCCGATAATGGTACTAACTTCATAGGCGGGGAAAGGGAGCTTCGGGTTATGATTGAGAGCTGGAATCAAGCCAAGATTCATGACACTCTCCTCCAGAAAGGCATCAAATGGGTCTTTAACCCACCTGCGGCCTCTCATCATTGTGGCGTCTGGGAAAGGCTAATTAAATCCACTCGAAAGGTCATGGGTGGGCTAGTCAAAGAACAATGCCTCGACGATGAAAGTCTTCAAACCCTGTTATGTGAAGCTGAGAGTATTATCAATGGAAGACCTCTAACGACAGTCTCCGGAGTTCCAAGAGACTTAAACCCTTTGACGCCAAACCATTTGCTTCTACTTAGCCATGACACATCTCTTCCTCCAGGTCTTTTTGTGAAGAGCGACATGTATTCGAGAAGGAGATGGCGTCAAGTGCAGTACTTAGCGGACGTTTTTTGGGAGCGCTGGAAGAAAGAGAGTACCTCTGCTACAAGACCGACAAAAATGGCTTCGTCTAAAGAGAAATTTTGCCGTGGGAGATACCGTAATCGTGGTTGACGAATCTACATCAAGGAATGTGTGGCCTACTGGGCAGATTGCTGAGGTTTTTCCCGACAGCAGTTGTCGACCAAGATGGCGGCCCAATTTGAAACTCTCGTAAATCTACTTCTTTTCTCGTTTTATATTTACCTTCTGACGGCTCCTGAAGTCCAGCCGCCAGGCCAAAACCTACCTCCACCAAATTAATTTAGAATTTCAGCCTCCCTCGTCGAAATAAACTTTTACAGAGCGAACTACCTCTACGAGCTACGCTACGATCGATCTACCACACTGAAGCGGCTCTTGTCAACTGTTCTTTCTAAGCATGGATTATTTACTTCGAGTCTCCTTATACTTTCTGGTGACATTTTACTCAACCCAGGACCTATAAGATATTTATGCGGAATATGTGCAAAAGCAGTGATAGAAAACCAGCGGGCTATTGAATGTGAGGAGTGCGCGGTCTGGTTTCACCAAGGCTGTTTGGATATTAACGATTCTAACTTCAAAATCTTGGAGGAGCACCCATCATACGTCTGGTTATGTTGCAATTGCGGCCTGCCAAGTTTTTCTTCGTCGCTGTTTCTTCCTGATATAACTACCAGTAATAGGTTTGATACATTATCTGACCTATCTTCCTCCTCTTCTGGAAACCCACCAGATGCACAAGCTATGTCCAGCCTCGGTTCTCCCCTGTAGTCGCCCAGTCCTTCTCATCCGAAGACAAAGCAAAAGAAAAAAGTTATGAGGGATAACATCAAGCTGATAAACATCAATTGTCAAAGCATCTCTTCAAAGAGGGATAAATTCTTAACATTTATAGAGGATGAGAACCCGGATGTTATAGTTGGCACCGAGTCATGGTTCACTTCTGCACATAACTCTGGCGAAGTATTTCCCCAACAATATCAAGTCTTCAGGAAAGACAGATTATCTCATGCGCATGGAGGTTGCTGTCCCAGAGTGGAATCATCTGCCCCCTCATATTCGGAACGCTTCTTCTGTTGACTGTTTTAAGTCCACCCTCATGCGAGTCCAAGACATTAACGATTTAATCAGTAAAAGCCATTACTATGGCTGACTAGCCGCTGACCGTTCCCTGTGCACATATATATCCCATGTGGGAGATTTGCACATTATAAGAGTTAGATTTAGATTTAGATTTAGACAAGGAGGGCTTGGTTCGCCGTGTGAAAGTTAAAACGAAGACTTCGACCTTGGAGCGTCCTATTAGCAAGTTGTGCCTTTTGGAATCAGTTGAACGTTTAGAAGGGGAACAATCGTGATTAACTTGATTTCTGTGGACTGTTCAACACTTGTGCCGACTTGTCGGAATGCGGACCGAACGTTTGGAACTTGTCTATTTTTAATGACATTTGGAGACACCTTTCTTTCTGGCCCACGGGGCTTAAGTGACATTTACTCTAGTGTTTAATTGTTTATTTTTCTGTCCCCTTTTTCGCGTTTTCTGTTAGTAAATACAAAGTTTCTCGCCTTTGTATTTTAGGGGCCGGAATGTAGGTGCCAAAATTTTTCGTTTTTCTTCGTTACTCTTTTGTTTCCTTTCCTTACTTAGAAATTGTGTTTTGAGGGTTTTTGTTATACTTGTTAGTTTTATTTTGCATATTGTATATATATTCTCCCAACTTAACTTTCGGCAGTGTGCTAGTTTGTTCAGTTCGAATCAGTTTGTTAATTAAAGTTTCCATTTTCGTTGTCGTAGCCGAAGGATTTGTTTTCGTGTTTATCGTCACATTCGTCTTGTAAGTTTCGTCGTCTATTTCGGTTTTGTCATTTTCTGTACCTTTCTTGTCAGTTGTTTATAGTTAGTTTATGTTCATTTCCTATTGTCATTTTTGTTTCAGTTACCGTATCCTTCGTATCCTTCGAATCCTTCGTATCCCTTTTGGAAATAAATTGTGTTGAGTATTGGATGCGCGTTATCTGCGTTTGCGACGACAAATAGAATGGGAGGAGAAGTAATACCCGTACTTTTATTCGCTTTACACCAGTGGAACCGGAACTCCCTTCTATAAGCTATATAGCTTTGTGCCGCCCCAAAGGAAATGTTTTCTTTAGCCGTTTTGGTCTGGAAATGGGTATGGATTTTGGAGGCGAGTTCTAAAAACGAGTATTGGATGATCGCATATTTTGGTTTGAAGAATGAGGTGGCCCACCCCCGACAAGACTTCCCCTTTGATAAGACTCCACTAGCTTTCTCCATTTCGCCGAATTTAAGGCAAGGTTTGACATTAAAACATTACAACCTCGCCTTCTATGGACTAATAATTGCTCTTTAAGCCTTTTTAAGAACCTTTAAAGACGACCTACAGTGTACAAGATAAGTCAACAAAGTACAAGAGCGTTCTTACCTTTTGTTTCTTTCTAAGGTCGCCTTATTGGGTGCATGGGCAAGTATTGTAAAGTACGTAGACGGAGAGGATCCGTTAGGGTACGATAAAGCAGACTTGTTCAAGGGCATCACGATTTTCAGCTGGGTAGTGGTTATCATCTCTCTAAGCATCTACGCGCTCAGCCTCCCCAAGATCTGCAAATGCAAGCGACCGTCTTTGTTCACTATTACGGTAAGTAACGGCAAGTAAAGTATCACCAGTAAAGCAATGCCCTTTTCGACCTTTTTTGATACACAGCCCTGGTAGGATGGTAAGTCTGTGGTTTGCCAACACGAGTTTGGCACGTTAAGTTTGCAGCGTGTGGGCACCTTTAAACACCTTTAAAACACAATTTGTAACGGTCCACTGTACTTAATTTTAAGTTTGATAATGTTTGGTGTTTTTGCTTTTACAGTCCGTGGTTGTCTGCTTCATCTTGTTCTCCTTAGTACTCGCCTGTACTGCAAACCTGGTCCCCAGAGCTGTCGATCTTGGTGATAAATATTTAAAGAAACCGTCGACCAGTCGTGAAAAAAAGGCAGTCATGCCATATATCATCGCTCTGGACGTGGCCTTGGTATGAATGTACTATAGGTTTTAGTGGATTTAAAATGGCTTTGCTTGTTTACAGAACAAAACTAAACCACTGCATTTTGAAGTTGAACGGAGGCAGTTAAACCACAGGCTTACCATCCTCTGTTTGTTTGGTGGGTTGTGCATTTATAGTGGCTGTGTCGGTTAAATGAAAATGAAAAGGAAAATGAAATAAAATCTCATAAATTGCTGCCATGGTGTTTTGATTGTGTTTCTGTGTTTATTTTTTGCGATTTAAGGCTCTTGAAAGCGATGTTTTCAAAATAACCGTCGGACTCGCTCAGAAGTAGAGAAAGAGAACAAGACATGCAACTAGCCTTCCCGCAAATTACACTACCCAGTCGAACATTTCGCCAAAAAAGTCGTATTTGCCCGATTCACTCACACAAAAAATCTTAGCCTTCGAAAGAAGAGTCTTGAAGCAAAGTTTTGGCCACATTTGAGTTAGATTCGATCACGGATAGACCTTGAGAATCGAGCCCAGACTTTTGAATACGACCGTCAATTTGCTTTCTCCCTTTGATCTGCAAGAAGTCCGAACTCAAAGGAATTAGAAGAATGCATTTTTCCGTTAAAATTTGAATTCGAGTGCGACAAACTGCCACCCCTGGCCTCCCTAAGCGAAACTTTTGGTCCGTGCCAAAATCTCCTCTGTGGTCACCCGAATGGCGAGTTTGACCGACAAAGGAACCCAGTTGAAAGACACGCGATTCCTTGAATGACATTTTGGAAAAAGTGAACGATTTTCGTTTCACTTTGAAAGGGAAAGAAGTTTGCACCATAGTAAGGGAAGTGTTTGGTAACGGTGTTATCGTTTGCTGCCCGAGAATTGGCGGAAAGCAAGCGACAACTTTTTTAACCTTGGGACCAATGAATCATGGGGAATTCAAGCTTATTCTCATTCGACCGCCCGTTTCACGGTTGGATTTTACGACCAAAAGGCCAGACTTACCGGGCAGACAATTAATGGCACTGAACGTAGCTTGTTTTAGAACTTCTAGTAAAGCCCGGCAGCTTCCAGTTCTTATTGACCGGGTTTTGTGGATGGAAAAATAAGACTTAGACTTAGGGTGTTACGAGGGCATTTCCAGAAATTTGGAAAACTACTCATCCAAGGAAATTTTTCTCCGGATTTTAACTTATAATTCTGTGTTAACCTGTCAGTTAAATGCAACGAAACGATTTCGCATGATCTTAATAACTGCTGTTGTTTGGCAATGGTAAATGGCACACACACAAGATGAAAAAGAAAAAACAACTCAACGTACCACCACCATTTTTCGTTTCCCTTTTCGGTCTTTTTTTCTTGGCCTTAGGCTGGCCTGAGTCCGCATCATCGATTTTGTTTTGTTTTGAATTTTTGGGCCCAGCGACCCTCAGTCTAACTGGGTTCAACTGGGTCCCTTTGTCGGTAAAACTCACCACTCGGCACTCACCACTCAGCAATTTTATGACATTTTATTTTCCTCAGTCTTAAAACTCCTTAATTTGCTAATTTGATAAACCGGCACAGCCATTATAAATGCACAGCCCACCACACAAACAGAGGATGGTAAGCCTGTGGTTAAACTAATTTTTTTTCAAACGGCCAAACGTTCACCACGGTTGAGCTACTCGTGTTGAGCAGTGGTAATCCTTGCTAGTTGATGCCACTACCAGTTTGCCAATAATTTAGAAAGCGAAATTCGTACTTTTTGTTTTGAGCAGACATTTAAGATTTGCCGATTACAATCAAGTTCTAGAGGAGCGATAGTGTAGTGGTTGACGCGTCGAGCTTGATACTTGATGTTGCATCTCCCTGTTTAGGTGCTTAGGTGCTGTACCTCTCTTCTTTCTTGCTTAGTAAACCCAAACACTGAAATTTTGCTTGGGCTAGCTACCTTAATTACGATGGAAAAGTACCAGTAAAAGCAGTTGGAAGTTTCTTTATGCCACAGAAGCTGGGCCTAGACGCCGGTAAGACGAGCCACCTAGCTCGTTGGTTAATTAGGCAAGACTTAACTGCACAATCAACTGAATAATACTGAAAAGCAGTAGTTATAACGTTTACTTTCATAGGCATTTGGCTTTTTATCCAGCATTCTGTTCGTTGTGGACATGGTGATGAATTACAAAGTGTTTCAGACACAGAGAGCACAGGAAATTCCTTCCGAACCAGGAATGCAAAGAATCCCCCCAAGACGAGTCTGGGATATCAACTATGAGTACTTTAGGTCTCGGTTGTTTAACGTCAAATTGGCAGAAATGGTAAGAAATCGCTTATCCAAAGTGGTCACTTGATTTTACTTCTAACTTTGTATTGTTTTCGTAAGGTTAGACTTGAAGTTTATTTTTCAGTATGTGTTTTTGGTCATTTGAATTTAAGACCAGGTTGTGACGTGTCACCACATCGCAAAGCCTCCCTCCATTTTCTTATTTGGCCTAACTAACATAGAACAAAAATTCAGGAAAAAAAAGTAGTAAGTGCATATCATTTTAACATTTTTGCAGGTATTATTGTTTGGGGCCTGGGTATGCATGTTGAAGTACTTCGACAGGGACATTTTTAAAAATCCGAGATCTGAGGTTGAGGATTCAAAAGAGGATTTCTTCAAAGGCATTACGATCTGGGCCTGGGTGATGGTCATCCTTCTGGCTTTGACCGTCATATTCAGTTTTGACAAGATTGGCAGTCGCTCCTCACCGTGGACTCTGATGGTAAGAAAGTATACCAATCGTCTCATTTGCCAAACTCCTATTTACTTCGCTCCCTTCCTATTCCTATTATTATTCCAAAGATCTGGCAAAAGAAAATTTCTTCTGCTGATTCGACAGTAGCCTCAGTCCATATGTCACTCTCCTCTGTCCCTTTCATTTGTTGTATATTTACTCCATGGGGAAATATAGTACAGCTGTATGGATCCATTTTGTTTTTGTTTTTTTCATGTTTACTTCCCTGGTGAAAATACTATAAGGATCCGTAAGGATTTTCTAGGATCCTGTAAGATACTACAAGATCCTGTAGGATTACTTAGGATCCTATCTTGGACCCTGATGGTTGTTAAGATCCTATTAAGGGTCCTGTAAAATCTTGTCCTGTAAGATCCTGCACTAGAAGCCTTGATGATCTTTGGAAGGAATCCAATATAAGGATTTCTTTTGCGTCCTCAAGGATCGTTGCAGGATCCTCAAGGATCCTTGCATCATTGCAGGACCCCACGGATCTTTTGCAAGATCAGTCCTTAAGGATTAAAGGTGGGACCCTCAAGGTTCCCCCTCAAGATTCTCATGCAGAACTTCAAGGATCTATCTAAGATCTCCACCAGGGTTGGTTTGTCATGCTATTTATGCATGGCCCTTCTTGATCCGGGCATCCCTCAGGCATTATACAATATGAGCCCTTTAGATCAGCCACGGATCCATAGAAAAAGAAAATGTGCCCCTTCCTCTAGTGATCGCTCATGACGATGGTGATGATGATCATGATGATGACGAGGAGGAGGAGGAGGAGGAGGAGGAGGACGGTGGCGACGACGACGACGACGACAACGAAGAGGGAGTTTTTACTTCCTTCGCGCGCCAGATGACCCCCGGGGATGATGCAAAGGGAAAATAACCTTAGCCTGTCATACATATTAGCTATATTACCAATGACATTTCACATACTTCTTATGCCTCACCATATACAATAACGGTAACATATCTCGGAGCGAATAGAGCTCTGCTCACTGCAATCCTCTATCCAATTTGGCCGTTTATTATAAAGTGGATTGGAAGATTTTTAAAACAAAAGCGCCATACTTCTTTAGATAGTCTGAAATTAGCTCGTCCCTTAATATTTAACAATTATTCGCCGAAGGAGAAGGGAATATTGTGGAATAATCCCCAAGACGAAGTCGAGGGGATTATTCCACAATATTCGCTGAGCCTGAGGAGAATAATTGTTTAAGTATAATTGCTCAGGTGATTATCAGAGCAAATGCATTTTCCTTTTTCTTTTCTCCAAAAACATTAAAAATCGCGCAGTGCTTCAGTATTATAATCACCTCGCGCGGGGTGATTATAGCAAGTTATGACGTAATCCTCCACCAATCAGTGCACGCGCTTCTCCATAATCACCTGAGCAATTATACTAATATTAAATACTCTTTTTTTATTTCTGTAGACTTTGATATTCTACGTCCTGATGTCCATTCTGTTGATTGCCTGCTGTGGTAACCTGACTCCTCGGGCGATTGACTTTGGAAAGGAGTACAATGATACGTCCAAAGAGGTTAAACAGAGCGTTCTTGCCCTGCTCCTAGGCCTGGTAAGTATAGTACCCTCAGTGAAAATTGCTTGCAGATATTTTAATAAGCAAAGCTTATTTTAATAAGCAAAGCAAAGCCAGGGTGACTCTTAAAAGAGTCACCCTGGCTTTGCCTTTAACTAATTAGTCTAAATATAACATTTTTTTCCGAATGAATCCAAGGTGTTAAAATTAAGTTTCGAACTTAATCCAGTGACCCTTTTTCTAAAGCCAGCGACACACTAGGCGATTTTATGCGCTCGTCGCAGCGAAATTTGTTCGCCGAACGCGTTTTTCTGGCCCGTGAACGGTTTTCCTGGCCTGTGAACGCGTTTTTTCTGGCGATTTTTATCGCCGGGACGAGCGAACGAAAATTGCCAGTATCTAACATGTCAAATACCGGCGATAGAAATTCGCTGCGATTCTGCGAAAATTGCCGACAACCGACTAGTGTGTCCACGCCTGCAAAACTCAATCAATTTCGCAGCAACTAATGTGTAAAATCGCAAAGTGTGTGGCTGGCTTTAGGAAACGTAAACTCTAACGTTAATTCAGAGGAAAAATAAGAATTCTCAAGCGCCTTTTCTGGACTAAACCCTAACTGATTTTATGTACGACGCTATTTATACCTAATCGTACCCTTTTGGTACGCTTCGGCGGCATATCAGGCGAGTTTGGTCGAGCCATGGTTTGTATTTTGGCGAGACGCAGTCTCGCCAAAATACCCATGGTGAGACCAAACGAGTCTGATATGCTGCCAAAGCGTACCAAAAAAGGTGCGATTAGGTATTTACCTTACCCAGATTCGTCCTAAGACCCGGCGATATTTTTTCAGTTACCGTGATCAGTCAGGAGTTCTTGTCATATAGCGCGTGAACCGTGAGAAGAATAGTGCGTCAATACTCTTCTCTAACTCCTCATCTGTCATTTTTATAATCCCTTTGTTTGGAGTTTCATTTCTGGAATCTTGGAAATCCAAATTAAGGGAGAAATTTGGAAAATGCGGCTCCATTTTGAAACGAAAAAGTTTGAGCGCTGTCCACGCGAGCGCCGGCCAGTGTAGCCGCGTCCAATTTTGGCGCGAAATTGTATTTTTTTTCTCTGTTAGCGTTCAACAAATTACGTTCTCGTTTACCAAATGTAATAATTTTACGTTTCGTTTTATTTCTGTTGTCATTTTCATCTCTAAAGTCTGCAAAAAAGGGCGAGTTTTAGAAACTGTCCATGATATCGTAGGATATCAGGTCAGTGACTTGATATCGTAGAAAATCATGACAGTAAACAAGGCTTCTGATTGGCTAATTCACAATTTGGGTACGGTAATGAATAAAATAATTGTTGTGTTTAAAGTCAACCTGTGGATTATGAGAAGAGAAACATTTTTTACCATCTATTTTGAATACTTCTCGAATACTTCTGTAGTCGTGGATATGAGGATAGGATAGGAGTTAGTAGGGGACCAATCACAGCATTCACTTGCTATATCCGGGGGTAGCTAGTTTGAAAGGAAATTGTTAGTCTTTTTCTCGGCCTTACTAAGATATTGATCATTATATTTTGATAGTGAAATGACTGTTTAATTTTTCTGTTATTTCAGGTTCTTGGTTACTTCGCCTGGATAATTTTCCTCTTGGACATTGTCCTTATTTACAATTTGTATCGGAAACAAAGAATGCAGGAATTCCGCCGTCAGCAGCTCCCTGGCCAACCTGGCATACAACAAGCGGCTGTGGTAATTATGTCACAAAACATCGGAGAAGGTGGGAAGCAGCAAGTCTTCCAACCGACTGCACATGCGGGACAGCAGCCATTTCAAAATCCTGGACAGCATTCTGTAATGATGGGAGCGCCTCCACAGTATAATCCACAGCTATATTAAGGCTCGATCCAGAAGTGCCTTGTGTAACACTAAGCCAAAGCTGCACGCTGAGCTATTTAAGTGTTAAGCTATTAAGCTGTGTCGCATGTGTTTGCTGACAGATCGCTTGTTAGTTTGACGTCAACATTCTCATAGAGTTCTTCTTCGGTGTTTTCAAAATTATCCACTTTTGAGAGCGTTTTCAAAATTTTTATCAATTTCTGCTGGTTTGCCAGTTAAGATTGCGTAAACTGCTTCTGTCAGCTGTTAAACATTTCAACTCCATTTATAAGGAGGTCGATTGCGACCTGGGATTTGACTGTTCTACTATTTATGCAACCATTTTATTGTTAATTTTCATTTGTTTTTATGGTGTTTACATTGTTCAATCGGTTACCGTATTTACTAGATTAAGCGCCGCCCCCGAATAACCGCCGCCCTCCAATAAGCGCCGCATTTGGGACAAAAAAGTTAATAAGCGCCGCCCCCGAATGAGCACCGCAGTCCCAATGCGGTGCTTATTCGACAAATTCCGTATAACTAATGAACAAATTTAAAAGCAACTCTAAAACAGCATCGGAAATTTCTTTTCATCAAAAGCGATGTTCTTCAGTTCAAAGTGTTTATATTTCACCGCTCGCCCATTACATCGTCTATCCAGACTAAGCGTTTTAACTTAGGAGACCGAGCACTTCATTCTGTTCCTTGCTTACATTTTTAGTGACATTTTGTTAAAGTGCCGAAAGAAACAAATGGTGACAATCAGAAGACGCTTCTGTTAATTACTGTAAAATTTTCGTACAGATAGAAAATATGCCGTTCTTTGTCGCGTCCAATTTTAAATAAGCACCGCATTTGAAGCGCGAAAAATTTAATAACCGCCGCGGCGCTTATTCGAGTAAACACGGTACTCATCATGCCGACTGTCGTAAAACGAGTTTCTTAAAATCAGATACCTTGGAAGAATTTAAGAGACGCCTGCAATAGACTACCATCCCAGCCTAAGCGGGGTAGAAATGTTTTTATTAGTTGCTTCATTTTAATTTGACTCGAGTACGACTAAATTTACCTTTCCTTGCCTTGTTACACCGACAAAAGCACATGCGTTACATAATCGTAGTTCAAAGGTCTTACTAGTGACAATTACACTGAGCATGTCCCTAACAAGCTACAGTGTGGTCATCGTAACTTTCCTGTAGGAGACTTGTATTTGCAGTAGTTCGTGGAACTGTTTTCATATGCTTAGCGTCCTTTCCTTAAAGCCAGTGAGGGAAAAGGAAGTGAACAACAGGGTTAGAGTCCTAGCGTGAGCAGAGGACACAAGCGAAGGATTTTGACTTGCTAATCAGCACGAAAGTATGCGAATTATATAAAACTAACTTAAAGTGGTCTTTTACACGCCGCGCTGGAAAAAAATTACTATTAAATCAACTTCTAGGTGGTCGAGAAGCAATTCATGTATGAACAAGGTACCAGGATGACATTTAGTTTCCAAAATAAATGGATTTACGCCGAGTGTGAAATAGTTAGTTACTATTCTCCTAACTTTCGACTGGGGGAGGGGGCCTTTCCTGCCATCCATTTATTTCCTAGGTTCTAAAGTCATGCAAACGAGGCTTGAATCCTTTTCGTTCGCTGTTCCAAGCAAGTCAAGAGCAATTTTTCCTTCCTCCTTTCCTTCCTCTCGATGGTTTTCTGTCATTGGATGACAGGTAAGCCCTTACCTTTGCAGGCTTAATGTCTTGTATATTGCCGGGCTTTTTCTCAGCTTTCTGTGCTTTATTTAAATATAAGGCCTAGCCCGTGGAAAAACTTTATCCCACACAGAGTTCACCCAAAGCAACTCCTTATCATCAATCGTGAGGTTTCAGATAGTATGAAGTATAAATATAGTTTAGCGCATGTTTGACCAAAAAAATGGAAAATCCCCACGACAAGGCCACCTTACACAAACTTGTTTTTTACCTTGGAATAAAGGTAAAGGAAATTTAAGGCAACAGAGAACTCAAACTTGGAAGAAACGAGGCAGAAATTGCCTTAGGCAAGCCGCCTACATTAGCGACAGTGTCCAGAGCTTAGCCACTGCGTTTGTGTTCCTTACTAAAGCCAAATGGGCAAACAATATCAACAGATTTAAGGAGTGCTAAGGAATACTATTCACTGGGCGCGTCAGGAGCAAAGGAGAAAGAAATTCCGTTCTCTTCTCACTTGAAAGATATTATAAATGGTGAAATTCGAGGCAGCGTTTAGGCAAAGCCCAGTGCTACACCTATCTGTCCAGTAAAGGCTGATTTCCATATGATCGCTACGATCGCTACCAAAAAAGTTGAGCGGTCGGTGCGACTTTGATCGCTGAGCATTTTCCATATAGGCTGGTTTTCATATGGTTGCTGTGATCGCTACGATCCCTAAAAGGTGGTTTCCACATGATTGCAACGATTGCTGAAGGTTTTTTTTTCCAGCGATGGCAGCGTTCTTGGCGATCGTAGCGATCATATGGAAACCAGCCTTGAGATGGTGCAGTACGTTTCACATCGACACAACTAGGGTGACACAGCATCACAATGCGCCCCCTCATGATCAGTTCACCTGCATGGCCATCGTCTATTTCGATTTATCTTGCAACTTCAGTTTTGGAAGGTATCTGTAATACGTTTGAAAGGGGAGACTGCGAGTAGTCGTCTTATTTTCATCAGATCTTACACGTAAGTGGAATTGCCTAATCATGCAAACAAAAAAAACAAACAAACAAACAGAAACAAAACAGCAGAAGAAAGAGACTCGGCTTGGAGTCTAATGAGGACATGGAACCCAGCGAATATATATATATATATATATATAGCACAACTCGCGGTTAACTCGGTATTTTAATTAGCGGATTTAAAGAAAATAAAACCGTTTCATGTGTGGATTTGCCTCACTGAATCTACCAAAATCGTGGAGAAAAAAAATGGAAGAAAAAAAGAAAAGAAACAAATACACAACACACAAAATCCACAAAATACATCATTTCAAAAATAGCAGTTCTAACAAAGTTTCAGTTTCAAAGTGTAATGTGACGTGAACCATCAGGCTATACACTTCTCTGTATGAACCATCAGGTGGAGACATTTCTCTGCAAAAACTGGAAAATTCAAAGTTTTATCAGTTTCCTCGGGTTTGGATGAGATCTCTACGAAACTCTACGTTTAAATACTGGTAAACGGAACACGACAAATCTCCTACACAAGTTCCAGTCGGAAATTTGACGCCCCATTTGCACAAATTGCGGAACAGACCGGCTTGTTTACGCAAATGGTAAGCCGTGACCTCAATTTTTGAAAATGTGACGCCAACCGTGAATTGTGTTGTTACACGAGTTGGTTGCACCCCCCTTGAATAATCTCTTTTGTGTCTATATGAATACAAGTTCTGTTCTTCTCGTCAGCTGTCATTTGGATTTTTAAACTTCTTTGGTTTTTAATAGCCTATGTCTTTGCTTTGGCTAGGCTGTTGTTTGTAATGAGTACGCCGCAAGGTAGTTTGTGCGGGATGCATGACCCAAGCTGGTACTTTCACAGGGGGCCCAGACAATCTGCTCGAAATTTGAAGGATTTGTATTGGAATATTAGGAGATTCGTATTTAAAGTTCGTATTTAAAGCCGCGGCTACACGAGCGATTTTTTGTTTGCGATGGTGATGCGATTTCTCTTTTTTAAATTGTCACGTCGCCAGCGCGCGGTGAAAATCGCATGTGTAGCCACCCTCGCACAGGTGATAATCGCAGAGAAAAATCGCGAGAAATTCAATGAGTTGAATCTTTTGCGACAAAATCAGGGACTTCATCAGAGGGTGGCTACACGTGCGATTTTCGCCGCGCGCTGGCGATGTGACAATTTCCAAAAAATCGCATCACCATCGTAAGCAAAAAATCGCTCGTGTAGCCGCGGCTTAAAGTTCGAAATTCGTAATTGGGGATAATATTGATATTTTTCTTCAAAATAAACGTAAACATACTTCAATAGATTATTTTAGTGTTATGAAATTTGCACTTTGTCATTTTCGAGGAAAAGCATTGAAGAATGGGTCAAGAATGTTTCAGCATTTTTTAGAAATACTGAACAAATTTAACCTTTCGTTTCCGTAGTACTAGTTTGCGTAATCGTGACTGCTACGTGACTGTCTGTCAATGGATGAGGTCATCCAAACTGCCCGGGGGGGGACTCCCATATGAAAGTGACGGGGATGCTCGTCGGAAAATTAGAATTAACACCCTAAAGGAGACTAATCTGGGCGTGGCTCCGGCTTTATTTAACCCCTAAGGGAGACCATGCAAAAACAGACAACTAAATAAGAGCTGTAGAGATGTTAATTGCGCTAAAGATGTTGCAATCGAATGCTGTCTTCTATGAGTAAATTTTAACAACGGCAATTTCTGTGCTGTTCTAGACCACTAACACAGTATAATATAGATATTTCTTCACACACAACCCTAAGCGATACCTGTGTGGGTAAAAATATTGGCTTTCCGTCCTCAACACCCTAAAGGACCGTTCATTTTTTATGAGGTAGGCGGGGCTGGTGGGATTTGATAGGTAGTACCTGTAGAATATAATGATCCCCCCTCTACGTTAGAAAATTTTTACCTGGCCCCCCCTTGTAGTCCTAAATATTTGAGATGACCCCCCCCCCCCAAAAAAAGTGAAAACAAGAAAAAGTGATAAAGTAAATCTAAAACTTATGAAGCTTAAATCAGTTAACACTCAAGTCCTGCAGAAGTAAATGCTTATTCTGAAGTACATAAACAGACAATTCATGCCGGTTGAAAGCATTATTTTGGACACTGTTATTAGCTGTTTAAGAATCAGATCAGCAGAGGCCAAAAAAGAGTTGACATTCCCTTGGCTGTATTTTGTAATGAAACAGTTGGTGGAGTAGAGTTGCCGTTGGGTGTATAATAAAGTAGGGGGGTCCGGGGGCATTCTGCCCCGGGAAAATTTGAATTTTCAGAACCTTAGAAACGCTATTTTTGGCCTTCTGGCACTGATGTTTGCATTATTAGAGCTGCTGTCACTAATAAACTTAAAGGCATTTTTTTTGGTGACCCCCCCCCTTTACACACCATATTTTTTCGGCTGGCCCCCCCTTTGAAGCCAAATTTTTTCACATGGCCCCCCCTCAAATCCCACCAGCCCCCCCCTACCTCATAAAAAATGAACGGTCCCTAAGTGAGACTAAAATCTACAATTTACAACCCTAAGCGAGACAACGAGCATCCCCGTCACTTTCATATGGGAGTCCCCCCCCGGGCCAAACTGTTGATTATAAATTGTTTCTTTGGAGAAAATAACGACAGTTTTATTATATAAAATGACAGCAGTGGTTGTCTTGTCAAAGAAAACGCCTCGCAAGGTGCAGGAAGGCTGCTAAGTCGACTCAGTCTTGTTACGTTCCCATGTCCGTTTCTAAATAATCCAAGCAAATAGTTCCGCACACCCGACACGACTTCCGGTGCATTCTTTTTTGTTGCTCAACATGGCATTATTTAAGGTTTTTCAGCGTTCCTTTTTTTCCTTAACCTTTTTCGATAGATCAGACACAAAATATTTGCGTGAAAACGTCAAAACGCATCCATAGTTTCTTTAAGAAAACAGATATATAAACTTGTGGATAAGCGTGGAGAAAAATTGTCGGTTAAACAATATAATGCGAGATGTCGTGACTCGTCGTCAGTATGGTTCCGGTTTTCCACGAAGACAGCCCGTCAAGTGGGTGTTAGCTCTGCTCCGGTCAACTCTGTGACGTCTGGCGTTTAAGCGCAACTTTGACAGCAAGACAACACCCCTGAGTTCCACACACACATAAATACCTAGTGTGCATTGAAATCTCGCAAAGCTTAGTTCCTCTCTGATCTTCCAACTGCAAGGCCTCATAAAGGAATATCAAGGTACGAATGTCACATGTTCACTATACTACTAGCTAGGCATGAAGTTTAGAACTGAAAATAATTGAAATTGGGCTTAATTTTGCTGTTATAAAAGTGAAATAATAGATAGCAGTAAGACAGTGGTTTGCAACTTGAAAAATGTCTAATGCGAAATGAATGGCATGTTAAAAAAGAAGTTCGAGCATCACATGCCTCTAAAAAAGGGTCTAAAAACTGTAATTTTTGCCTTAAAACTTAGGTAGCTAATCATTGATCGCAGACACCCTCTACTGACAATGAAACCATTTTATTTTGTTTCGGAGCGTATAGCCACTTTTTCAGTATTCTAATTATAAGATAACTGCCAGTATTTGTAGACTGGTATAGTCACACTAAATGTTGCACTCACCTTTAGCTGTATTGATCTACCATTTTCAAATACGTTTGGAATCTCGAACAGCTCAAAGCAGATTTGTATTTAAGCTGTGTGATAAAGACAAAGGTTGCGTGACTCCTATATTAAGTTCAGACTGACAAATTGAAGGAATTTTGCATTTGGATTGTGAAAATTGCGAAACAAATGCAATCACCACTCAAAGAAATACTGAACAACTTCAATTGATGTTGTCTCGAGAATGGTCCACACTTAAGGATTTTATCGTCAAACAAACAACGCTCAATAGCTTTCATCTGAGTGTTTTTCGCGCATACGATTTTGATTAAACCACAATATTTCAAATTTTGACTAATTTTAAGCTTGACTCAACAGTTTTTAAAAACGTTTCACTCTTTTGAAAAAGCAAGAGTCTTGAGAACAGGAGTAGTCGCGTGACGAAGCGTGTCTACAGTTTCCGAGAAATTGGCATGAAAGGTTGCGAAATGTTAATTCCGGGAAAATTACACGAAACACGATTTCCCTTTTTTTTTTAGTCCGCGGAAGCTGAATCAGTGAAACGCCCGACTACCAATCATTTGTTACTAGTTTCCAGATAGTTACCGAGCCTATAGAAACCTCTTGTTGTTCTGTTATTGAAATATGTGTTGTATTAAGAATCTCTTAGTTAGATACAGTCGACTTTCATAATTCCATTTTACAGTCACGCAACGATCACGTGCTTGCAATTTCAGCCCTATATGTTTATTAAATACACGTTAGCGTTGTTTTAAATTGAAAAACGTCAGCTATAAAGGACTACTTGTTTCGGTTTTCAAAAGAATATTTGAAGCCACAAGATAAGATATTTGGATAAAATGAAACTAACTAAGTCGAGATTCCGGATCCTGGGAACATAGTTGATATCAGTTTTAGTCAGTAATCCTGAGTAATTGGACTCAACCTTTCAATCACGAGTTTGTCAAATGTCACCAATAACAATATATGTGGTTACAGTTTTAGTCTTCAAATAAATTATCGAAGACTATGGTAAATAACTTGGAATAAAGACTACTTTATTGATGAACTAAGTCAAAATGTTAAGGGAAAATCTTGAAGGGAATACCTCTTTACATAAGAGTCTTAGATTTAACGTTTGTATCTTGTTGATAGTGACAGAGTTTGTTCTGTGATGTAATCACGACTTTGAGCCTTGGTAGGGGAACGATAGTCGAGCTCTGACTCAAACCTTTTTTTTCTGAGGTTTTTTTTTTCTAGTCGTTGAATAAAAAAAATACCTGTACGGATTAAGACTAAAACAAATTAAATAACAGTTTAAGACAGCTTCAACCAACAAAAATCACTAAATAACCACAATTTAATAACAATTAATGTTATCTCAATGTTGCAAAAATAATACAATTAGTGAAGATATTTAAGGCCGTTTAAACGAGTCCTAAACTTTCAATTTAATTTATTGTTGTTTAAGTTTAGCTTATATCCATCGTTAATGTTTTATAATATGCAACAAATTTAAAGTTAGGTTAAGACAGTCCAAACATGCCGAAATAATAACGTTTAAGGTTAGCTTAAACTTGTGGTAAATATTAGAAAGGTCTATTAAACCAGACCTAAATTTTTTTTTGATTTTTAAATGTCGTATAAGGTTAACATGAATCTTTTCAGTTTCATATTTTATTTCATGTTTAGCTTATATCCATCTTAAAAGTTTGATAATATGCAACAAATTTAAAGACAGGTCAAGACAGTCCAAACATGCCGAAATAATAACGTTTAAGGTTAGCTTAAACTTGTGGCAAATATTAGAAAGGTCTATTAAACCAGACCTAAATTTTTTATTTGATTTTTAAATGTCGTATAAGGTTAGCATAAATCTTTTCAGTTTCGTATTTTATTTCATGTTTAACAGCTACTAATACACCAAATATAAACTTTTCAATATATCCAGTGTCCACTGATTAAAGATTTCTTAAACATGGCTTAAATCACAATAAAGAGTTAAGAAACAGATAAGGAAAACAAGCAATTTATCAAAAATAAGTTGCTTAAACATGTTCTATAATGACAAAGACTACTAACGTATTGGATAAGAAGTGTATGTGCAAGAGGAAAAACTTGCACGAGCAAAATGTACCTTTGACAACAGTTAAAACTGTTTTATAACAATTTTATCCTCCCTCACCACAGATGGAAAGTGAAAATCCAGCCCAACTTCCGGTGGTTCAGGAAACTCAAGCCCAGCCTCCCCCATCTAGCCAGCCTGTTGCAGCCGCACCTGGTCAACCAATCATGTACCAGATGGCACCCGGCCAGCAACAACCAGTTTTAATCCAGGCTCCTCCCGGTCAGCCAGCCACAACACCGGAGGGACAGCCTATTCAGTATTATTATGTACCAGTTAGTCAGCCTGTGCAACCAGGACAGCCGGGTGAACCAGTGTTCGTTCAGGGCACTCCTGGCCAGCCTGTGCAATCTGGCCAACCAGTGTATATTCAGGGAACCCATCGACAACCTGTACAACCAGGACAACCAGTTTATATTCAAGGTGCCCCTGGTCAGCCTGTGCAACCTCAGCAACAAGCTGGGAAAGGTGGATTCGATCTAAACATTGACACTGATTTCCTGAGGTCGCCTCCATGCTTCATGAAGATAGCGGAGTTTGTGAGTTGTGCTGTTAGCTGCTTCTCTAATTTTTAGTTTTGGTGAAACGTTACTTCCTAATACTAATTATAGTTCACCCTAGCCTGTTCCAGGCTCTCAGATAGTTGGGACGGCACGAAAATTAGAAAGGGAACGCGAAAATAAGACGCGCCGGATTCACTCTTTCCCCACTATCTCGGAGCCTGGAACAGGCTAAGTTCACCCTAAAGCTTTCTCTGTTTTTGATGGTTTAAATTGAACACGAGGCACAAGAGTGCTCCTTCCTTACGAAAACTGTCAGCGGAAAAAAGAAAACGATCGTATGGTACGCATGGATGAGCTTTGTTTGCATTAAGCAGGGTTCTTATATTTTCTCTTCTTTTTTCGCCTGTTTTTCTTTCTATTCCTTTTCTTTTATTGTAGCTTTTTGCAGCTTTTCATCTAAAAGCTTTTCATAAAAAAGAAGGTTAGAAAAGGCAGTATTTGGACAAATGTTGGATGAAAGAAAATTTAGTGGTGAAGACAATGAAAACATAGATGTTTCTGTCTCGGACGCATCAGCTGGTGGTTTGATGTTCTGAAAACATGCAAATAAATAAAAACATCAGATTTCCGCAGGGCAACTACCAGTCGACAGAGCGTCAACAGAAACACTCTATCAATTAATTATAATATAGACACATCCTGGATACGAACTATCCCTCGTTCCATGTGGCTCCCTACTAATGAACACGAGATCCAGCTAGTATGATGGCGAAAATGAATGCTTATTTGAACAGAATAGAAATAGGCCTTTTTGTCGTCCAATTCGCGGGAAGTGAAAGACAAAATTGAACGACCTCGTTGGGGAAGCCCGATTTGTTTAATAGGGAGTACGATTACAGACTGTGTAAATAAGTAGATGAGAATCAACGAATGGCTTCAATTCGTTGCAGGGGCGTAGCAAAGCGGGGTCCAAGGGTGCCCTCGACCCACCCTTAAGAGTGATAGTAAACCTGCCTACACCCCTGCGTTGGTTGATGGTACAAAATTGTAATACGGCTTTTGACGTAGACCGGTTACAGTAAAACTCAAACGTTTAAACGACTAAACGTTCACCGTTGAGCTACTCGTTTTGAGCGGTGGTACTTCTAACCAAGGTGATTCTATTGCAAATTTGCTAATAATTTAGAAAGGGAAATATGAATTTTTTGTTTTCGGCGGACGTTTAAGACTTTACGTTTACAATCAAAGCAGAAAAAGTTTTAGAGGTACGATAGTATAGCGGTTAGGAGTTTGGTGGTTTAGGGTTACACGCTGTATGCTGTATCTCCCTGCTTAGGTGTATAAATTAGTACCAGCGAGCCACCGAGGCCCTACCTTACCTAGTTGGAAGTAGTTCTTCATCAGGCTAGAGAAGCTGGGCCTAGGTGCCGGTAAAGGCGAGCCACCTGGCTGCTTGGCTAATTGGACAAGACTTGACCACTACCACAGTAAGCAAATCAAACAATCAAATTACTGATCAGCTGACTGATAGGTATTTACTACGTTTACTTCTACAGGCGTTTGGCTTTTTATCCAGTATTCTATTCGTCGTGGACATGGTGCTGAATTACAGAGTGTTTCAGACACAGAGAGCACAGGAAATTCCTCCTGAACAAGGAATGCAACTCCTCGAAAGACGGGTCTGGGATATCAACTATGAGTACTTGAAGTCTCCGGTATTTTACGTCAAATTGGTAGAAATGGTAAGAAATGGTTTTTATTATATGGCTGAACTGGTCCGCGCTAAGAAGGAGTTTACTGATTGGTTTCCTGAACGGTCCGAATTTTCCTATTCGAACCGCTAAGATGGACCGCTCACGAAAAGATCTCACTAAATCGTGTTTTGGAAAAATTTTAGAAGAGAGGACAGTTTTGTATGAAGTCGCAACCGTTTTCTTGCTTTCTTGCCTATAAAAAATCAAATTATGAAAATCGTTTGTTCCCTTCTTTCGTCTTTTAGGGCGCGCTAAGTAATAGAAATACGCTTTGCTGTTCGCAATTTGTAATAAGCCATAATCATAAAATCCTTTATTGAACTGGCTTGTTCAATAACATAAATATTCAGAGTGGTCGCTTGAATGTACTTGTAAGTTTTCATTGTTTTCATAAGGCTAAACTTGACGTTTTTCACTATGTGCTTTCATTCATTTGAATTCAAAATCACAAAAATTAAAAACAAAAGGAGTACGGGCATCTTGAGTGGAACACACTAACATTTTTGCAGGCATTATTGTTTGGGGCCTGGGTGTGCATCTTGAAGTACTTCGACTGGAGCATTTTTAAACATATGCGGAGAACTACCTTGGAGGATTCAAAAGAGGATTTCTTCAAAGGCATCACAATCTGGTCCTGGGTGATGGTCATCCTTCTGGTTTTGACCGTCATATTCAGTTTTGACAAGATTGGCAGTCGCTCCTCATCGTGGACTCTGATGGTAAGAAAGTATACTTATCGTCTCATTTGCCACACTCCCATTTACTTCTCTCCTTTCCTACTCCCATTATTTTTCCGAAGGTCTGGCAACAGAAAATTGTTCCGCGAATTCGATAGCTGCCTCAGTCCATAATTTATGTCATTCTCATCTGTCCCCTTCATTTATGGTATACTAACTTCATGGGGAGACAGTACAGACCCTTGCCACGATCCATTCATACGGGGAGCTGTATGGATCGATTTATTTGTTTGTTTGCTTGGATTGTTATGCTATTTTTGCTTGGTCCTCCTTGGTCCGGGACGTCCCTCAGGCATTATACACCGGTCAGCCACGGATCCATAGAAAAAGAAAATTTGCGTCTTCCGCTAGTGATCGCTCATGATAATGATGATGATAATGAGGAGGAGAAGGAGGAGAAGAAGAAGAAGAAGAAGAAGAAGAAGAAGAAGAAGAAGAAGAAGAAGAAGAAGGTAGAGGAAGACGACGAAGAGGGAGTTTAAACTTACTTCGCGCGCTAGACAATCCAATGAGAAAATAATCTTATCCTGTTACATAGCTTTTATGTCAGAATAGATACATCACCAATAACATTTCATATACTTCTTATGCCTAATTATAACAAATCGTAAGTAACATATCTCCGAGCGAGTAGAGCTCAACTCACTGCCACCCTTGTTCCAATTTGGCCGTTTATTATGAGGTAGATTGGACGATTTTAAACACAAAAGCGTCATACTTCTTTAGTTTGTCCCTTAATGATATTAAATACTCCTTTTGTTGTAGACTTTTTGTAGACTTTAATGTTCTACGTCCTGATGCCCATTCTGTTAATTGCCTGTTGTAGAAATCTAATACCTCGGGCAGTTGACTATGGAAAGTCGTACAAATATTTTACGTCCAAGTCTAAACAAATTCTTGCCCTGTTCATAGGCCTGGTAAGTACATTGGCTTCAGCGAACCATGCAAGCAGATATTGAGAGTCACCCTGGCTTTGCTTCCAACTTATGATTATCACCTTGCTTTTTTTCTGAATGAATCCAAGTTTGTTAAAATTATGTTTCGAAGTTAATCTAGTGACCCTACCTCGTAAGGAACTCTAACCTTAATTCGGGGGAAAAATAAGAGTTTTCAGGCGCCATTTCTGGAATAAACCCTACTCGATTTTATGTACGACGCGATTGAGTGGAGTAATTGTTGTGTTACAAAGTCAACCTGAGAATTCTCAGAAGAAAAACATTTTTGTCATCTATTTCGAACACTTCTCGAATACTTCGGTATTCGTGGACATGAGGAAAGGACGAGTTACTCGGAAGACAATCACAGCATTCCCTTGGCATTTCTGGGGGCAGTCTACGTATATGATAATGTTAAACATCTGTATTCTAAAAGCCTGAAAGGAAATATTGTCAGTCTTTTTCTCAGCCTGGAGATATATAAATCAATCAATCAATCAATCAATAATGTTTAACGGCTACATTTTCGCACTAAAAATGAATTAAAATGTGTTTATGAATTTCAATGCGTTTATATTGATCATCGTATTTTAGTAATGAAATAAGTTTAATTTTTCTGATATTTCAGGGCTTGGGTTACGTTGCCTGGATAACTTTCATCGTGGGCATCGTCCTAATTTACAAGTTGTACCGACAACAAAGAATGCAGGAATTCCCTCCGCAGCAGTTCGAGTTCCCTCCGTCATATCTTCAGAGATGGTTACTTGGCAGCTCAACAGCCAATTTCCTAAAAAAAAAGTGAAAAGAAAGCATTCAAGTGGCTAACTTTATGACTGGCTAAAGAAAGGTTCAAAACAGAAAAACAGATTAAATTACCAAGTACATTATTAAGTTATCAAAACAACTGTGCATGCCATGAGGCAAGACTGAAAACTCTGTTTTTAAAAGTGTTTCCTTCTCATTTACTGAGTAAAAAAAGTATTTACTTGGCGTAATGTCTGGAAGATTAGCCTGTCAAACTGAAATCTATTTCCCTTGGATTTGCTTACTGTTCTTGCTGTTGTGTCTCTTATGCTTGTAGTATTATTGCACAAGTGGGAGGCAGCGGTGATAAACCTGGTTTGCATTTGTGATAACAGCCATACCATAATTATGTAAGAAATAAGAAAAAATTGTGGATCAAAATACCAGCAGGATAAAAGAAAAAGGCATCATTCATACATGCAAGGCGAGGAATATTTCTCTTGTCTTATTCATGTGTGTTTCACAAGTGGCATGAAATAACCACAACCACAACCCTGCATGTCCATGTGCTGCTTGTATTTGGCAAGTAGGAACTTTCATAAAATAACTGAAGGAAATTGAATGCTTTTCCGTGTTTGCAAATCCTGATATAAACACAAGTGGGCTTGGGAGAATTCTCGCGAGTAATGCAAACGCAAGACGAGGCCGAGGGTTTGCAAAACTGTCTTGAATTCTTCCAACCCCTTTCCTGTTTATATCAGGGTATGCAAAGGCAGGAAAAAAAGTTTTTTTCTTGCTTTTATAAAATAACTAAGATTGTACACACAACGGTGACGTCGAAGCTGTGTTTACATACTCTCATGCAAACACACCTCTTAGCCAATAAAAGCGCGCGTCGTATCGTTGTTATTTTATAATCATGAATGGTACTAATGCTTGTGTTCACCATGCCCAACCTTCAATGAAACCGGGACGACAAAGTTCCATAAGCAGCAGTTTTTGAACAAAATTAAAAACAATCAAGCAAACCTACTTAGCTTTTTCTTCGAGACGAGAGAAAGCGAGTCTTTAGGTCGTCAACCGAATTCAATGCTGCGCTTGAAGCTCTTGTTGGCAGCTCTCCAGGACAGGTTTTCGTTCTTGAGAACTCAAAAAAGAAAGGAAACCACCATCCGGTAAACTTTTAGCAAGCGAAATTGAAGCAGAAAGAAATTGAAATTCTTCCCTCTACTGAGTTATGGCCAAAATAAATCAGTCTGATGCAAAGTTCACCCGCGACTCAGCGAGCGGTTGCCCATAAAAGGCGCGAAAACTACTGTTGCGCCCAGAATCCCCAAAGTATCAGGGTGGAAAACTCTCACAGTCTGTCACAGGGGCGTCCAGTCAGGCCTCCGCGTGCTTCCAAAATCAAATCCCTAATCCTTTACGGTTTCAAAAAATTGTTGGATAGTTGAAACCAAATATGCTAATTCGTTTTTGTTAAAACGTCAATGAATAGGAAGCAATCAAAATTTTTAACTTTATTTTTCATGTCCTTAGTTTTTAGGAAAAATAATAATGGCTATTTTATAGTTTTGTACTTAAATATCTGCAACATGGCTGGAAAAAGTTATTGGTTAATGCAGCTTAATGTAGTTTTAAAGCAGCTTGAAATATTCAATGTGCTCTGGACACGTGACTTATGACGTCACAACATTATTGTCGAGAAAATCGATATTATTGGAATGTCTATTATGCAAAATTTCGGCCTTTTGCACTTCAACGCAAACTCGTGCCCAATCTCCTTTCATGCTCCTGTTTATGGCCAACACAGTTTTTATATCCCATTATATTAATGGCCATTTCCAAATGACCCATACCATAAGGCTTTTGGTTGCGTTTATGCTTTCGAACTGATTTTGTCCAGTGCTCAGTGAGCTAAAATGTCTAACTCAGAAATAGTCGCGTGACTGATGACGTCAACACAACCTGTCAGAAATAGCATGAATTGATTTTTAAAAAACTAGTTTTCGCTGTTTGTTGATGAGCGTGGAAAGGAAATAGAAGTTGGCCAGAAATAGACATTATTTAGCAAATTATAGCAGTTAAAAAAATTGTCGATGAGGAGAGAATGTAAACTTGTAGATCACGTGTCAGTCGTTAGGTGACTGTTGCTCTAAAAATACCAAATATTTGACAAATCACTAATGATCTTCTATTGTTTTCTAAAGTAAAGTTGTAATGGAAAAGTCAATTTTCCCTTAAAATTCCTCTTTTGAACGATTTAAGGTCATTCCCCCAAACTAAAATATAACATACGATTTTTGTCAAACTTTCACGAGTTGTTAAGGACGGTGCCTCCTAATAGAGATGTACTTTTGCAAAGGTTATGACTTTGGGGGAAAAGTAGATCTTATCAAGGGTTATTGCAATCCAAAAAGAAGAAAGTGGGTAACCACGCATTTTTCAGAGATAATTTAGCAACCGTCCTTAACTATCGTGCAATGTTTTGAAATATAAAATAAAAAGAATAGGTCCCCATGTCCGTTTATGAGATATCATCGACTCAAGTTACCCCATAATTCCATGCAATTTCGCCTAACAAACACATGCTTATTTGATCAGTTTATGCTACTTTCCATAGGAACAGGAAGCACATCTTGAAACAATGTACTAGATGTAAAATATCGATAACAAGAACAATCTACTAGATGTTTTATGGCAGATGCTCGAAGCATCAGACGAAATTGACTTAAAGCGTGCGTGTTCTCGAGGGCGTGTTTTTTATCTCCATGAGCAACACGTTTCTTGAAATAATTTTGTTTTCGAAGATGTGTTTCTTTTCTAACTCTTTGAACAAAAAGACGATGAACGGTAGGTCAAAAATATGTGGGAAAAAAGATAGCTCACCATGATTGTTTAAGAGTAAATAACTTTTCTTTTCTGTGGTAAGCTTAGCCTCATAGGAAACCTATTATTCTCTGGACGTGCGCGCGCTGTGAGCGCGCGCTAATGACGCATCAAATCGTGCGCAGTAAGGATGCGCAATGCAATAGAGGGCAATGACCTTAAATCTACTTTCAAAAATCCAAGGGAATCATTCCAAAAGTAGAAATTGAACCTTTCACGGAATCGTTGTTTTATTTATCAATACAACTAAAACTGGCAATTTGTGATTATGCGAAATTTTTTAGATTCTGGTCCGGCGTGATCTGTCAAGTGATCGAAGAAAATTTCATACCGTACTTCTGATGCAATCTAGTAGAAAATATGGTTTACCAACCATTTTTTCCACGTAGAGTTTGAACCCAGGCCTTAAATTGCTTCAGTAATTGACGACAAGACAAACCTTACATGTTGCCCTCCTTACATGCTACCTCCACGTCCCTGACTCGTACTCAGTCACTAATATGTGTCTAGGAAAAAAGAGGGCGAACTTTACGTCATTTTAACCGAAAGAAACTGAACAAGGACATTATAATTACGCAGCACGTGGGGTGTACTGTTCTTAAAGAGGGGAAGAACTGTATATAAACGGAATGCCACCTTAACCCATATATATTTTTCCAGGCTTTCAAATACAAGTAGTGGAATTAAGCAAACGCAAAACGAAACGTGCGAAGCCTGTGCGGGATAGGTGGCGGCCGCAAGTGGAAGAAAGGGAACAGAACACTCTCTCCCTTTCACCTTCCTACCTTTCTTTGAACCTAAAGCAAGCTAACACTGACCACGTTGTTAGGGGGCGAGCTCTCTGCCCACTGCTCCCAACTGCTTCCCACTGCTCCTCATTCTGCTTTTCCGTACTTTTTATTACTTTGAATATAATGTGTCTCTTTCTCTCTTTTCTTGTGTCAACAGATCGCAATCTCCATAGCGCTTGCTTGCCTCGCTGATTTCGACAACGACTTTAAACTTCTCCGAGAAATCGATGGCAAATATGCAACGTGATACGACATATTCATGGCGGTGTTTGTCAGCGGCTGGTTCTTCGTCCTGTTTGTGTTCGTCGTCTTCCTCTGTGGCGACGAAAGCAATATAATGAAGGAGAAGAACTGGATAGTTCTAGTGAGTAGCCCCGTACGTTTGTTTATCCTGTGAAACGAGCGCAACATTCACTTAGATACAACTCATACAAGGCGCGAGATTTCGGGTTGAGGGTGGGTAGAGTTGAAGTTGACGTGAAAGGAGAAGGAGTTCGTGAGGAGGAACAAGAGAGAGGTTGTGAGAGAAAATCCACTCGCCAGAGCGACAAGCTTTAAAACTGAAACAATTTAAATTTGACATCATCATCATCGTCATCATCATCATCATCATCATCATCATTGTCATCATCATCACCATCATCATCATCATCATCATCATCACCATCATCATCATCATCATCATCATCATTAACAACAACAGCTAAAAACGGTTTCAAATATTTCCTGTCTACACCGATTCGTTTTCGTTTGAAAACGTATTCTTCTTGTCACATTTTCTCTGAAGCCATGGAAAACGCTGATGAAATTAAACGGAGAGTATTGAAAATAGTTTCGAGGGAGGAGAGTCATTTGAAAGCGCATCATTTTTAGTGTGTAAAACTAAGGAAGCTTTGAAAACGTATTAACGAATGGACACGATTTTAAGAGCGCTGACGGCATTTTTGGTTGTTTAACGTTCTTGTTGTGAACGAAAACATTTTGTGACGTTCTCGGCCATGCTTGTACAAAGCCAACTGGTCTGCCTCCGTCCAGTTGGGATTCTTACTTGCTATTTCTTTCTAGATACTTATTTCGTATACACGGCCCCACAAGCCTATGGCTTTAAGCACATACCGTATACAAACAAATTTCTTTTTTATTTATTTTTTAGAAGGTCACAAAGGGGAAGTAGGTTAAAAAATGTAGGTAGCTTTTTGACGGCTAACTTCAAAATTTTAGAAAATTTGACGCTTGACTGTTGACAGAAACTCCTTTCACAACTAAAACTTGTGTTTTAGGGGGTTGTCGTTTGTTTTCGCTAGCCTTAATTATTATAACTTCATTTGTTGCGTCTTTGCATAGTCAGTCTAGTGCGTTTACATTAACTATCTAGCAACATTCTATGAAAGCTTAAGGAACTGCTAAGCGACTTAATGCATCAGTCATTTCGATCAGTGCCCATCCCCTCCAGGAAAAGCCTCGACCATGCATTTGTCAAAAAAAACAAAAAACAGCTACAGACAATTCTCGGATTCTGGGGTCAAATAAATACCTCCGAAAGTTAATTCAGGCCACATTAAGGCAAAGAGAAGACTAATTTTTCAGTATTGTTTCAGTGGCCGTTGGTTCTGTGGATTTGCCCTTCATTTACATAATTTTTTTGTAATAAATAATAAAAAAATTATAATAGCGCTTAAACTACAAAATATTCCAAAGCGTTTCACATAAATTAATAATAATAATTCTAATAATTATAATAATAATACTAATAATAATACTGTAACGTGCGCTGCGTCGGTCGACGACCACAACAAATCAAGCTCTCAAATAACCGTTTATTACTACACTCAGCGGCTCCTCTATAGTACGAGATCAGCGCACCAAAAACCCACCGTTACAACGTGTAAGCCCCTTTTATACCTAGTCTTGCGTGTATACTACGTTGGCTATTCGCGATATAACCGTCCTACATATCTATGTTAACTATTTGTAATCTTAACGGTTCCTTAGAGCTCGTGCACAACACTTCTAAAATAACGGTGCCTTGCAGCTCGCGCACAATAGTTCTAAAATAGCTGTTTCGTTACATTTGCCCCCTCCCAACAAAAAAGCGATGCGTCCTCGCGTCAAGGGGTTCTGCAGTCAAAAACTACATAGGAGAATGCAACGGTAAGAGTCATTAAAATCAAAATGCTTTTAACTGTTCTGATCTGCCATTACTACTCTTAATAATCCAGGCACTGTCTTAAGCCTCAATAACTGTTCATTCAAGTGTCTTTCTAATATGATCAATGGCGACAGGCGGGTGATAAACAAACTGATCACACCAATATCTTCATAAAACTTAGTGTTCCAGAAACAGCGATTTGAGGCAAAATGGAGCTTCTGTATCAGCTTTCATAGTCTCTTTATCGTTTTCGTCCAGTTCTCTCTGCGAAAGTGTCAAGGATGCCTGCGAAAATACTGACGAAGTAGAGGTGGATACTGCTCTCCACGTTCTTTCCCCATGCTGAAGCTCACCACCTGATCCGCGGTGTGATTGTTTTCCGTTCTCTCCAATTCCTAAATCATATTTGTGCACGTCACCCTTTCTCCCCAGGAACTGACCGGTTCTCTCCCCAGGTGATGCCGAATGGGAATGACAGGTAGCACAGAAATACGTGTCGCGATGAAACTGACTACTGAACGATGGCTTCTTGTCGTTATCGCGCTCTCGCCTTCCAGCTAATTTACAGTTTGAAGCAATGTTCGCCCTTCCTTTGTCTATGTGCGTATTTCGATACTTGCGATAGAAACTTCGCCTTCGAGCCGGGGAACACTTCCCTCCATTACGAGAATTTCTAGCAGCCCCTCTCACATGAACCGCTCTGAGACCCTTAATTCCTGACACTACATCAAACTCTACAATTTCACCTTCTATAACACTGCGTCCGCCCTTCAAGGCATGTTTGTTCTTCATCATTGCAGATCGGTGAACAAATATATCCTTTTTGTTGTCATCTCTGTTAATAAACCCGTAACCATTCTTAACGTTGAACCATTTAACTACACCTGTCACTCTCCTTGCAATAACCTCGTCTTCAACTGCTTTCTTCACTACATTGTTCACTGGGATACCAACAGCTTGATCAGCAGCCGTTATGTTATACGGGTACGTTTCTTCTACATTCTTTTGTTCCTGGTAAAGCGACGGGGAAACCACAGCGGGCCTTACATGACAAGACCGGACCGAACTTAGGCCCTCAAGTTCAGCCCGTTTCCATTTCCCTGGTTGTGGTCACCAGACTGAGAAAGGCGTCTTCGACATTCCAGTGAAACATGGCCAAGCTCACCGCAATTCCAACATTGAATTTCACGGCTCCCATCCCTTGAATGCGACGCACTCCTTCTGCCAGACCCACTAAAATCAGTCACTCTCCTCACAAATTCTTGTAATAACTGCTTTTGCTCCTCTCGATCACGCTTAATCTCTTGTAAAATGTCAATGAGCGTAGATTCAATGCTTGTCCCTTGCTTTTCAACCACGTGGCTTGAAACAGCATACGCGGAATGACGATTTACGCGATTTCTTTGGCGCTCCGACACTTGAAAAGCTTCCAACTCAGTGGCGATATTAAGGGCTTCCTGCACCGTCCCCGGTCGACTGTGGACTACGTGCCATCGCATCTCCGAGTCTGTTATTGCGTCAATGAAATGATCTTTGACCAGGACGTCTTGGATGGCCAATGATGCATTAGGATAAGCTTGTCGCACCAGTCTCCGTATCGCCTGTGCCAGTTCGGGGAGAGACTCATCCTTTCCTCTAGCACGATGCTTCAACTGTGTGCGAAAAAGTTGGGTTTGTCCCTCGTTGCCAAACCTGGTTGACAAAGCCTCCGTGAGCGCCCGATAATTTCTCCTCGCGTAAAAGTCCAAATCAGCGAGAATCGCTTGCGCCGACCCCTGCAAGCTCGCAGCGAGGTAGATGGCCTTGGTCGCCTCATCCCAGCCGTTGAGATCAGCAATTAACTCAAATTGAACGCGGTAGTCATCCCATGCTGATTTCCCATCGAATGGCGCCGGGCTAATCAACGGTTTCTCGGGAAAACGACGATTCCGACCTCCTCTCTGATCAATTTCCGGTTCGCACGCGCGCCCTTCCGTTTCCGGTTGCCTTCCAGGCCCCGCGCGGCCCGCTGCCACATTATCGAGCCGCCATATTCTCTCGTTGAGTTGGTCGATTCGGGCCTGAAATTTCTCGGCCATCCGCCGCTCCATCTCTTCACTATTTGCCAGGAGCCTCTGACCTAGTTCCTGAACTGCGGATAAAAACGACGCCGGAGACTCACGACCGACTGAAGCCGAAAAATTCCCTTCTGGAGTCGCTGTGTTATTGATGCCGAAATCGTCACAATATGCATCATGCGGATCCGTCGCAAATGAGCCTGGTCGCAGTTCACTATAGCTCTCCTCAGCAGCTGCCATCCTGAATCAACAATGTCACAATGTTCCTAACTGAAACAACGGTCACCCGGCTCACGCCAGCAACCAAACTCACAAACTATAAACTCAAGCTAACTACAACTCTACAGCTAAAATTCAAGCTTCGTGGAAGAAAACAAGCCTCCACAACAACAACAACAACTACTACTATTACTACAGGGTCCAGTACGACCCAGATCAACAGCAACAAATTTAACTACGCAATGTCTCGTTGTGCAGCCCGCAAACAAGAACAACAGCCGCACTCAGCTGGACTCAAAACAACCAAAACAAACGCTCTGACCTGATTTTTGCTGACTTCGGCCGTGGCGATCCACCCCGCTCCTGACACCAAATGTAACGTGCGCTGCGTCGGTCGACGACCACAACAAATCAAGCTCTCAAATAACCGTTTATTACTACACTCAGCGGCTCCTCTATAGTACGAGATCAGCGCACCAAAAACCCACCGTTACAACGTGTAAGCCCCTTTTATACCTAGTCTTGCGTGTATACTACGTTGGCTATTCGCGATATAACCGTCCTACATATCTATGTTAACTATTTGTAATCTTAACGGTTCCTTAGAGCTCGTGCACAACACTTCTAAAATAACGGTGCCTTGCAGCTCGCGCACAATAGTTCTAAAATAGCTGTTTCGTTACAATACTAATAATAATTAACTTATTTAGTTTAGAAACTGTTCGATAAAATCAGGCTCACAAATAATCCCACAAATGGATTTCTTAATACTCAAATGCTTTCTTCAAAAAATGTTTAACTTTGAGAGGCTTTTTGGTCTTTGCTAACGAAATTTTTACTGAAGAAAAGCCAGAAGGTGTGGGATCAAATCATTTATAAAGCCTCCAAATGCCCGTGGTAATTTGGTGCTTCGTTGCTGCATAACCTTTGTTGTAACTCGTACATCTTGTGTTCTACTGGCTTCTTATTTTATCCTTGCTGTTCGCTTTGCTGTTTATCGTCGCCTCTGCGCTCTTTGCAGACTACCCACTAGACGTTTTTTACGACGCTGGCTTTGACAAGCACCCTTTGCTTAAAAAGTACACGACATGTTTTGAGCTAATACACCGGCTGCGACCAAATATAGGCAATGAGGCGTTCAATACCAAAGTGAGCTTAAAGTTTTTCTCCGCGAGCAACCCGGCGAGAAAAATGAACGAGTAAAATCACTTTCCAACAAATTTAAATTAAGAAGAAATTCAAACAGCGTTCTGAAATGCTTGATTTCTTAGGACGACAGAAAACTTTGCAGAGAGGAGGGGGGAGGCGAAAAGAGATAAATGGGAACAAGAACCATTACATGACTGGACGAAAAAGGCGCCAAAGCCTTGCGAAGTGTCGCAGCGTTTCTGTTTTAAATGGCTCAAAGAAACTGTTCCGAGGTAACCTTACGATGAAAAAATTTGAAAAATTCAGGCTTGAACGGGAATGGAACCCATGACCTCTGCGATACCGGTGTATTTTTTTCAGGTTTCTTCTTTTCAACTGCTCTACTTGAAACACCTTCACTTCGATGATCTTCATATAATTCTATCTTTATCCGCAGTTCAAATATATGATTATTTCATATACTCATCAGTATTCACTGACCTGCTTCTTCTTCAAAAAGCCCGGCAAAACCGGCAATTTATAGCTGAAATGTTCCTTTTATTTTTGGAATTCTTCGGTTGACGAAGATTTAAATGACCGACGAAAATAATCAAATAAAGTTCTTTTTGTACGAAAACTTGGCCCGTACGAAAACTGGGCAACATACTGTACCTATAGTACCTGAATTTTAATCCATCCCTCAGTCACCTCTCCGTCACCGTGCTCCGTCATAAACAAAGATCACTGACTCGTCAGGATCTAAGTTCGTCCTCGCCTGTGCAAGGAAGTTGTTAAAACGCTCAGCGTTCATTCCTCCCACAGCGGCTGACGAAAACACGCTGACCGCACACTTGGCAGTACGCCCTCTCTCCTTGCCGCGCCCTACCGTGACTTCTGGCCGTCCAAATATTGTAGCCGCATTCGTCGACAAACACACAGTGACGGACTATGGCGTGATTCATAAACCAGTTCGCGTAATCGACTCGCTTGTTCAGCACGTCAGGTCTGTTTCTGTCAGCAGGGAGGGGTCTGACCAGTTTCACTCGGAGCAGTATCCCGTCTAACGTTCTTGATACAGTACGGTCACGTTTCCTTAATTCACTGTTTATTTGAGCAAGTGTTAGCAGACAGTTTTCGTTGATAATTTGCTCTAGACAGTCTCTCATTTCATCATCCACGCGCACGTTGTTTCTTCCACCTCTTGGTCTCTCCCGAATTCTGCCTTCTGTGATGTAACGCGCCACGATACCCCTTGCCGTTGATAGATTCACGCCCAACGTGTCTGAGACCAAAAGATAGTCTTCCTGCTCGTCCTCAAAAGCTCTAACGATTCTCTCTCTGTGTTCGAGAGGTATTCGATTTCTTCGAGGCATTTTGTATGTACATGTACATGTACCAGTAGTCAAAAAACGCTCACGAAGAGAAATGAACAAGAAAAAATTTTCTGATCCTTTTATCCTATTTTGCACTTGACAAAGGTTACGTAACCTATCCAAAGGGTTGTACATACATGTACATATCATGGGCATCATACTGGCAATGAAAATTTCAGGCAAAATAGGTATTGTTCCATTGAAAATCGTTTTTTGTTTATTGAATTTAAAGAACACGTAATTGTTTGTACAAGTGCATTAATGTTTGTCTCATCCACACTAAGGCCGTCCAGGAATTCTATTGAATTGCTTTCAGTGTGACAGAAATGTTAATAAATGGTATTTTCACTTTAATGTTTGTTTATTGTCCCTATTGACATTCACGATGGTGTTAATAACTTGCATACTAGCACAAATGAAAGTATATTTTTCTCTTTTGTATGCCAAATGACGCATATGAATGCCCAAAGGTGTTATTGAATGTTGATTAAAATGCAAAAATCGCTATTGAATCTGACTTTTGCGCAAATGTTCCTATTTTCGCGCTAATGAATCTCTCTTCGCGTAATTGATCGCCGTTTCACGCAAATGATTGCGTATTTTCTCGTAATGAACAGCAAAAGGTGTAGATGCACGCTGTTAGATATTTAAGCAATATACCACACATTTCTTTGGTTTATTCAACAAGCCACGCGGGATGTTGGAGGAACACGAGAAGAGATTGTGAGTCACGAGCCGAATGCGAGTGATTTACAAGCTTTTCGAGTGCCAGAACCACAGAGATGGTTGGTATATTGCCAGAACGAGAACCATAGAAATGTGTGGTTTCTTTCCTTTCGTTGGTTTCTTAGAAAGCGGTTATTGTTCTTTCTTCGAGGAATTAATCGTTTTCTCGAAACTCGAATCGAGTATGCAAAATCGACAATGTTTCACTTCGGCGAATCTCTCGAGAATCGAGTATGGAGAATCGAATCTCGATTCTCAATAATAATAATAATAATGTTTAATACTTCTATAGCGCTTTTTACATTCACATATGATCAAAAGCGCTTTACAAACTTCAAAAATCCTCTCTAATAATAAATTACATGATTTAAACGAAATTATCTAAAAACTACGATCGATTCTCGATCCTCGATTCCCGCGACGATAAAGAATCCGGGGTTCAACTTACATTTAAGTGGTAGTGTATATTGCTTTTATATAATAACTACATTTTCCACGGGGTTTACTGGTATAATAATCAATAGGTATTGATTATGTTCTGTATTATTGTATGAAGTTAAATTAAAGCCAATTGTTAAAGATAGAAAATAAAACCAGTTGAAGAGGTGTACACAAGTCGTTTAGAGTTCAAGGAAGTCGAACATTCACTTAAGTTAAGTTCACTTCTTAGACTTCTTAGATTCTGGACAAGGGACTATGATTCAAACTTTATCAGTAGTCGCCAGTAGAATTTTAAAAAATAAAGAAGCAGATTAAAGCGGATATGGCCTGGTTTATTAGCTTAATTGCATCTTTAGACTGCCACGTTTATAGCAGAGCGGAGCACCATACTCCTAGAAAATAGAATACATATATCTGTGCAATTCAATTTTGATGGTCATCCCGTCACGTGACCGTACGACGACCGACGACCGACGTACCTTGCACCATGCTTCATGTAGAATGTTTTAACTGTCTCGATATTCGCGCGTTTACACGAGGAGAAAAATGGCGAACTACCCTCGAACTTAGACGCTAACCATCTTCTTTGAGGCTTCACGTATAGAGGTTGTACTCTCATGGACATTTTACCGCACTAAGGTCGGAGCAATGACAGCGATAACCCTTCACTGAACACTGACAAGAACGAATTCTGATCGCCTGTTATCACAAGAGAAATTCGATCTGACGTTAACAGTATGGCTGCTGGTTCCTCATACGGTCAATTTTCATTCTTGGAATGAAGACATTCCTTTTGATAGCTCATCATGAAAAGGAAAAGACCTGAAGGTTGCCTTATACTCGACGTCGCATATATAAGAAATTGGAGAGCCTGAAGGCTAATCAAGGCTCGCCTTGATTAGCAACTGCTACATGTGGGTCAGTCCATTAATGTAAGAAAGTTGAAAGTCACTCAAAAGTTAAAAGTTGAACAAAACCAGCGTAATTAAGCTGGTGAACCATAGCAGACAATAGCAACAAGGTGAACCAATCAGAACGCGAAGCAAACACATGTAATTAGCGTCAAGTGTGGGAAAATGCGTGCGCAATTGGCTTTGGTTTACTTCGGACGAGGGCGAAAGCGGTTCCGTTATTTTGAACCCTCATCCTACCAGGTGGGGTCTAATGCGACCCCCAGTGATAATAAACATTCACCAAAGCTCGTATGTCTGGACAATTTTTGTCAGATTTCATGAATTTCTCTCTTTGTGTCAGTTGCTTCAAATGCAAATGTTACAGATGCTGCCAAATGCAACTCAGTCGAGGAAGCCTTCGGATTTTTCATCACCCCAAATATGATTGATCTCATTGCTCTAGAAACTAATCGTGAGGCTAGACGCAGGGTCAGGCAATGGAATGAAGATAACCCTGAGAATCAAAGAGATTGGCAAGGAGTTGACTCGGCTGAGATTAAGGCCTTCGTTGGGCTTTGTCTTTGTGCCGGGTTGCACACATCAAATCACGAATCTCTGTCCTCGTTATGGTCAGAGAATGAAGGGAGACCAATGTTCACTGCAACCATGTCTAGGAATAGATTTACAAGTATTCTCAAGTTCTTAAGGTTTGATAATCGTGCAACTCGGCAAGAAAGACAAGTTGATGACAAACTCGCACCATTTAGGGACTTTTGGAATCTATTTCAAGCACAACTTCCAAAGTTCTACATTCCTGGTCCAGATCTTTGTGTAGATGAGCAACTTGTGGCCTTTAGAGGCAGATGTGGTTTTCGCCAGTATATTCCATCTAAGCCAGCTAAATATGGAATTAAAATTTGGTGGTGCTGTGATTCACAGACCTGTTACCCGTTGAAAGGTGATGTTTATCTGGGAAGGCAACCTGGCCAACAGAGAGAAGTTGGGCAGGGAGCTCGTGTTGTCAAACAGCTTGTAGAACCATGGCGTAGAAGTGGAAGGAATGTCACAGCAGATAATTTTTTATCCTCTATCCCTCTTGCAGAAGATCTTCTGAAGGATGGCTTGACCTTTGTGGGCACAATCCGTTCCAACAAGCCACACATCCCAGATTCAATGAAAGCTAACAGTACCAGACAGGTTCAGAGTTCCCTGTTTGGTTTCAGTGACCAGCTCACGTTGGCTTCATATGTACCAAAGGAGAAGCAGGCTGTGTTGGTGCTGTCGACAATGCATCATGATGACCTAGTAGATGGTGACACCCAGAAACCAGAAATTATCCTCTATTACAACTCAGCCAAAAGTGGAGTAGATAATCTGGGTCACCTGGCAACGATGTACACAAGCAGAAGGAAAGTCAACCGTTGGCCTGTAGCACTATTCGGAAATGTCGTTGATGTTGGGGCTGTAGCAGCATTTATTGTCTGGTTAGGCAACTTTCCTCAACGGAAAATTTCCTAAGGTAAACGCAGGAGACGCCTCTTCCTTTCAGAGCTAGCAAATCAGCTTGTCATGCCACATATGAGACGCAGAGCACTTACACCCACATTGCAGGCACCGATCAGGAATGCCATGAAGATGGTTGGAGTTGATCTTCCCCTACCTGTCCAGCAAGCTCAAGGTCACACAAGTGCGGCAAAGAGAAAGAGATGTCGCCTCAGCCCTCGTGGATTCGATAAGAAGGTTCGGTTGACATGCGATAGATGCAAGCACCCAGTATGTTCAGCTCACAGTGTTTAGCAAGTGCTTTGTGATGAATGCTTCTAGATCTAAGACGTCCCATGATGTTACAGGCACTGTTTGGTTACATCCCATCAGAATGAAAACGGAATATTCATCCAGAATATCAAACAATTTTAATTCTTTTATGTATTTTCCAACAGGAATTCGCTGTTTCTGCGGTAAAAGTTTATGGTTTTGTTGTTAGAACTTCTATGCAGCCCTGTGATATGCATTGTATACCACAGTTGGCTTTTAAATAGTCAATAACCGTAATAAAGGATGGGGTCTGACTAGACCCCAGCTGGTACGATTTGCATAAATCAGTTAAGTTTTCTAAGCATGTTTGCCTAATTGGCACGTAAAACGCTCCCTTTAATTTCAAGGAACAATTTTAACGTTTGCATTAGTAAATGGAAGTATAATTAACATTAGTTTTCTAAAAACCATTGAATATCGTAACTGAGCATGATTGAAAGAAAAAAAGGAGTGTATGTTGTGTGAAGAAAAGGAAAAAAATGGGTTATTAGTACATCAATGTGCCAGGTTGTTTGTTAACTGAATAATAAAACACGTTTGAGCAAAGGTTAATGCCATAAAAACGATATTGTTTGTATTCTGGCATATTTTGTTATGCTGTCAAACTGGACCCCAGTTGGTATGATTCATATGTAAAATATGTTGGTAGGATGAGGGTTAAAGAGTGTAGTAAAGTAAAACTAAAGCAAAAGCAAACTGCTTTCTCCATTCATCTGAAAACGTCTGTTATCCCAGGTATGACGGAAACTTACCTGGTGTCCTCCCCTGACGCTCCTGAGGATGACCCCCACGGGATGGATTCGTACCTTGAAGGAGTGCTATTACCGAGCGCAGTGGGAGCTTTATGACTTGGAATCGGACCCAAAAGAGTTGACAAACCTGATTGACCACCCGGCTTATCAGGATGTTGCAAAGGAGTTACGTCAGGAGCTGTTGGCTTGGATACGGACTACTGACGATCGGTAGATTTGCTCCCCAGGTGGGGTCCTGGTGGAACAAACTTGTCAGTCTCCAGACAATGACACTTGACCTGGAACACTTGATGGAAAAGATCTGAAATTTCCCTGAAGAAAAAGAGATACCCTTTCCCACGCATTCTGAAAATAATCTGACCAGTCAACTCCACATCTTAGCTATTGTTTTTCTGCGGTGAATTGGTAATAATGCAGAACTTATGCAACTTGTGCTAGAAATCATCCTTCGAGCTCAAAATGTAAGACCATAACGCAAACAGGTAGTCGCTTTACATGTAACTGTAATCAAAGAGTAATATTTGAGATCGTGTATGCCATAGAAATGAAATTTATAAAAATACAACATCAAGTTAGCTATTTTTCTACAGCATTTCAAACTATGAAAACTAAATGTAAAACTATTAGAAAATCAAGATTGGAAGAACTCTACTTATTTTTGAAGCTGGGCCTCACGTTTCGGTCGTGCCCATAAAACATTTTCTTTGGCACCTCTGAATCCATCGTTACATCACTGAGAATATTTAACAATTATCCTGCGAAATCGCGCGGAATATCACCTGATACTTAGCCGACGAGGCCGTAGGCCGAGTTGGCTAAATCAGGGGATATTCCGCAAGATTGAGCAGGATAATTGTTTTATTATTCAACAAATTCCCATCGACTACCATTTTCAGAACGAGAAAAACTACGGCTCTATGATGAAAACGCTAAAAGCTAGCAACACATAAGCTTAATAAAAATCAAAACAGAACTTCAAGAAATCGAAGTTTACTACCGATCATATAAAAAGACTTATTTACAAACTCATGTTTGGAAATGACAAGACAAAGTAAAAAAATACTGCTACCTTACCGAGAATAAGTCCTCTTCCTGTGAATTAAAATCTTTTCAACTTTAGTCTTTACAACTTTCCGTAAGCGTGCTGCTTCGTTCGCAATAGCATTTTCTTGGTTGAGTTCTCACTATGAAAATTCCAAGTCAACCTCTGGATATCTTTTTGAGCTGAAGCAAATACTTGTTGACTTTTTGAGAGCATTTAATCGTGGAAAGTTTCTTCCAGGGAGTTAAAATTTTCGGAGATCACTGCTAAATCCGCCTCGCTTTTCAAAATGGTCGCCAAACAAGCAATGAAAGAAAAGCTGCAGTGCACTTCCAAATATGGTCATTTACGTATATCGCAGGATATCTGTCATGGACGGATGACAGATATTGAGGGCTTCCTTACCATATATGGGCATAGTGACAATTTGTTGAATAATAATGATAGTTATATGGGAACATAAACAGGTAATTTAAGCATGGTGAGTTAACATACCTATAATGACACGAGTGAACATAATTCAAGGGTGAAATAATTACAGCCACTTGGTATGTAACTTCATAAGAAAGTGTGGGTAGACATTGCTATTGGCATTGAAATAACCTGCGGTTTTCCAACTCTACATCGAGGGTCAATGAAAACGCCAAGTGGTCAAATTTAATGTCCCCATCAAAACGCGTGGTAGTGTGAAAACAATTCATATTTTACCTAATTCTTTTGTGCTGAATGCCTTCTTCTCTCCCCTTTTCCATGTCCATCTTACAAAATATTATTTTAATGTTCATCTTACAAAACAATATGTTCATTAATATCGTTACTCACATTAGCTCTGCTGAGCAAACGACGTGGAGGAAAAGACAAAGAAAGTGCGCAGATCTCCTAATGTTTAGCATATCACTTCCTTTAAAAAAATAGTATCATAAAATGTTAGTCTAAAAGCTTATACAAGTATCAATAGGACTTCTCACTGCAGTAACTATAAACGTTCAGCTAAGGGATGCTAACCATACTGTTTTCCAGAGGAAAACTCAGATGTTCAGATTACTTAATTGTTAATATGAATAGATTGTTGTTGAACTGCATCATCAATGACAAAGTAGAAAAAAAAAGAAAACAAGACTTAAACTATTCCAATCATCAAACAGTTTAATTTCCACCGGCAAAAGTGCAAATTGAGTTTACGAAATGGTGGGCGATTTTGAGGTTCCCAGAGATATTTAACGCTTTTTCATCAGTAACAAAAACTTAAAACCAGTAAGTTTTCTTGTCAAAACAATAGTTTTTCTTCGAATGCCTAGCTAGTCGGAGTAAGGAGCCTTGAAGGACATCCTCCTCAAATAACGATTCTGTCAGTTATGCATGTTTTTCATTGAATCATTTTCTAATTGGACTACATACAATCATGTTACATTTCATCATACAAAAGGTTACAAGAACAACGCTGTAGCCTGGTTTCACCAAAATTCACAGCTTGTCAAATACTAGCTAGGGTTGAAGGTTAAAGTGAAACTATGAAAAAAAGCCAACCTTTGTAAGTTTCAGGCCAAGGAAATGCAGCCGACAATTCAGCTATCAAGCCAACTGGGAGCTGGTTATTAAATTGGTTCGTAATACACCCGGGAAAGATGAAGATGAAATTATGAATATATGAAATTCATATAGTTGAACTGCAGCAAGCCTGATTTTTTCAGGCTTTCTTTTCGCAACTGCATAAGTTGCGTTTAAATAACTGCGAGGATCTTCTTTACTTATTTCTTCATTCTGCAGTTCAAATACATGAATCACCTGAACTTTGACATTCAATAAACTTGTTTCGGTTGTTTAATCAAAATTGTAACAAAATTCGCGAACCTGATAGGTTTTTAGCCGCTCTAACGTGACAGGGCACGTTTCAGGTAATTCGCTCATACATGTCTGAGTAAATAAAAAATGCAACAAGAAATACATTAAATAAAAAGTCAGCGTGACCCATATAAGTTGGCAACCCTTTGCAAACGTTTCAGTGGAAATTTATGTTTCGTGTGTATGCCTGCTGATTATTCATATACCCTGTTTTAAAAAATAAAAATTTCAAAGGATCGTTTTCATACGCTAGAAAAAGGACGAAACCAGCGTCCTCTGACAGAATCTAAAAAAGTTTCCTGTTTGCCAAATACACGAAACGATCGTCGCCAAATGTTTGAAGAAAAAAGCAAAACATATGAGTAAGCAATATCCTCTTAACCCTTTCACTACCAGAGTCAGTTATGCAGACGTTAACTTAAGGTGTTTTTCTAACTTTTGAGTCTGTGGGTGAAATCCTATGGTGTGACCATTCAAATAAAACTTCTTCAGCAGTACAAGTACTCCTTTCACATGGTACTATTTATAATTATTTAATTATTTTATTAAATGGAATTTGGAATTGAACGTCTTGAATTTCGATTCTAGGCACTCTTGTGAATGAAAGGGTTAAAGCGACCGGTACTAAAAGTGTTCCCGTGTTTACTGTGTGTTTAGCATGTGCCAAAATCTTAGAAGTGGTCCGTTCAGTCCCATGCGATTAAATTAGAAATTACGTGGATTCTGGTTGCTGCAGAATTGTAGGTTAAATTCTTTTTTTTTTAACGTCAATTAAATGGCAAGCAATTAATGGTACGAACCAAGTAAGATAAAGATGAGACGTTCAGGAAGGCCGATGAAGGGCCGAATGAAAATTCCTCAGGAATCGCGAAATACAGTGTTACAATTCAGCCCCACATGTACAGAGCAACTTAAAAAAAAAATTATAAACAATTCGAAGTTTAACATTGACATATGTATATCAGTTGGGGGGATCGTTTACGGGCTTGCCGGTACAGATCGCGTCAAATCACATGCCTAGACCGCAGCGCTTATAAACGCGAACCCTTCTAAGTTGCATCATATCCTTCAGTTGGGATTCATCATTCCCTTGTCTCCAAGTCTCCGATCTGTTGTCTACAAGGAGTTGAAGTGAGTAGATTATATTTATTTAGTAACTTCGTCTTTGCTTTTGCTTTAATGAATTGTGAGCCCAGAGTGAGGGGGAAAGAGGACGTCTCTTTTCTTCCCAGGGACCGATTAAGGATTTCTTTTAAAACGATGTAGTTTGCTAGCAACTGTTATTGAACACCTAGGCAGCGCGCGAGTCAATCATGTGCACTTCGGTGGTTTCTTTTCTGTTGCTTTTCCGCTCTTAGTCGAAATTGATAGAATATGTCTGTGACTTTGTGCGTTCACAAAAAGTTTCACATTCTATGCCGAATTTTGTTATTGATACAATATTATTGGAAATTGGACTTTGTGTCGTACAAGTAAGAGGTGATCATGCTCGTAATTTCAAGTCAAATCTTCCTTGCGCTCGACCTATTTGAAGTAACTCACTTGATTATTACTCCCTAATTTATGCTCCACTTAGTCCATGCACAATTCCTAATATTTTATGTCCCCCCCCCCTCCCCCCCGTCCCACTCAGGGAGCTGATACATAGTTGGGCTGCATTTCCCGCGCTTGTTTACTGGGCGCTAATGATCGCAAACAACCAATGATCTGGAGTAAAAATGGCTGAGGGCAAAGGCCCAAAGCCGGTTTAATCATTAATTTAAATGAAGTAATCATTACAAAATCTTTGAATCACGACAAAAAATTTCCGCCCAGGAAAGGTGAGGGCACAAAAATGCGCCACACAGGAAGATCTAGGCCACACAGAAGGCACGTGGACGGGACAAGGGGAGGAGGTGGGGTTCAAAAGAAGCTATGAACCAGGGAAGATGTCGAGAATGAATGACTGCCTGGCAGCCAAGGTCATGCGTTTTAACAACCTCGTCCCCAGGGTCTTCTCGGCTTCCAATATGGTGGCAGCTCGGGAGAAGACCCTGGCACACAGCAGATCACGTGTCTCCAACGAGGATGGAGATGTATTCAAAATGGCGGCTACGGCGAAAAGGGTGAGAAGAACTGGGTACGAGATGCTAAGGTGAAGATAAACAAAATGGCGGAAAAAGCTGAAGTTCAGTTCAAGAAAAAATAGGAATAACAGACACGTTTTGCATGTAAGAGTCTTAGGAATACGGCAAAGTGTTAGAGGTCTTGTTTTTGCTGTTCATTGTTTCTTTTTCGTTATTTTAAAGTTAGGAGTAATGGGTTTGAGCGTACTCTACTGCGGAACTCCGTACCGCTAGTTGATTCAATGTTGCTCAAATGAACATATTATATTTTTTATTCATGAGGCTTCAGGCAATAAATTGTCTTATCGTTACATTGTTACAAATCCGTCTTTCTTAAATATTGTTATAAATCCGTCCTTCTTAAAATTATATGCTTCAGCTTTAGAGTTTTAGAATATATCAGGCTCATATTAAACTTAAAATATAAATCTTATGGAGTGAGCTTAGGCCTTAAATAAAACTAGTGCTACAAAATATTTATTCTGCATGGCTTACATCTCTGTGAGTTCAGTGGAAATTACTCGTTTATGGAAATGACTCGTTAATTTTTGATCTGGCATATTCCTAGGTGCTGCTTTGGAGGCAGTGATAATCATTTTGACTTTGTTGAATTTATTTGTGCCCATTCTTTGCGCTACAGTTTTGCTTGTACAGCTGTAGATCTCCAGGGCTTTGTCACTTTCAATATTGTTTTCTTCACTTTAGATTCAGTGAGTCACATTAAACACTAGAACTGAGGAGATCGTGAGACTGTGAACAATGGAAAAATAAAGCATTTTAACAGTTCTGGGGATAATATTCCCAGGCTTGAAAAACATTTATGCTTAACAACTTTAATCAATTGAGTAACCTGCAGCTGGGTGAAGTTTGCAAGTGTTTCAAGAATAGAAATGGGAAAGAGAGGATTGAACTCACCTGAGGGAGTAATACACAAGTGATGGAATAGTACACAACTGACGGAGTAATAAACAACTGATGGAATTATCATCCAACTGACTGAGTGTAACACAACTGACCGAGTCTGAGACAACTGACTGGGTAATACACAACTGATCGAGTAATGCACAACTGACAGAGAAGTACACAACTGACTGAGTAATACATAACTGACAGCATTATCATGCAACCCACTGAATGACACAGAACTGGCAGAAAAATGCACAACTGACCAAGTGATGCACAACTTCCAACTGCAACTTGCAACATGCAACTGACAGAAAGGTTACACAAGTGACCAAGTAATGCACAACTGACGGGGTAATACACAACTGATAGAATTATCGTACAACTGACAGAGTGATACACACAGGACCTTTGCATCAAATTCCCTACTCCTCGGGCAAGGAAAATACATGTAGCCAAATGTCTGAGGTATGCCGGGAGGGGAGGGGGGATGTTGAAGATTCGAATTGATCAGCACATAACCTTAAGTTACAAATCCCACTTTTTAGGATGACTCATTATTTCTTTGAACCTCTGCTGTAACTTTTAGTGGATTTTTGTGGTGTTCTAATTGGATCTGCAAACCCTTTTTATTTGGCTTAGATGGACATGAGAATAGTTTTAAAGTAGAGACATGAGACGGGAAATCATTTTAAGAGACCATCAAAAACTCTTATGCTCCACATGAGAGCACCCCAGGTTGATAGCAGTCAATTAATATTCCTTTCCTTGTTCTTAACTTTAAGCTCCGATATCAACAAACATGTTCTCCTCACTATTCTCCGTAAATGTCTTATGGTACTACTTGAGAGAATTCACATAAACGTCCAGAAATTTAATTTTGGGTGGTCATTTCCTTTATTCTCAAGGCCTGTATGTTTGAACAAGTAGTGATATTGTAAGGAGAAATTAGATATTTGTTTGTCACTACTGGGGCTTAAAGGCCTAACTACAAATTCCAATTTCATAACTTCATGAAATCTTTTTCTCTCCTTTTTTTTTACCCTGAAATCCTCTCTTTCCCATTGATTTAAATTTTTCAAACACTTTCAAACTACACCCAGATAACTCAATTGATTGAAGTTGTTAAGCAGAAAATTTTTCAAACCTAGGAATATTATCCCCAGAACTGGTCTAACATGCAAAGAGGACTTTATCTATCCACTGTTAAAATGCTTTATTTCTCCATTATTTACAGTCTCACAATCTCCTCAGTTTTAGTGTTTAATGAGACTTACTGAAACTAATTAAGTGTAGAAAACAATATTGAAAGCGACAAAGCCTGGAGATCTGCAACTGTACAAGCAAAACTGGAGCACAAGGAATGGGCACAAATAAATTCAAGAAAGCCAAAATGATGATCACTGCCTCCAAAGCAGCACCTGGAATATGCCAGATCAAAACTTGGTTTAACCAGTCCATACAACACTGCTCTTTTCCCATTCCCTTGCACTTCGTTAAATCGAGGTTGCACTGTAAATAAGCTTAAATAAATAAGTAAGTAAATAAATAAATAAATAAATAGATGAGTCACTTTTTATTAAAGGCCTAAGCTCACTCCATAATATATTTAAAGCTTAATCTGAGCCTGATATATTCGAAACGTCTTCAGCTGAAGCATATAATTTTAAGAAGGACGGATTTATAACAATATTTAAGAAGGACGGATTTGTAACAATGTAACGATAAGACAATTTATTGCGTAAAGCGTCATGAATAAAAAATTTAATATGTTCATTTGAGCAACATTGAATCAACTAGCGGTACGGAGTTCCGCAGTAGAGTACGCTCAAACCCATTACTCCTAACTTTAAAATAACAAAAAAGAAACAATGAACAGCAAAAACAAGACCTCTAACACTTTGCCGTATTCCTAAGACTCTTACATGCAAAGTGTCTGTTTTTCCTATTTTTTCTTGAACTGAACTTCAGCTTTTTTCCGCCATTTTGTTTATCTTCACCTTAGCATCTCGTACCCAGTTCTTCTCACCCTTTTCGCCGTAGCCGCCATTTTGAATACATCTCCATCCTCGTTGGAGACACGTGATCTGCTGTGTGCCAGGGTCTTCTCCCGAGCCGCCGCCATTTTGAAAAGCGAGAAGACCCTGGGGACGAGGTTGTGCGTTTTAACTCCGACAATAGGTAGAGGGGGAGTCAATGCAATGAAAATCTCACGCCTCCAAAGCTAGGCCTGCCATGTGTCTTGCATGGTTACATAACAATCATCATTACATAACAATCTCTGTGCGTGACTAATTCAATGCTCGCAACCAAGGCAACTTAACGAAATAATAGCAGGATGAAAAAACATAAAAATCCTATTCGCCGGCAAATATTCTCTTTTTTCATCAGTATTGTCTAAATCAAAGACGGACTTCTACATCGAAACGTGTGGCTTTCAATTACGTCCTCGGGCTGATTTTCTCCTTCAGTGATATGAATAATAAGTCTTCCGTTAACACTGGCGGATAATTTAACTTTGGCACCTATCGTGCTGCGTGACAACAAATCTAATTACCACATCCAAATCACGCGTGGAAAATATCACGAGACTTACAGGTTTTGTGTGACTTGCATGTTTCTGCACGTTTTGCCACGTGACTATTGACATGATAGCAAACCCGGTAAACAAAGTTAGAATGATCTAAATCGTTTAATTAACAAGAGGTAACATCTGTAAATAGCGAGCGTAGGGTAAGAATGAACATAAAATGAATAACTACGCATTTACTGTACACATAAATGACTACAAAGTACATGTAGTCAGGGAATAAAAAAAATAGTCAGCGTGACCCATATAAGTTGGCAACCCTTTGCAAACGTTTCAGTGGAAATTTATGTTTCGTGTGTATGCCTGCTGATTATTCATATACCCTGTTTTAAAAGATATAAATTTCAAAGGATCGTTTTCATACGCTAGAAAAAGGACGAAACCAGCGTCCTCTGACAGAATCTAAAAAAGTTTCCTGTTTGCCAAATACACGAAACGATCGTTGCCAAATGTTTGAAGAAAAAAGCAAAACATATGAATAAGCAATATCCTCTTAACCCTTTCACTACCAGAGTCAGTTATGCAGACGTTAACTTAAGGTGATTTTCTAACTTTTGAGTCTGTGGGTGAAATCCTATGGTGTGACCATTCAAATAAAACTTCTTCAGCAGTACAAGTACTCCTTTCACATGGTACTATTTATATAAATTATTTAATTATTTTATTAAATGGAATTTGGAATTGAACGTCTTGAATCTCGATTAAATGGCAAGCAATTAATGGTACGAACCAAGTAAGATAAAGATGAGACGTTCAGGAAGGCCGATGAAGGGCCGAATGAAAATTCCTCAGGAATCGCGAAATACAGTGTTACAATTCAGCCCCACATGTACAGATCAACTTAAAAAAAAATTTATAAACAATTCGAAGTTTAACATTGACATATGTATATCAGTTGGGGGGATCGTTTACGGGCTTGCCGGTACAGATCGCGTCAAATCACATGCCTAGACCGCAGCGCTTATAAACGCGAACCCTTCTAAGTTGCATCATATCCTTCAGTTGGGATTCATCATTCCCTTGTCTCCAAGTCTCCGATCTGTTGTCTACAAGGAGTTGAAGTGCGTAGATTATATTTATTTAGTAACTTCGTCTTTGCTTTGTGCTTTAATGAATTGTGAGCCCAGAGTGAGCGGGAAAGAGGACGTCTCTTTTCTTCCCAGGGACCGATTAAGGATTTCTTTTAAAACGATGTAGTTTGCTAGCAACTGTTATTGAACACCTAGGCAGCGCGCGAGTCAATCATGTGCACTTCGGTGGTTTCTTTTCTGTTGCTTTTCCGCTCTTAGTCGAAATGAATGATTTACCAGTAACCGGATGCCCGGTTATGCGCATAGGATTCTGGGATCGCTAGGGGGCAAACATTGCAAGTCGCTATAAAGAAATGTATGGCGTAAAGTTGTTTCTTCGTCAAAAGCAGTGAATTTGGACAAAGAATAACGCTTTTTCGCTGTGATTTTGTGAGAAGTGGAGTTGACTAGTGTTGCATGGTACGTGATAATTGTAAGTTTCTGTGTGTTTAGTGCGATAGAATCTATCGATAAACACTCTTTCTTGCGTAAGGTTGATTGTGAAATCTACATCACGCCATGTACCTATAAGGTATTTCTCATTACCACTTTGCCTCCTTTTTCTTGTCTTTTCCTCTGATATTTCTGTATTTCTAATCCTAGGAGCAGGTCTTTGAGGTTTATCCTCACAGTCATAACCTTTCATAAACACAGGTTGTGCGCGACTATGAGAGTTTCGAATTCTATATCCTTGAACAAAATGATTCGAGCAGACCTTGGTACCCATTCTAACCTTGAATTTCTTACGATTTATAGCTCTAGCCCATGACAAAACATCTTGCTTGTTCTTTGGCGAATAGAATCTCAATACACCAACGTGACGAAGAATTTTTTGTTTTTCTGGGTACCTTCGATCTTTGTCACAACCCCACACTGCACAATGATCGCGGCTGGGCATATTTCTTATTTATACTCGTAGTATAAACGACTCAGCAATATTAGCACACGTAATTACAACTGAAAAGACTTTATTGAGTCAAGACCCTCAAATTTAAACCTGAATGTGTACTATTTCGAGACCATGGCGTGATGTAGATGTCTACGCAAGAAAGAGTGTTTATCGATAGATTTTATCGCACTAAACACACAAAAACTTACAACTTCCATGTACCAACACTAGTCAACTCCACTTCTCACAAAATCACAGCGAAAAAGCGTTATTTTTTGTCCAAATTCACTGCTTTTGACGAAGAAACAACTTTACGCGATACATTTCTTTCTAGCGACTTGCAATGTTTGCCCCCTAGCGATCCCAGAATCCTTTACGCATAACATGGATATCCGGTTACTGGTAAATCATTCATTGATAGAATATGTCTGTGACTTTGTGCGTTCACAAAAAGTTTCACATTCTATGCCGAATTTTGTTATTGATACAATATTATTGGAAATTGGACTTTGTGTTGTACAAGTAAGAGGTGATCATGCTCGTAATTTCGAGTCAAATCTTCCTCGCGCTCGACCTATTTGAAGTAACTCACTTGATTATTACTCCCTAATTTATGCTCCACTTGGTCCATGCACAATTCCTAATAATTTTATGCCCCCCCCCCCCCTGTCCCACGCAGGGAGCTGATACATAGTTGGGCTACATTTCCCGCGCTTGTTTACTGGGCGCTAATGATCGCAAACAACCAATGATCTGGAGTAAAAATGGCTGAGGGCAAAGGCCCAAAGCCGGTTTAATCATTAATTTAAATGAAGTAATCATTACAAAATCTTTGAATCACGACAAAAAATTTCCGCCCAGGAAAGGTGAGAGCACAAAAACGCGCCACACAGGAAGATCTAGGCCACACAGAAGGCACGTGGACGGGACAAGGGGAGGAGGTGGGGTTCAAAAGAAGCTATGAACCAGCGAAGATGTCGAGAATGAATGACTGCCTGGCAGCCAAGGTCATGCGTTTTAACTCCGACAATAGGTAGAGGGGAAGTCAATGGAATGAAAATCTCACGCCTTCAAAGCTAGGCCTGCCATGTGTCTTGCATGGTTACATAACAATCATCATTACATAACAATCTCTGTGCGTGACTAATTCAATGCTCGCAACTAAGGCAACTTAACGAAATAATAGCAGGATGAAAAAACATAAAAATCCTATTCGCCGGCAAATATTCTCTTTTTTCATCAGTATTGTCTAAATCAAAGACGGACTTCTACATCGAAACGTGTGGCTTTCAATTACGTCCTCGGGCTGATTTTCTCCTTCAGTGATATGAATAATAAGTCTTCCGTTAACACTGGCGGATAATTTAACTTTGGTTTCTTAATTTTCGAACATTTATAGCACCTATCGTGCTGCGTGACAACAAATCTAATTACCACATCCAAATCACACGTGGAAAATATCACAAGACTTACAGGTTTTGTGTGACTTGCATGTTTCTGCACGTTTTGCCACGTGACTATTGACATGATAGCAAACCCCGTAAACAAAGTTAGAATGATCTAAATCGTTTAATTAACAAGAGGTAACATCTGTAAATAGCGAGCGTAGGGTAAGAATGAACATAAAATGAATAAATACGCATTTACTGTACACATAAATGACTACTTACATGTAGTCAGGGAATACCACAGGTACCCCAAGCTCGATCGTAAGATGAGCGCAGTGTTACGCAGCGGTCGAAATATAAGAATTTGAATGGGGACAGAACGGGTAAATTCTAGGAGCTAAAAATATGAATGGGTACTGAATAAAAATTGCTTACCTTGCCTCGGTTGTGTGTTTTCTGTTTCCTGTGTGGTTTTTAGAGCATTTCCAGTAAGTTCTAGTCGGAGAGTAACAATGGGACAACATACTGGATCATGGAAATGCTCTATATTTTTAGCTCCTAAAATTTACTCGTTCTATCTCCATACAAATCTTTATATTTCGACCGTTGCGTAACACTGACGATCATCTTAAGCATGTGGGAATACCTGAGAGGTTGCATAACCTATAATATGCCTTCTATTCTACGTAGGACATACCTGGTAAAAACAATTGGAAGGTCAGTGGCTGATATACGGATCTAAAGGGAGGTGGGCAAGGTGTCCGAACCCCATTCCCATTCGTTTTTTGGCTGATGTTGAAACAATCAAATTTATTATATAAACTGGAGTGTTTTATAGAGATTTCTACCACTGAGAAAAATCGTATTTGGTACACGTAAAATTACGATAATTTTACATGTGAAAATACGGCCAATCAGCTTTCGCGACGTCACGCGCCTTCTTTCGCGCCACTTTTGACAACGGCTTGCCATGATTTCGTAGTTCTCGATCGCTGTTCGCTTGGCTTGTTCAAAAAAGAAATAACTACTAACAGGCTACGATGGCCTCGAGCAGTACACCAGAAAAAAACAACCAAAAATTCGGCAAGTGAAAGATTCGTGTCCCTCACCGACGAAGATGTTGAAAGATTTGTCGAAGCTGAAGCCAACAAAAACACTCAAAGAAAGATGCACAGCGACGTAGCATTGATGAAGTCGTTTTTACCAAATGAAAACGAAACAAGACAACTCCAAGACATACCGCCGCCAGAATTAGACGCTTACCTCAGCAGATTTCTATTGTCTGTGAGAAAAGTCTGGTGATGAATATGAGCCAACAACACTCAGAGGAATTATCGCTTCTGTGGAGCGTTATCTTAGAAACCTACGCTACAGCGAGTCTGTTATCGAAGGACAACGTTTGACAGTTGAATTGTTCGAGAGGCACTTGTTTAAACGAATTTCTCAATTTTGACACGAGACTGTGGATCAGTTTGGGTGTAGGCTTCGACAACTAACGGCGAGTTGCGACTTTGCCGAATTTGAGGATGACCATATTCCGGTTAATCGATAAGTGCTATTCCAGTTATTTAATCTGGAGCAAGAAGGTAAGGCGGTGACTTTAGATTGTCTACTAATGAATACGGACAAATAAAGCAGTAAAGAGTAGTAATAATAGCATGAAAATACAACAATAGTGAAAAGTTTTCTATTGTGTTAATGAATGTATTTGAAAATTGTTTGTTTGAATGAGTTGAACCGGAATTAATTTTATCTTTTGCCTTTACGCTTACTGTTGTTGCCTTTAAATAAAAATTGTTTCAGTAATATTGTGGGTTTTTGTGTTTATATAATAAACACAATAATACATGGTTGCTTGGAGATATGGAATTTCTCTTCTCGTGTTCAATTCGATATCTCACGAGTGAGCGTAGCGAACGAGTGAGATATCGCGTTGAACACTCGAAGAGAAATTCCATATCTCCGGGCGCCCATGTATTATTGTCTATATATTCACAACTAGCGAAGGGAAACAGAAACCATTCTACCAAGTTTATCAGGAAATCTTATCAATTGTTACAAACTGGCTATTAAAATCAGAGCTATCAGACCCCTATCGTTCTTTAGCTTTTGAAGTATCAACCGCAAGTTGTCATTTGCCACCCCCCCCCCCCCTCCCCATCGGACATTCCACGTCCCTCCCCTCAAGGGTGCTTTCGGAAGTTGTGAATTAGCTAATCGACTTCTTTTCCTGTTCCATTTCTTTTCACTATTCGAATCTTCAAGTGTTATCGTGTCTTTATGCAGCCAAAACTATCAGTTCAAGCAATCACCGAACTTTGACATTCAATAAACTTGTTTTGGTTGTTTAATCATAATTGTGACAAAATTCTCGAACCTGATAGGTTTTTAGCCGCTCTAACGTGACAGGGCACGTTTCATGCCTTAAGGGTAATTCGGCAGTACACGTGGTTTGAAAGAGTTTCTTTATTCGTAAATATAGATAAAAAATTATTTTTCGTAACCCCTGAAAAGGTTCAAGCTATAGAGCTATTTTTCAGGGATTAAGTTAAAGCTGTAGTTTATTGGTCGCAGCACTTTGTGTCGTCCAACTAACTCGGTAATCATATATATGTCATAAATCGGTCTCCTCCAGATGAAGAGACCGAATTTGTGTCGATCCACTTATTTAACTAAAGTTACCATAACTTATTCATTCAAAATTAATGGATTTATGACGACGAACCAGGCACCAGCATTAACTTAACATATTGTATTTCTTTCCTAGTTCAACTATGGAGTTTAAGATTTGCATGTTAGTGATGTTGCTGTCCGTTGTGTGTTATGTGGAAGGTGAGAGGTGTACAAGTTGCAGCCTACTAAATATTCATGTTTTCATGATTGTACTACCCCTCTAAGGAACAAGAGCTACGCTGGAAAATGTATCAGGTTTCCTTCATCTTGAAATATGTTTTAGGGAGATATACTAATCTTCCCGGCGGGGGGAGGGGGGAGGGTCACTTGACCCTTATTTGGGTATATGGGTCAGCCGCTTAGGGACTGAAACCCTGACCCTATTTAGGACAATAAATTAGCCCTAAAATACCAACCCTGTTTAGGACAACACCCTCCATTTTAGGTCCCTGATTGGGACATATGCCAAAATACACACTCAGTTTCGTCTGTTTTGTTGTATAAGCCATATTTCACGACGACTTTCGCGCAACCGTGAATAACAAATTAAGGACGTCAAGTTCAGACCCCTTTCATGACAAGACGCGCGTAAAATTATGCACCCTGTTCAGGACAGGGCCAAAATCTTACCCTGTCCAGCGGCATGTCCCCTTACAGTCATGTTTCCCCACCATGTTTCATTGCCTTTTATCATTTTTATAGTAAATACCAGGCAATAGTTTAAACAGCGTCCTGTTATACCCATATGCCACACAACAGCTCGACTTCAAATATATTTTGCCATAATAATCACATTAACTTAGTAAACAACACAACGAAATGAAGTAGAAAACCTGTATGCTTTTGTTCAGCTGATGGAAAAACCTGCGGCATTCTCTCTGGTTTATGCATTGCCGCAAACCAGGACTGTCCAGCACATACGCATCCGTGTCCTCTACTCAACTACACCTGTTCCAGATCAAACAAGTGCTGCTGCTACAATGTTCGGGACAGGGATTCGAGTGAGTAATTAGCGTTCAAAAATGGCTACAATCATTATGTAAATTAAGACCTGAACGACTGGAATACGTTAGGTTTGTAAGGTCACGTAATATGGTCAAGTGAAAAATTCTGTACATAGCACATTCGTATCCTGGCTTAATTAGATTCTTCAGAGTCTTATTGCAATGTGATCGATTTTAAGAGAAATCTCGAAATAAAATGCAAATTTAGCTAAAATTGTGTCATGAAATGCCATCTTATTGACAGCAAGTAGTGTTCTTTACCAGCCGCAGTTGTATGGTGGCTTATTCTTTTAAAGAAATTCGTGAAACAGTACAGATTTCCTCGTATTATGGAATTTCTGGCGTTTGAGTGGATACGAATTAAGCCAGAAATGAAATATTTCTGCGGCACAAGAGCAGGGGGACTGGGGCTGGTTTAGTTGAAGTGCAGCATGGGTAGAAAGGAGGGCTATATAAGTGACGTAAGTCACGTGGGAGATCATTCTAGGCCGACACCTCGTTCAGCTTACGTTATTTTTAAGTCGTCTCCTTTGATCGAATTACCACTTGGTCATGCAGGAGGCTGACGTTGTTAAAATTGTTGAGTCGTCAATTGCCAAGAAAAACGAAGGTCTACTAGCTGCTATGAAATCGATGCTAGATAACTCCTTGGCGGATTTCAAGCGTTCTCATGCGGATACTCTCGATACAGCGCGTATCCAAGCCAAACAGAACTTGCTGCGAAACAAGTCGAAGTTTGCGAGCAACAGAAGGGAACCTTCCGCTTTAACGCCAGTCGCAGCCGCCACTCCTACCCAATTTTTCAGCAACAGTGCAAGACCTATACCAACAGTTCAGCCTAGGACTCAAATCAAACCGGGTTCCTGTTATACCTGTAACAAGCCAGGACATTAGAGGCCACAGTGTCCTCTCAATCCTACCAAGTTCCAGTCTGGTCAATGACTAGCTGCCGACCAAGGACAGGTCCAAGGTGTTGTCAATTCTATTTTTGTTTCTAGTAATCTATTTGCGATGATGAAATTTCAGATTCAAATCGTTTAGGTACCGCAGTCAAAATAAAGTCACCGTTAAATTATGAGTTTACCTCAGGTCAGTCTAGTATTCCTTCGGTTCGTGGTCGTTTGTCTTTGTTATGACGAATGGGTGAAATTAGGCGCCTCGGATTTACTTTAAGTGTTGTACGCGACTGTTACAAAATCCCATTTGTGGCTCCCCCACCTCCCAAAGTTAGTTCTAACATTACTTCTGCGCTTAGGGATAGTCATTTTGTCTCAGAGGCTATTTCTGATTTGTTTCGAACTAAATGTGTTGAGATTTTAGATCATCAGCCTGATATAGTTAACCCATTTTCTGTCTCGATACAGCCTCCAGGCAAGAAGAGGTTGATTCTTGATTTGAGCCATGTAAATTTGTATGTCTTTAAGCGGAAATTTAGATGTGTAGATATTTCTGTAGCCCTTCAAATTTTCTGTAAAAGGTTTTATCTTTTTAAGTTCAACCTGAAGTCCGGGTATCATCACGTTGAAATTTTTCCTGAACATCGGAAATGTTAACTTTCTCCTGGGACTTTGGTGATGGTGTAGTTAAGTATTTTCAGTTCACAGTTTTACCTTTTGGCTAGTCATCGGCGCTTTATTTGTTCACGAAATTGCTAACCCCATTTTGACTTCATGGAGGTGTCAGGGAATTCCCATGGCTATTTTTCTTGACGATGGTTTAGGGGGTGGTGACAATACCAACAAGGATAACATTAACACCTTGATTGTTCGCGCTGATTTGACTAAGTATGGCTTTCTAATTAACGAAGAGAAGTCCCTTTGGGGACCTGTACAAGTTATTACCTGGCTGGGCACTGTGTTTGACACTTGTCAAGTTTTCATTTCAGTTACTGAACGCAGGATTTCTAAGCTGAAGAGTAGTGTTAATGTTATACGTAAGGTTGATCGCAAGACTGTCAAAGTTAGAGATTTAGCCTCTGTGGTAGGCCAAGTCATTTTGCTCACTCCTTGAAAATGTGGCGAGGATTACGACGCGTTATTTGTAAGTTAAGGTTAATCAGAAATTGCCATGGAACTCCGAGGTTGTATTAACTAAGGAAGCTTGCGGTGAATTGGCGTTTTGGGGTGAGAACGTCGACTCCCTTAATTTCATTGCCCCTGGGTGCCTTTGCAACCTCCAGTTAATTTTCTCTGTTCCGACGCGTCGGATCACGCCTGTATTTCTTTCATTGACAATGAGTACAATAACATTTTTGATCAGAATTGGAGTCCTGCAGAAAGTTCCAAAAGCTCTACGTGGAGGAAACTTAGGACCGTAGTCCTAGCACTGTCTTCCTTTGCCCCTGATCTTCAGGGCAAAAGAGTTGCGTGGATTACGGACAACACCAGCGTTGTCGCTATTGTTCAAAATGGAACTCTTGTTATTCCTATCTGGAAGTCATCATATTTTTGGGTGTTATTATGCGATGATGGCAAACATTGGAACGAGTTTGTGCATGATTGGCTGATACTTCCCAAGTATAAGCACCTCTTTATTAGAGGTAACGCTAAGAATTACGTGTTTGTCCTTCACTGTGATAGCTCTGCGTCTGAATTTTAAGCAGCCAGGGACGCAGTCTTTTTCGGGTTCAGTTTTGCACCGTTGATGGTGGCAGTTGTTCACAATGCAATAATTTTTAGGGTCTTTGGAACCCACCGTTAGAGAAGTCTTTTGGTACTTCGTCTATTTTTTATATGATCGACGTTTCTTTAGGTTTGCTGATTTGACGGCTGCTTTCGCCGGTGTATCGCACTTAAGGACGTTCGCGCGAAAAACTTCTACAATACAGATTTTTTTCATACTTTGGCTACAGTCAGATAATGAGTTACCTATGTCAGAAATGGAAAAAAATTGGGGGGTCACCGACTTCGTTTTCGAAATAAAGCGCGTCAAAAACTACCCCAATTTTGACAAATCGGCCCTCGTAACTCGACATGGCCTCAGTGCTTGTTAGTTGAAAAATATTAAAAATGATTCGCTGTAGACCCACTTTCTTAGTCAAATTTTACTTAAGTGGGTTTGTTAAGTAAATAATTTGAACCGGTGTCATCCTTTTAGTTAAATTCAACCTCTAAGATCGACTTTAACGAACACCGTGCAGCTTCAATAATAGTAGAATTCGATGATGCGAGGACAGAAAAGTTTAAAAAAATTAAACTTCTACAATACAGATTTTCTTTAATTTTTCACAAAACGTAGATAATCGACAAAGAAAGTGATCTATCAAAAGAAAATATGGGGTCACCGAACATTTAAGAGAGTTAAACCCGTGCATAGATATTAAAGTGCCCACTAGCGCTATATATCTCCACATTTCTTCAACAGCGCGCGCGCTCAATGCATGACGTGGCATGACATCACGAAGTGAATTGCGTGCGCAGTAAGGATGCGCAGAAACAATTGGCGCGAACGTCCTTAAGTGTGCTGAAAATCGCATGTGTGACTTTTTCTTGCGTTATTTTTGTAGTGCACTCTTTAGCTTGCATAATTTATTGCACGCATTAAACGTTAGATATAACGCCAAGCTTTCACGTTACAATTCTATATTTTACCAGCCGGGCGCCGAAGTCGTGGACGCTTTCACTCAAAACTGGGAATGCGAAAATAATTGGATTCTTCCATCGGTCTCGCAAATTAGTAGAGTTATTACTCACATTAGGGCTTATAAGGCCGTAGGAACTCTTGTTATTCCTATCTGGAAGTCATCATATTTTTGGGTGTTATTATGTGATGATGGCAAACATTGGAACGAGTTTGTGCATGATTGGGTGACACTTCCCAAGTATAAGCACCTCTTTATTAGAGGTAACGCTAAGAATCACGTGTTTGACTCTAAGGATTTGTCCTTCACTGTGATAGCTCTGCGTTTGAATTTTAAGCAGCCAAGGACGCAGTCTTTTTCGGGTTCAGTTTTGCACCGTTGATGGTGGCAGTTGTTCACAATGCAATAATTTTTAGGGTCTTTGGAACCCACCGTTAGAGAAGTCTTTTGGTACTTCGTCTATTTTTTATGATCGACGTTTCTTTAGGCTTGCTGATTTGACGGCTGCTTTCGCCGGTGTATCGCACTTACGTATGCTGGAAATCGCATGTGTGACTTTTTCTTGCGTTATTTTTGTAGTGCACTCTTTAGCTTGCAGAATTTATTGCACGCATTAAACGTTAGGTGAGATGCGAATAAAATGAATTGCACGCTCCTTTTGTTTTTTTTTTTATTGTTGTCTCTGATTGTTCTCCCCTTTATTTACAGATATTTTTAAGGAAGGTGTTTGAAAGGAAACAGCAGCGTTTGACGATCCATATTTGCAGGGCCTTGCCTTGGGGCACCAGAGATCTGTTTTGTTAGCGAGGGCGCCAGCTACCACCAACATGTATCATCAAGCGTTCAAGAAATGGCAGGACTTTGCTTTAAGCAAATTTAAAAACTCTTTTTTCCCTGCGAATCCTGTTCAAGTAGCTGTTTATTTACAGCATGTGTTAGAATCCACTAGGTCTTGTAGTTCTGTTGATACTGCTTTTTATGCCATCAAGTGGGCCCACGAGATAGCGGGTATGGCCTCCCCCACGGATAATCAGTTAGTTTCTAGAGTTTGGGAAGCTGCAAAGAAAATTTTACGGGCTGGGAGACCCAATAGGAAAGAGCCCTTGTCACTTGAGGTCCTTAAAGATATCGTCGAGGGGACTGATTTGTCTAACATTCTGCAGGTTAGAAATGTGTGTTTATATGTGTTAGCTTATGCGGGGTTTTTCAGATCAGAGGAGGTTCTAAATATTAGAATGAGGCATGTTCATTTCCACGAAGGTTACATGATTATCAAACTAGAAAAAAGCAAGACCGACACTCCAGTGAATTTATTTTCGGCCCATTAGTTAAAACTAAGTCGTCTTACAAGTTGGTTAAAAATGATAAGCCTATTTCCTATGCTACGTTCAGGGATCAGTTGGCCAAAAGTCTACAGAATATAGTTCCAGATCCCTCCATTTATGGGACTCACTCGTTTCGGTCAGAAGGAGCTTCGAGCTGCCATCAGCGGGGTCAGTGATCGAATTTTCCATAGGCACAGCAGATGGAAAAGTGTCGCAGCTAAGAATGATTATATCAGGGACGACATTTCTTCACGACTTCTTGTTTCTAAGTCTTTGGAACTTTAGGTCGTTTTCCCGGTTTATCAAGCCCTATACTTTTTCTTCTAGGTTGTAGTATAACTTATTGTTATAGTTCCCGGTGCTCGGCCGAAACCGCCAAAATAAACCTAATGGATTTTGCTCATGTTGTGTACTACGTAGTGGAGCTGAAATATGGAATTTCTGGCGTTTGAGTGGATACGAATTAGCCAGAAATGAAATATTTCTGCGGCACAAGAGCAGGGGGACTGGGGCTGGTTTAGTTGAAGTGCAGCATGGGTAGAAAGGAGGGCTATATAAGTGACGTAAGTCACGTGGGAGATCATTCTAGGCCGACACCTCGTTCAGCTTACGTTATTTTTTAATTTTTAGTAAGTTGTTCTTCGTTGTCATACGTCCGACGTTTATTTTAGTTAACGCGGGTGGGGATGTTTGCAACGTGTAGCCTTGTAGGAAGGGCTATTTAGAGCTTGAGCCATGGTTCCTACCCAGATTTCCTGCCGAGTTTTTTCCCCATCGGGGTTTTTTTCAGGCAGGTTTTTTCTGGCCTCCGTTCTGACAGTAACGTCTTTGTAAACTGTCGCTCAGCTCTGTTTTTATGTTATGTGCCGTACGTTTGGATGTAATAAGAGGTTGTAGTATAACTTATTGTTATAGTTCCCGGTGCTCGGCCGAAACCGCCAAAATAAACCTAATGGATTTTGCTCATGTTGTGTACTGCGTAGTGGAGCTGAAATGACACATTTGTTCTGATGTTGAATAGCTTAATAGCAGTGAGGTACCGTGGATGCAAGGCTATCATGTACTGTTTAATAAACGAGCAGGAGTGTTTTATCGGGTTTAAAACCACGAGGCGTAGCCGAGTGGTTTTAGACCCGATAAAACACGATCTGCGAGTTTATTGAACGGCTTCAAAAAACGATCTCATAGAATAATGAACTAATGGTGCCATTTTCCCGTGCTATAACTTTATTCCATAGTCTCATCAAGAGAATGTCAAAATCGATCTCACAGAATATAAAGACATTCTTTCATGTTTTGTAGTTCCTATAGTCTTTGAAAAGAATAAAAAGTTTTGTTTAATGAGCTTCGGACCATTTTCCCGTGCTGCTAGTTCATGCTGCTAGATCTGAAAAGAATTATAAGATTAGATGATTTGTATAGTGGAAACTTCATTCAATAGTGAGCTCGATGAGAACATTATGGCTTCGAAGCACAAGCGGACGTTTCGCAAACCCAAAAATGCTGAAGAAGAGAAACAACTGCTGGAAAATGCCGTACCAAAGTCAACACGTTCCGTCAATAAGTGGGCTATGAAGATTTTTTCAGAATGGCAGTCAACAAGAGTAAATAAGAAAGCTTCTGAAGAGCCGAGCAGTTGTACTAATGACACATCACAAATTCAAGACTTGGAAACCGACGTGCTTGATATGACGGCAGAGTCGCTAATTTTTTTTTCTTGTTTATTTTATTTCATTTCTTTTTTCAGGCCTTTGATTTGTTCCAGAAGAGAGTTGGATTGATGGTAATTTACCTCATTACTATTCTTTATATAAAATGTTACCCTCATTACTATTCTTTATATAAAGAATACTAATGAGGGTAACATTTTATATAAAGAATAGTAATGAGGTATATTACAATCAGCCCCGCTTTCCCCTGGGACTGAAATCAAATGCCGCCACCAGGCTTTTTAGATTGTTGATGTATTACCGGTTTTAAACAAGCATCCACGTGACTGATTTGCGTGATGTAATTGGTGGAAATGATCATTAATTATTCATGAGTTTTTGAAGTATTGAAATAAACTAGCGGTATTACAGTATCAAAAGTGCACGCTATCTTTAATCAATTTCAGGATTGGTCTCTACTTTTAAATGTCCCGTAAATCTCTGCCAGCTCACCGAAGCTTTTAAATGCCACCACTTTGTTTCTCGTGGCGGGTGAAATTTTGAGGGAGTACCAAAACTACCAGGGGATGGGGGCGCCAGGGAAATGGGCTTCGGTGTACGTGGTGGGAGGTAAACTCCCTCTTAACCCTTTAAGCCCCAAAAGTGATCAGCATCAAATTTCTTCTCATCATATCAGTTGCATTATAACACATACAGGTCACAAGAATTAAGGAAGTAGAAAAAAAAAAGGTTAATTAAATTTAACGTCGTAGTGAGGGAGTAGTCGCCTAATCTCCCGAGCCAGGGCCTCATGTGTAAACACTTGACGTCCAGGTCGAATTGGAATTTGGAAATGTTGGTTTTTATGGAGGGAGGAAAACCGGAGTGCCCGGAGAAAAACCCTCGGGGCAAGGAGGAGAACCAACAACAAACTCAACCCACATATGACACTGGGACCGGGAATTGAACCCGAGCCACATTGGTGGAAGGCGAGTGCTCTCACCATCGCGCCATCCCTGCTTGTCCTGATGTTTAAACAAGTTCTCCTAACTAGTACTCAATCAAAATGTATGGAGACCAGTCAGGAGAATTGGTATAACGATGCCGGGGCTTAAAGGGTGAAATGGGTTCCACTGAATGAGCCTTAGATCCTCAAAGAAGGGGAAATGGAGGACGTTAAACTCACTAAAATCACCACAGGTCGGTACGACAGGCTAATCAGGGAACAAATAAATACGCAATAGAGGTATAGCACACTTTTCCCATTTCAAATTCCTTTGTGATTTAGCCCAAAAACGAACGTTTCTATCTTATAAAATCCCTTACATTTTAATCGCTGCAACTTCCAGCTTTGGGTCACCTGTGGTTCTCATGGAAGCACCGCGATCTCCTATACTGATTGGGATACGTGTGAACGAACTTGCCAACTTTACCACCAAAATGTAGCGGGTTGTCATCTCTAACCAACCTTTGCTGCTGCTGTTAAAATGGCGAGATACAGGCTATTTATCGGTGAACGGCGGTTACAAATGAAGATGTAAGAATGACAGGGTCGTAACAAGCTATGATTTTTTCAATGCTGATTCAATTTTCTGCGCAGAACATTCTGATCTCTAATCCTAGCTGAAATCTTCACAAAGTTGTGGAAGTATGATCCCTAATCACAACTCGAATCTTATCATGTTAGTCCCAGATCAAAGGCCTTTAATTTCCAATTCGTGTAAACAGCAGTGATGAAATGGTTTTCAGCCGCCGGAGTGTAAACATTAAAACAAAGTACTGACAAATTCCCCCTTTCACTTAGTTGCAGTTTCTGACAAAAAGCCTCGGTGTATTAATCCATGCCCACGAGGATAGAGAATCCGTTGCTACTATCTTGATGGTTCGGACCATATTGGCGAAAACAAAGGGCGAAGAGTGTACCAGTGCTGCTGCCGAAGGCCATATGATAGCTTCAGGAAGTAGTTTTTCATATCATTTCAAGGCCCCCTTTAGGGACACGGAGTCAGTGTCGTGATATCGTAGGATTTAATCATGAGGTTAAATTAAACGGGCATCTAATTGGGTACCTTATTATCGTGGAGTGTTTTGGACAGTTAACAAGTTTCCATCCACCAAGCTGGTAATTGAGGTCAAGGAAGAATTTATTTTTTAACCCTACTCATACCGGTTTTTTTGGTCTTGTGGGACCGGGGGAGAGGGATTCCACCTCCACCTCTTAACTCCGAGAATATTAGAGCTATAACAACGAAACTTAAAGGACAGATAGTACGACTAAATATGTTTCCATTGTGGTCCGCAAAATTAACTGATGACGTCATATGACGTCACAATAATGTTTTTTCTCAAACGGCGGCCATGTTGGATTTCTTGGTTTTTCCAAAACCTTCGAAAACCCGCCAATATTGGTAAAGGAGTGATAATAAAAATCAAAATCAATAAATTAACACGGAAATAATACAAAAACGTAAAATTTACTTAAGTAATTATTTTCATTAAAAAGAGAGAAATTCAAAATTCTGGTAAAAGCTCTTGTCAAAAAGTGGTTGCTATGGTAACGTTACTTAATTGACAAGGTTTTGCTATACGAAGTGGTTCCCAGATTAATTTTAAGAAAAGTCATCAAATTTGGTGGCACTAGCTTGCTTATTCAGTAAAACAGATATAAACGTCCTAAGTCCGTGCGGGCAGAATCCGCCCCCCCCCCCCCCGGTCTGAATGGGGTTAAGGTATGAGAGCATATAATAGATATATAATATCGGGAAAAAGGTTTTTGAAGTTTAGCTATCTTGTACTTTGATAGTGATTGTTTATAGAATAGTAACTAGATAGTAGCTGGTAAACCGCACTTGCTTTTGTTCTGCCAGTGCGGCAAAAGATCTGAATTAAACACGTCTCTGTCGAAATTGTTTTCCTGCGCTTGGAGCTTGTATTCGTTTTAAATTCTGGTTAGCCTCGGGGAACGCTCAGGGGGGGGGGGGGGGCGAGGGTAAGGAGAAAATGCTCTGGTTGTTTTATTAGATCTGGAATATTTGTACTAGGCTAGTAATTACTATATTTGTTTGTTTGTTTTTCTTGGAATGTGTGTAGTTTGAAAGAATTTTTACAATCTTTATAAAATTAAAATGAAAAAAAAATCACTTGTGGTGTCCTTTCTTGCGGAACTTAGTTCTAACGTTGTTATTAATCATGCTGCACAAGGTGGTTACAGCGTTTGAGTCTGTGGAGGAAATCCCAAAGTGTCCAAAGTGTGACCATTCAAATGAAAGCTATTGAGCAGCACTGTCTATCATGCTGTACAAGGTGTTTCTAACTTTTGAGTCTGTTGATAAGACCCTAAAGTGGGACCATTCAAATCAAAGCTACTGAGCAGTACTTTCCTGTGGTGCTGTTTATCGGATGTTGTGCAAAGTGGTTCTAACTTTTGAGTCTGTGCATGAAATCCTAAAGTGTGACCATTCAAGTAAAAGCTACTGAACAATCCTTTCCTATGGTGCTTTTCATTGTGGTGGTCCTAACGTTTGAGTTCGTAGTTGAAATCCTGAAGCCTGTCGCTTCAAAACAAAACTATATCTAGTCACTCGTACGATTTTGTGTTCTATTTAAAATGACTGTTTTTCTTGCAACTTCACAAAATAAAGTTTGCTAACGTTCTTGAATTCAGTTTCGGGGTACTCAGGGTAGCAAAAAGATAGGAGAAGCCTTTTGCAGAATTTTTTATTCTTCTTCTCCGCGGGTAGTATTAGAATTCCCAACAGTACACTTAGCAAAGTTGCATCTGCTCACTACCTACTAAGGGGAATTTATTTTATTCGACGACGAAGTCTACAATACATTGTCTGGTCCGAATCGCCTACTTTGATCCACTTTGCAGATAGCAAAATACCCGTTATTTTTTCATCAGTTTCTCCGCTGTCGCTTATCTCTGAAATTTCCTCGGCCTGTTTCCATTTCGAGTCATCAAACTCAGGAAGAGCCCAATGGGGGGCTTCACCTGAAGTGCATTTCCAGTTAGAGTCTGTGACAACATCGTCACTGAATGAGCCAAACGTGGAGGCACCTTCTTTGGTTTCTGCTGCTATGGCAACCACTTGGGTGCTTTTGAGAATAGCGAAGTTGATCGCCAGTGGCCGTAGTTGAGAACAGTGGATGTTTTTCACTGGTATGGTTGAATTGATTTATACTATGTTGCCGTCCCCGTAAACAGACATCTTTGTAGAACAGCTGAAGCTTGCATTGATCACGTCTATAAACAACGGCGGAGTTATATTGTTTGTTGAATGCAAGTACTTCAGGGTCGTAACGAGGTATGTGGGATTAGGGATGATCCCATTTTTTTAATTCCTGATCCCAAAATTCCATTGAATTGTGATCCCTGATCCCACAAAAATGTCATGATCCCGTGAGGAAAAAAAGTGATCCCGTTAAAAAAAACGCCTTACCTCCCTCCAACCACCTATGACTGTTGCACAACTGGACAGTTACTGTAAGAAAATACCTTCATTCAAAAGCTTCTCGTTGTCAAAGTTACTACAAATTTTACTTACCTCCGGATTTAACAAGTCGAGTTAATGCGTAAAGGTGTATCCTTCATTTCTTTTCGGAGCATTTCCAGCAAGGCAGATCAGGTGTTTCAAGTAGGAAGCTGTCGCTGAATACACGTGAATAGGTTGAATTCAGAGTTTATGACAATAAACAGCCCAAACTCAGTTCAGCTTTTAACATTTATGCAATGTTGCCCCGTCTTTTTCGATCGCGACGATACAAAGTATTTCTAATGCCAGCAAGGGCAGAGTCTTTTCCTATGGACGGCACAGTAAAATTAGAATCTCAGTCCAGCAAGTTCTTTTGATGAACGGCATAGTCAAATTAAAATGGCAGTAAGAAGTTTTTTTTTTTTACCATGAGGGGCACGGTAAAATGAAAATGTTCTAAGGCACAGTATTGCCGATCAACGGCAAAGCAAAATCCACATGCCATCAAGGTACAATCTATTCAATGGATGGCGCCAGTAGCATAATTTAAAAGTGCGACCAAGGGCACAGTCCTCTCGACTGGCGGGACAGTAAAATTTAAATGCATGGGAAAGAAGTGACAAGGCTGGAGTGAATTGTGCAATTTTTTTCCGTCTGCTTGATTGTTCAGTGGGTAGAGCATCGACGAGGCTCAGAAGTGTGTGGTTCAGTATTTAATATTTGTAAGTAATCAATTAATCTACTCCAGGGATTGCCGGTGAAGGAAGATAACGTTTCTTTCGAGATGTACCTCGCGTTGCTTAAATAGCTCACCACCTTCACTTTAACACATCAGCAATTGCAGTACCAAAGCACTTCTTTAACTATACGGGTGTTTGTTGTAACAACAGGCTGTCGCTTACAACTGAAATCTTGTAGTGCGACGACCAGATCTAATGGGCCCAGCATCGAGGCTAGGTGGCTGATCGTTGGTATGGTACCGGTTCAGTTACATCTACGTCGTCATCAGAACTCCCACCGACATCGTCATCACTGCTTTCTGTGCATCCTTCGTTTCGTGACCCGTTTGCTAACTTCGTTAGCCGCTGTTCGGTGGAAAGTGACAAAATAAATCTTGCACCATCTCAATTAGGAGGATTCTGCCGATCTTCGTTGCCAAATTCGTAGACAAGAGGATCTAATCTTGTGATTGCTGTAACCACTTCATGGTGAGGTTTTCTTCAACAAATCGGATGTTATCCTTTTGGAGTTCTTCGATTAACCCTATTCAGACCGGGCTTTTTTCGACCTTCTGGGACCCGGGGTGGGGGCTTCAGAAGCCCCCCCCCCCCCCATGTAACTTTAAAACTGCTTACGCTATGGCCACCAAGTTTGCACAGGATAGTGTACGGGCTAATTCTAACCAGCACAGATACTGTGATGTCACTGTGACGTGATATCACGTCATTATGACATCATTTGTTTTTCAATGTCTCACTTAGAAGCTCTAAAGCAATAAATGTACTGAATGCTCTGCCTGAAGGAGTAAAAATACTTTTCTGGGGTATAAAGGGCATCAATAATATATTTTCTGAATGTATATTTTTGGAACACATGTAATTTTGCAGATAAAGTTCATATTAGAGATGAAATGGTCATTTTGGTGTCTGCCATCTTGGATCCGCCATCTTGGATCTGCCGTCTTGAATTTCTTTAAATTCATCTGCTTCATTTAATAAACATGAAAATGAAACCAGTTGATTGTAAAAAGTTTATTTAATTAGTTAACAATGTCATACACTTGAAATTTATGGCGAATAGTGAATTTTTAGTGAGAAATCACCTTTTCTACCAGTTAAGTCCGCCATCTTGGATTTTCACGTTTTTAATTTCACGTTTTCCTCAAATTAGCACTAAGTTCCTTTTTTTTAGTGAGCGGCTATTCCTAAATGATAAACTGTTGCTACAATTAATGTAAAAAAATACGAAATTCGATTAGAAAACGTTGAAATAGCAGCGATTAAAGCGAGAATCGTGAATTTTTAAAAACATGGCTGTAACAAAGCGGTTGCCATGGCAACGTCAAGTTTGTTGGACAAAAGACACCCACGCCAAAATGTTCCCAGTTACATTTCAGGAAAAGTCACAAAATTTAGGGCTACTAGCATACACGGTTACGAAATTACACAACTTCAAAGTTGAGGCGGGCCTCAAAAGCCCCCCCCCCCCGGTCTGAATAGGGTTAAAACAGCGAGGAGAAAAAAGCTCCAAGTAGCGTTTGCACTGTGTGTTTCAACGCCAGAACTGATTCTGTTTTCTCCGTTTGCTCTTCGAGACACTGAAATTCTTCTAAGCTGTTAATTGATGTAGGCTGCCGACCGTTTCTTCGCATCATGTTTAGGGCTAGAGGTAGTGTTGCAGCATTCTCCGTTTGTTTTCCCTCTTGCTCTTTGTAGACAAACCCCACGGCTAAATTCCTGAGCAAACATTCGCAAGTCTTCGGCCTCCGAACGTAGTTTGTCCCTATCCTGGTATGTTTGGGTACCCCTTTCACGTTGGACGTTCACCTGCTCCTGTGACAACTATTATAATTTCAAATACACACTTACCGGCAATCACGATGCTTCGGCATTGCATAGTATATGTAAACATCCGACTCTCTGAAGCATGTTCCCGAAACGTAGTGAGCTAAGAAGATCGCTGGACGCTCGGTCAAATTTAACACAGTAGAATCACAGTAGCTTTTACTATTTAATAGTCAGTAATAGGCCTACAAGCATTGTTCTCTGACATGATATGGGTAAATCATGGTGTTCTGTATCTTGCGCGGGAAAAACGATCGTTTAGCAGTTGTCAAAAATGTAAATTGACTTACACTTGCCTATGTTATGCCACAACAGTTTTTTGCTCTACCAAACTGCTACTTTTGTTTCTTTAAATCCGTTGAAACAACGAAAATGTTTTATATTTCTTAATTAAATGATAATGGCCGCTTGAATAACAATCTACGTCAGTAGGAAAGCTTAAACCAACTGAAACTAAATTAACTTTAAAATTAACTTTAAAGCAGCAAACAAACACACAGGAACAAATCTCATAGTGTAGTTTGTTCTTCAAATTTTACCACCCTTATCGAAAAAAAGGGAATGGTATCTCCTCAGTCTGCAGCTTCTCGCTGGCATTGCGTTGAAGACTCTCAGAGCCATTAATAAACTTGTACCCCATCATGTACATCAATGACCAACACTCTTCTTCAATCTCCGTCACAAGTGAGGTGTCCATGTTAAATCTCCAGTGCTCGATTTTTTGGACATCTTTCTTGGATATGTGGAATTCGGGTTTGGGGTTCTTAACGTCAGGACGTTTTCCTTGAAGAATCCAATGTTTGATGGAATAATCCATGCCGAGACTCGTGAAATTGTACATGCGGACTACTGTTCTAAACAAGTCGCCAGGAGTGTCTGCGTAACGAACAAGGATGTAGCGTCCTTTAAGCCAATTTTGCCCTTCTGCGTTTACATAGTTAAAATTCTCCTCGGATAAGGAGCATAATCGGCGTGTATAGCACATGCATGATAAATTCTTTCCCTTCACGGGGCGTGTTTTGCAGGGTAATTAATCTTCTGTCAGCTGCCCTCCTCAAGAAAAACTTACGACGAATTACAGACCACAGAACAGCCCGAGGATCCCTAACCAGGTGAATTATCAAACATTCGAACTTAGTTGGTTCAGTGCTACAAACACGCTGAAGCTCACTTATTCCAATTTCATCTGGAAGTCGGTATTGCATAATCTTGACAACTGTTATTCTTCGTTAGTTGCATACTTCTCTTATTAATCCCTGGGTCAAATTTGTGTTTCCGTTTCCCCATGCGATTATATTGTTTTTTAACTCATTTCTTTACCGCCGCGGAAGAAGGTCTTCGATTGTTATTCTTCTTTTAAATTTGCAACCGAAGAAATCCCAAAGCAGATTGGAAAAGTCAATCCTATAGGCGTCCACTGTTTTTTTATCTAAGAAAGTCCTCTTGCTCGGGCTATTCCTGTCTTTGTTAGTTTCTTCCCTGACAGCCCACTGAGTGGCTTAAAATGATAGAACACTTCGGGATGCAAGCTGAATAAATTACCGATAAACGACGAGACAGAACCCTGGTGAGTCATAATGATCACATTCAACCTTGGTTTGTTGTCGCTAATGTTTACTTCACTCACGTTTAACTCGGCCTTCTTTATCTTGATGGTCCGGTTCACGTTCCAAGGGGCCTTCAATAAGATACGGAAACCTTGGGGGACGACAATCAGAAAGATCCAGAAAAAAATCGCGAATTCCAGTAGCAACTCATCCTATGCCTCTGTGAAAGAAGATTCAACACACATGTTAGGAATTCAGTTACGTCGAAAATGGAAATGTATCATCGTGTATTTTAATTTGCTAAAGCATTAAGACGACTTTGGCAGTACCATACCACCCCTCGTGAGCTGGCATAACAAACACAATCTCCAGCAAGTCCGAAATGCGGTTTTGATAATCTTGATCATGCAATTCAGTAGCGTTGTCCATTGCCTCAATTTAATTTCTTTTGTCTTTGAAAAAGATACTCTCGAGCATACTCGTGATGAGATTCAAAAGGAACCGCAAGAAACGGTAGCCTTTGTGGGCGCGCAAAGCATCATGGTTACCCCACTTTTTACGGCCACAGTGTTTCAATAGGAGCAACTCCGTAATGAGTAGAAAGCCTGTGATTTACTTTACAAGATGCATATATTATGGGCTGCGGCCCTGCTGGGGACCTGTGACGTCTTCCAAGATGGCCGCCATCTTGGATGAAAATTATCAAAAAACGGCTATTTTTATGCTAGTCATGTCGAATATGACATAATTAAACACTGTTGCTTTTTTGTCAACATTTTATCCTTTTTTCTGTTAATTAAAAGGCTAAAAACACGCATTGATACCCACTACTTATGACGTCATATATCGTAACCATAGCAACGGATGCTCATCTAACTTGTATCAAAATGTGTCTAAGGAATATCGGTACAGTTACTGAAAACGGCAGGTGCAGACGAAAAATCGGCTTGGAAAATTCAAGAAAAACCTTATTAGGGAAGAAGGGGTGGCAACTCCCCATCCTCCCTGTATGTCTGAGGGTTAGTATGTTTTGGGGGCTTGAATGTAGTTCCCTTGAAACACTTTTGACTTTTTCTTAACTAATAAAAAAGAATATCATATGTTTATGCTGTTACAACTAGCTATGTTGTAAGTACTTGGAATACATGCAGATTTAAATTTTTATCTTTCTTCTTTGCAATCAGCGCTGGTCGTTATTCTAAATTTTTGCAGCTGTGTGTGAGTGGAGGAAGTTGACTGCCTTGATGGGAAAAAAAATGAAAAAAAAACATGGAAAGCTTAGTAAATGACATGATTTCTCCTATAGAAAACTGCACAACTGCAAACTTCGTGTTCAATTTAATCTCTCACACCATCGGTTCTCGAAGTTATTTAAGCGTTATTCCAAGGCATTCCGACCTAGCCGGTTCCAGCAATTCTCCACAAGTCCAGCAAGTCGTTCTGACACCCTTTTGAGACAGTCAAGGGATCAGTCGAAACAGCGCCTACGTTAAAACAATCGATAAACAAATTCAGTGTGAATAATTGGCTATCGTGAGAGCGTGTACGTCCTCTTTATAAATGATAACATCTCTTTGTTTGCAAGGATATAACTACGACATCGCGTCTTACCGACTGCATAAAGGCGATATAGCGATGATCATTTAATCGTTGCCATAAAAAGTACGCAAGTAGAAAACAGTCTGCATTTAAGTGAAGACTCGTTCATTTGGCTTGTTTTTTTGTTTTTTTTTTGTGGGGGGGGGGGGGGGTTGTTTTGTTTTTTGTTTTTTGGCTTTTTCGTAGTCGAACTTCCAGCATCAAGAAAAGCGGTTGCTTGCAAATTAAAGCGGAAAAAAGGGCGCGCTTTTCGGTTTAATTTATTTGTTTGTCTGAGTCATTACGCGTATATAAACTTCTCTATAATTATCAGACTATTCCGCAAGTCACGCTACGTGCTAATTTCCTCAAACTCATTCCTCCTTTTACTCTCACCGGAACGTATATATAGCATGTCAAGATTACAAAGTAAAGCGTTTTTTTTCCTACTTCTGTTATTAGTAACATAAAAAAAGAAATTGAAATTGCAGAAAAAATCTACATTCCTTCAGGAGAACAGATAGAAGAGAATAGACATCAATAATGTGCATTAATTTAACGTATCAGCAAATTGATCGGTGAAGTCAGTTCCTAAATTAACACTGGGCCTGTTTCAGGAGTTAAGATAGTGAGGAGCGGCGGAAAATGCATAATTCTTCTTTTGATTAGAAAGAGAAATCAAAAATCATTTTAGTATGAAAATTCCCAAGAAATAAGCGCTTGTATTTTTTTTAGGCCACGGTTGGATAACTGCTACAGAATAATACCTGAATAATACCTCCCCAGGTAATAAGAAGATGGCTGGAATGAAACATTGTTCGAGGTTTCCATCCACCACGAGGAAATTCGACAATAGTTTAGGCAGTCGCTCGCTAATTTTTGCTTTTTTAAGTACAAATCAGTCGATCACTCGCTTACTACGCTTCAATTGTTACAGCAACGTCACTGGAACTAATTCCACTTGATGACTACTGTAGAATAGATCGTATAATTACGTGAAGTGCAACAGGTTATTGTGCAAACTAAGCGAATTCAAGTTACTAGGCCTGTATATATACTGCTCTCGAAAGTGAGCGCCTATGGATGTTTTCTAACTGACACCTGCACTCTACTATTCTTGACAAATAAAGGGCTACTCAGGACTAAGTAGAATTTCCGGTTAACAATTTTGAATTCGTTGAGAAACTTCTGCACTTAACACCCGTGTATGGCTGGAATTAAGAAGCTCTTGAGTGACTCAGATGACATGCTTCAACCTGTTCCTTCTCTGCAAGCCGCGAAGCACGCACTTTTAGAAAAAAGCTTTGCGTTTGCTTGTTCGATTAGGAAAAGGAATCAAAAATCGTTTTAGTATGAACATTTTCGAAAATCAAGCGCTTGTATTTTTTTCACTGATTGCGGTTGGACAACTGCGATTGAATAATTAATACACCCCAGGAATAAATGGCCGGAAATGAAACAGTGAAACCAGGGTTTCCTTTGAGGGCAACAACTATACCTACGATGCTTGTTTGAAATCATCCACCACGAAGAAATTCGACAATAGTTTGGGCTTTCACTCGCTAAACTTAAGTTTGCTTTTTGGTACATATCAATCGATCAAACTTTTACTGCGCTCCAACTGTTACAGCGACGTCTCTGCAACTAATTTCACTTGATGACTACTGTAGAATAGATCGTATTAAAGTACGTGATGTGCAACAGGTTATTGCGCAAAACCAAAAAAATACAGAGAATAAAAAGAAAAATGTAAAAAGAGTTCAAAGTTTTCTACAGTGGTTTGAACTTTGTGCGGCTTTCTTTGATGAATGATGCGAACCTCAAGGTCAGAAACTATTTATAATTAATTGCAGTAAAAGATCTTACCTGGTATAGGATGTAGAGTGCTTTCCTTTTTACGTATTTTGTTATTTAAGTATGTTTACTGAAGGGTTTAACGATTTCTTTACTAGTGTAGTTGGTTTGGCCAAAATAGACAACAATGTTGTCCTCTGATCTTGAATTCCCCAACACTAGAACAAAGCCTTAAACACCATCCTGAATATCAAATTAGGGGAGTCCCCTAATTTAAGTAATAAAATACATGCAAAAATTTCAGCGTGCTGTTGGCTGAGAGCACGTCAATTAATCCCAAACAGTGCAGAAAGTTGAAATTGAGTGCAAAAAGGTGAAATTGAGTGCAGAAAGTTGAAATTAAATTGATTGACAGGAAAGTCGCGAAACCGTAACAAAACAAAATGGCGGACAGGTTTGGGGAAAGTAACAACATTTTAATTCAGAGTTTGAAGGAGAATGCAAAGAACAAAAACACTCAACAAAGCACAAACAACTGGGTAAAAATCTGGAAGTCTTGGGCTGCTCAAAAGGGCTATGACGACAGTATTGAAAAGTACGAACCAGAGGGCCTGAACAAAATTCTCGAAGAGTTTTACGCAACAGTTCGTAAGAAAGACGGGGAAGATTACGAGCCTGACAGCCTTCGTGTAATGGTTACTGCTATTGACCGATATCTAACAGAAAAAGAGTACAAACACTCCATAATTCGCGGCAAAGAGTTTAAAAGCTCCAAGCAAGTTCTTGAGGGAAAAGCCCGGCTTCTCCGGCAACAAGGCAAAGGCAAGCGGCCGAACAAGTCACGAAGTCTGACAACAACTGAGGAAAATGAGCTGTGGGAAAAAAAGAAGCTGGGAAAGGGAAGTCCACAAGTCCTGGTCCAAACAGTTTGGTGGCTCTTGACGCAGTATTTTGGTCTTCGTGGTCGCCAGGAACACCACAGCATGAAAGTTGAAGATTTCTCCTTTGGACTGGACGAAAACAACATGGAGTACGTCGAATTCATCGAGAACCCGACCAAAACACGCCAGTCTGGATTGTCTGCAAAGCCCCGAAGCTTTCTTCCAAAAATGTTTGCCACTGGAGATGGGAGATGTCCCGTTGCAATCTTCAAAGAGTTTCTATGGCGTCGTCCTCCCGAATTATGTACAACCGGTCCACTTTATCTCTCTTGCGTGTCAAACCCGTCCTCGCAAGTTTGGTACAAGCGGCAGCCCATGGGAGAGAACAAGATCAATGGCATGATGAAATCCGTCATTGAAGGAACGTCACTGGAGGATTCATCGAAAACATTTTCCAACCACAGCGCTAGGAAAACAGTTGTAAAGAAGTTGAAGACAGCAGGCCTCGAGCGAAGTTCAATTGTTAAAGTAACGGGCCACAGAAACGAGAAGTCACTGGATGACTATGACGAAGGGGATGAAAGTGAACAGCGGCAGCTTTCCCACACCATCAGCAACGCAAGAAACATCAACAGCCAGTTAGCTCGAGGAAACAGCTCAACACCGGTCAGTAGTACCACCAGCAGTTCCAGCAACTTCAACCCGTTCTCGCCCGACGTTCAGTCCCGCAGCAACAACTTCAACCAAGCAGCTTTTGCGTTTCAGATGCCCAGCTACATATCTGGCCAGAATGATCAGCGTCAGTGTTTCATGAACATAAACCATTTCCACCAATGTCAAGTCACTTTTAACATGGGAAACACAGCAGCTCCTGAAAAGCCACAACCAGCTACACCACCTGGCGAGGACAGTATTTCTAAGTGATTCATATTTCGAAAAGCTTTTTGAAAATGTCGATCGATTTCGTCTTAGTTAGATTCGACTATGAACAAGAACAACTTGAGCTCTTGAAATAAGCAAGTTTTGACGTTATTTCACACTTCTTTTTTCTTTGAGGTTTCCGAAACTTTAGAACGATAGCTGCTTCCAGAGAGAATATTTTTGATCTGTAAATTTCCACAAGTGCTTGCATGTCAATCAAGGATGTCATTTTTCAACCAATAACGTGAATGTAGGCGGGACCAGTGAGCCGTGACACGAAATAAACACGATTGAAGAGGAAAACAGAGTGAAATTTTTGCATGTGTATTATTAACAAGTAATCACATGATTTTTCTCGTGCAATTTGGAATAAATAAGCACTCGTAAATTTTTCAAAGACTTCAAATTGCACTCGCCCTACGGGCTCGTGCAATTTTGTTAGCCTTTGAAAAATTTACTCGTGCTTATTTATTCCAAATTGCACTCGAAATCATGCGATTACCTATACAAATTAACTGAAAACAATAAATGTCTTGATGGCTTATGTGATCGTGTGATTATTCATACCATAACCAACCAATAGCTACAATAATAAAGCCGTTATCTAAAAATCAATATATGAATATTCATTCTGTCTCTTTCTTCAGTTTTATGAATGAGGTGTGAGGATTCATTAGGGTGTTCAGGATATCCCATCTTCCGTTAATTCTAGATCTTCGCCTCAATATCCAGTATCCCCTTCATTCAATGACTTGGTATCCCTATATTGCCAACTACAGGAAAATGGGAAATACCAGAATTAATAAATTGACGTCAGCTTTTTATGCGTTTTTTAGGCTATGCCATGCTGATGAGTCCTAACAAGGTCGGAGAGAGGTTGACAGGTGGGCAGCCTAGATTTAAAAAAAAGAGACGCATTTAGCGTTAACACTTTAACTCCCAATAGTGACCAGCATCAAATTTGTTCTCAACGTATCAGTGCATTATAACACACATGAGAATTAAGGAAACGATCACCAAGGATGAATCGTCTTGATGTTTAAGACGATTTCCGCTCAACGTTCGAGCAGTAAGTGCAAAAATTAAGTTACCAAAAAAATACTTGCAGCACTGTCACATTTTGAGAACAGATAAGAAGAACTTATCGTTACTTTTGCTCCCAAGCTGACCCCGCGAGAGAAAATTGGATTTGAAGTGATCCATATTTCAATTAAAAAGACGCTTCATGTCAGTTCAAAACAAAATGGCGCCCGTTTTTAGCATACTTTTACGAGATTTGAAATTAATTTTCTTGAGAATGCTTGAGAATTTCATCGCGGGGTCACTTGGGCAAGTGAACTAGAGTGAGATGTTTCAAATAGCATTTAAAATGTTACCGTGCTATGAGTAGTTTTTTGGTAAATATTTTTTGCACTTATTGCTCGAACGTTGAGCGGAATCCGTCTTAAACAATTTCCCCCAATGGCTACTCAATGAACTGTATGGAGTGCTGGAACTGATAGGATTAGAGAGGTGACTTTTGAAATTTGAAGAAGCAAGTAACTGGAACGAGAAAAGCGGAAAGAGGTTTCCATCCTACAGCGTGTGACCTTAACCTATACACATGCACAGTTGAGACCAAACATTTTGCGCACGAAATTGCACTCAACAATTTCAAATTAAAGTAGAATTAGATGCAATTTAAATGCTTACAATCAGCCAGCGTGTCCCTGCACCTTTTAAAGAAGTTAACGCGAGAAAGATAACGCAAATATACGATTCAGGAAAAGTTCTCTTAAGTTACAGGATCAATATAATGTCATATCAGAGATTTTGCGGTTTCAGAAAAATTCCACATTTTTAATGTCTGATATTTTGTGCCATTCTCGTTATCCTGAAAAGCTCCTTAGCGAGGGATATGGCTCTGTTCCTCAATAATTAGAGCCTGTTAACAGGCTACATAATATTATGGATACAAAATACTGCGGTTGTTGAATTATCGAAGGTGGCATGCTATAAGAAAAATAGAAAATACGAGTGTTTACTTAGTTTTCGGCATTCCAATACCATCAAAACTATTCGAGACATTTAGGACGCGATGCGACGTGTTAGGTAACATGTGATTGCACATAGCCCAAACGTACCCGAAAATAGAGTAGAATCCGGTTTCAACTGTAACCCCGATAAAGTGAACATCTAACCTCGAATGAAAAATAGGTCCTTTTATTTTTGCTCTTAATTTAACCCACAATAACTCGATGTATATCGAAAAGTTTTAAGAGAATTTTCCCTGACGGCTCGAGTTATCAGGACTCTACCTTGTAGTGAAATTATAATGAAGTGGCGGATGACTCAAAAATTAGGCAAACCCGCTGCACTACTGAATTTTTATGGCTTGTTTGTTTTCAAGATCATTTAACATGATCACATCTGCTGAAACTAAAAACACCATGATTTGAAATCTGGTGAGAAGTACCATTGTTATGAACATTGACCCGCAAACTGCCAACCAGGGCGACTGGAAAGGACTGGACTATGTTGACGACCACACTTGTCCAAAATCATCGGTTCGGCGCCTAAGCGTCAAATACTAAATAAATAAATAAAGCTAGAGTCAACAGAAGTGATGGCGAAAGAACGAGCCGTGTTCATGAGAACGCACGCAGCAAACATCGGCCCACATGTATGCGGACATGGGACGACCTTGAACTTGCGTGGCTATAAATACGATGTGAAACTATTATGGATACACAATAACGTGGTTGTGAAAGGGGCAGGCCATTGAAAAGTTCGAAAAACCGAGTGTATATTTGGTTTTCACAGTCCTATACCGTTAAAACGTTTGAAGCGTGACGCCACGTGTTGGTTATCATATGGTCGTGCTAAATACACCAAAAATACCCAACAATATAGAAAAATCTTGACAACTTCTCACTAACACGAATCAAAAGTAGTCCCTCTTATTTTTATCCTGAATTTAACACCCATTAACTCGATATCACGAAAACTTTTTCCATTGTTTTCCCGGACGGCTCGAGTTATCGGGATTCTAATGTATACCGCGGAATTGCTTTACGAAGTGACACAAGGCACAAAATTGGCAAACCTCCTAGACCACTATAAATTTTTGTCGCTTTTTCATTTTCAAGATTGTTTTTCTAGAACTCAGAAAATTGCCTGAAATATAATAAGAAGTGTGACTTGTTATTAAAATTAATTGGGTTACACATCGCGTACCTATGATTGCGTCAGGTGCTTCATGTAGCAAAATGCGAAAAAGATTTTAAGAAGAAATAGAGAAATAAACAAAGCCAGAGACAACGGAAGTCATAGCGTAGGACCACAAATCGGTCCGCATACCTGCAGAAATGGGATGACAGTGAACTTGCGTGGGCTTAAATAAGAGGTGGTGATCTTATGGGTGCAAAAAAGTGTAGTGGCTGAAAAAGGTATATTCCTTTTTATATAAGAACGCGTAAAATTTGGCTGAGCCCGAGGATGTTCTTATACTAGCCTATACATTTTCTGAAATTTTGGGGCAAATCTCAGCCTTAACGTTCTTATAAAAATGGTTCTTACAAAAAAAAAAGAGTGTAGTCTATTAAATGGCACCAATTGTTGAACTCATGGAGTAATTGTGCCAGAATGTATGATGCATGTGGGGGGACGAATTGTTTAAAGGAACTACTCATTTTCTTTTTTTTTTTCTCATTTAGTGCCAAGTAACTGGATGGTCGAAGGTACTAACGAACACTTCGAACAAAACTGACCTTTCGTTTATCAATTCTTCTGCTGGCCGAAACACATGCTCAAGAAAGTTTACAGATTTTTGTATTGTTGGTCACCTCGCCCCAACGTCAAGCTGCAACCCATCACCTCTCCCTGTTGATGCAAATGATTGGCATCAGTGAATCAGAAATAGTTTGCATCAGTTGAATTGGACAGATGTAGTTAATTACCTCAGTCTCGTTCTTATAATGTCGAGCAAACCAATATCTGGAAGTGACCGATACAGGACAACATAACGGCATGTGACTTCTCATGGGGCGAAATGACCAGTAAATAATTCTAGTTAACCGAACCGAAAAGTTAGCAAACTTCCGGGTTTCGTTAGGAGAACCGGGAAGTTAACAATCTTCAGGTTCTCGTGCCCCATTCCATCAACTCGTGCGAGAGTTAACGTGGTTTGTATAGTCCAATACCGTCAGAACGAAACGTCAAAAGCGTGACGCGGCGTGTTGGTTAACATGCGGTTGTGTCAGAGTTTTCCCTTATGGTTCGAGTTATCAGGATTCCGCTGTGTACTGAAATTATTATGGAGCGACACATGGTACAAAAATTAGTCAGTCTACTGAATTTTTGTCGCTGGTCTAGTTTCAAAACTAAATTACATGGACATACATTTTTGGAACTAACAAAATCATTTGATAAAAATTTTTAAAAAGTTATCTAAAGCATAGATAGGATGATTACACATTGCATGCGGAGAGCCTTGCCGCCATTTTTGTATGGCTACTGAGAAACATCAATCGCTAGCAGGAACTAGAACTTGAAAAGCGATCCACAATTTTCGTTATAACTCGACCGAATAACAAACCTAATTTTAGCCGTAGTTTTAGGGTACTGGAATTCTCTTGAGGTAAGGAATGTTTAATATGAAATGTTTAATATCTATTCTACTGCTACGAAATTTCGGAAATAATTGTTTACGTTTTCTGTGGCCGGAAACTGGGGAACGTAATGTGGTGATGGTTGGTCATGCCAAATTCCACATAAAAATTGACAGTCTTGTTATCTTTCAGTACCATATATGCTTGATTCGAGGAACCCACCTAACTGCGATTAGCCGTAGGTGTGACGGGCTAGAATACTAAATCAATCGTCTTTAGCTCACTATAGAGAGCCGATATAAAGATATTTCATTTCCTCATTCTTTTGTGCTCATTTTGAAGTTGTGCGTGGTTTTTCAACAACTAAAACATATCCTGTGAAGAGACAAAAGCCTACGAAGAGGTAAGCAGGTATATATCATGCAATACGGAGCGATTTAAATAATATTTATTTCAATTGATAACATTGATCCTTTCATTTAACTACCTTCTGAAAGACCCTCAGAAAGATAAACGGACAAAATACAAAGAAAGCAAGGCCGGCCACCCACGCGTTCACAAATTAACTTTCAATCGTAAATGTGAAAACTTTCCTTCGCACTTCTTCGAGTTCCGAGTCGTTCTAATTTTCACTTTCCCTTGTTAGCTATCCTCAGATAGATGCCAAGGTCGATATCATAATATTGGGAAGTAAAAAGAAATAACGGAGTAGAAACTCTTATAAACGTAGACACCTAATTAAAGTGATTTATTTATTTTGTGGTCATGATGACACTAATGACTGCACGGCCGACGTCAGTACGCTCCATGCTTCGGCGAAAAGTGGCGGACTACCCTAAGGCTAATGCATTAAGCCTAACCCTAAAAAGTATGTACTTTAATGGATTTTCACCTCATTTAAGACGGATGTTAACGAAATTAAGAGCAATACCCTTCGCTAAACACTGACAAGAATAGACTTCGGATGGCCTTGGTTATCGCGGGAGAGATGTGATCTGAAGTTAACAATATGGCCGCTAGTTTCTTGAACGCTCGATTTTCATTATGGTAATTTTGCTAACTTGGAATAAAAACATTTCTTTTAATAACTCTACATGAAAAGGAATTTAATACCCCATAGGATTTTTAAACTCGAGGGCACGTATAGAAGATATTGGAGAGCTTGAAGGGAAGAAATCCTTGTTCGAAGACATAAGTTGTTTTGCTGCTATGTTAAGCTTAATCTCCCATTGCAGTTTAGTGCGTAATTTGCAAGATTTTATTTTTCTGTGAGCAATGCAATGCAATCCAATTTCTTTCATTTAAAGGTGTTTAGAGCGATCAGGGAAAAATTCCAGATCAATTCTCGAATACAAAAATAAGTTTAATGATACCAAGGCTATTCTTTCTCGTTGAGGATGCTTTTAAAATAAAAGTCGATTAAGCGTTTTGTTTTGTTTTTTTTACATGTATAGAGAACAAAGTTGAAGCAAACTACTTGTTTTAGACTTATCTAAAGTAGAACTGACAGTTTCAGTTAGAAACTCGCGAGTAGTTTCGATATTGTATTTCCGATCTTTTTCAGCGTGAAAGAGTAATCATTCCTGCTTGGTGTGTTGTCCTTTCCAAGTGTGGTATTTTTTTTTTCAAGGGTAATGAAACGTATCTTTCATTTCACGTAGATTTCATCTGATGAAAACCTTTTCTATTAAAAAGAAAAAATATTTTTTAGCACCAACAAAATAAAAGGAAAGTTCTTCAGAGCGTGTGGGATTTATCCAAACCCTTTTTCAATGATGGATGGAATTAGGGTTATGCAGCCTCGTCTTGGTGACGAGGCTGCAAGATCGTCCTGTAAATCGAGGGGATTTGGATGAATCCGGAAATCTGTGAAAAACTGTTGCTCAAGATGTTTTTCCAGCAAAGGAATCTTCATGTGCACGCGGTTACCTCTCGTATTGTAATTGTTCTTCAGAGGCTAGAGAAAGATAGGAAAAATTTGAAGAGACAAAAACAGCAGCTTATACTTACCTTCTCTCGGCTTGGAAAACTGTCAGTGTTTGTTACAAAGTACAGCGTCCGATGGAATAGAAAGCGATTCGGCCAAACACTGAAGCAGACAAGCAGCCGATCTTGATAATTCCATTAAGCAATCTACCCGAACGAGCAAGAACAAATTGAAAATTAAACTTTAAATGGCATTTTTTTGCTATTTGCTAACACTCGAACAAGATGAAAAAGATAACCCTTTTTTACCCTCGGACACACAAGATGGGGGAGGAGAGGTGGGTGCTACCCCCCTCCCTCTCCATAACGTTTTTCTCAAAATTTTCCAAGACGATTTTTCATCTACCTCTGACCTTTTCAGTAGCTGTATGTATATCCCTTAGAAATATTTCGACACGCGTGACGAGAAATAATTGTTATTTTTGCGACATATGATGTTATCGATACCCTGTTTGCTTCAGCAAATACTACCAACATACCGGATAAAAAGTCATGTTTAAGATGAAAACTTGCACAAACAGATCATGCCTTTGACAAAAAATGACACTGTTTTCTTAAAATTTCATTCCACTTTATCACAGATGGCGAGTGGCATTCCAACTAATGTTCCTTACCCAGATGGCCAGCCTATTGCAGCCACACCTGGCCAACCAGTCATGTACCACATGGCACCCAGCAGCCAACAACCAGTTTTTACCCAGGTTCCTCAAGATCAGCCAGCCAGAAGAGTGAAGGAGAATTTTCATGTACCCGTTAATCACTCCGTGCAACCAGGACAGCCGGGTCAACCAGTTTTTGGTCAAGGAACTCCTGGTCAGCCTGTGCAATCTGGACAACCAGTGTACATTCAGGGAACCCCTGGACATGCTGTACAACCAGGACAACCAGTTTATATTCAGCAACAAGCTGGGCAAGGTGGATTCGATCTTAATGTTGACACTGACTTTCTCAAGTCGCCTCTATGCTTCATCAAGTGCGCGGAGTTTGTGAGTACTACTGTTTGCTACTACTCTTGTTTTTAGTTCTGGTGCAAAATTACTCCTAACACTGATAAAATTGTACATGTACAGACAGCACTGGATATGAGCAGGCGCGCCCTCTGATTGGTGCCCTACAAACAGACTATCAGCTCATATCTTGAGAGTGGCGAAGTCGCGCGAGTTTGATGGCGAAAAAAGTTAATAAGATTTCGTGTTGTCTAACTCGGCGTGTAATAATTTAATTTCTCTATGATTACAGACAGAAATTGACGACGCGAAGTCCTGTTTATTAATCATATCTATAACAAACTTGGAGGAAAAAGCAGCGATGGTGAAGGAAAAGACAAGATTCCATTTCAAATGAACTAAGGCGTTAGTTTCTCTAGTAACTGTGATGCTGCGTCGGTGTGGAAGTGAAACACAAATGTTTTGATCCCCTAGCTAACTTAAGGTAAATTGGCCACCGTAAAAAAGTTCAAATGCTGACGTAACGAGCGTTAGCCCTTCGTCAGAGCGAATTAAGGAATTGTGGGTCATGCGTTGTTTATATGTTGAACGGTGGAGCCACGCTTTTGCGAGAGACAGGGCAACGCAATGAATGAGAACAAATCAGTTGAATAGAAACCGTTCATCGATACCGATAAGATGCCGATTTGAAGCAATTTTTGCTCGAATTTTTTCGGCTTTCCGTGTTGCCCGGATGTAGGCAGAGCCGCGGACCGTCCTGTGTTAGCTTATGATCAGGGAGATTGAAGTGTCGAGCGACTGGTATGGATGTATCTTTTTCAGACTCATGAAAGCTACTGGCCAATTACTTAGGCATTATGCATACACTACCCAACTAATGCTCCAATCAGGGCTGCTATCCTCGTTTGCTATGAGATAATCAACCACTTCGATCAGTCGATGGTAGTAATATCTCAGGCCAAGCTTTACATCGTACTGTTTCCTTAGAGAAGAAACTTTACATCAAAGTGTCTCTCTTCGATCCTAGGTATATTTATTTCAAGAGTGCGTGTTGGGAGCCTCGAGTTGGTTATGGTCAGCTCAAATGCAAACAAGCTTCAATAGAATAATTGTTTTGGTTTTTACACTTGGTGACTTTTCCTAAAATTTATCTGGGAACAATTTGGTGTAGTAAGTCCCTGTCTGTTAAGTTTGACGTTACCATGGCAATCGCCTTTTTTTGACAAGCGGTTCTTCAGAATTTTAAATTTCCCACTTTTTAATCAAAAATCATTACTTTTTTGAAGTAAATTTTACATTTTGGGATCATTTCCGAGTTAATTTATTGATTTTGATGACTTCTTGATCAATTTTGGTGGTTTTTGGAAAATTTAAGAAATCCAAGATGGCGGATCCAAGATGGCTGCCGTTTGAGAACAAATCGTTATTGTGACGTCATATGACGTTATCACCTGAGGTTGCGGACCTCAGTGGAAACATTTTTGGACGTACGATTTGTCCTTTAAGTTTCGTTGACATAGCTTTAATATCCCCCCCCCCAGTCCCACAAGACCGAAAAAAGCCCGGTCTGAATAGGGTTAACCCTCGGACGCACAAGTAGGGTTGGATGCCCCCACTCCACACTAAGTTTTTCTTGAGTTTTTCCAAAATGATTTTTATCAGCACCTGCCGTTTTCAGTAGCTGTATGCATATCCCTTAGAAACAATTTGACACAAGTTTGATAAAGATCGGTTGCTTTGGTCATGAGATATGAAGAACCGGGCGGTACACCCCCACCAAAAATTCCCTTCCCTTCAGGGCGCTTTACCTACAGCCACTGGGGACCTAAAGACGACTCTGATTAGCCACCTGCCTTGCTCAATCTGTTGAGATCGGTACTCGAGTTTTACCCTTGTTTCTTTTTCAGGTAGCCCTATTGGGTGCATGGGCAAGTATTGTAAAGTACGTAGACGGAGAGGAAGAAGGCACATTCACATTCGAAAAAGCAAACTTCTTCAAGGGCATCACGATTTTCAGCTGGGTGGTGGTTATATTCTCTCTAAGCGCCTACGCTTTCAGCTTACCCAAAGTCTTCAAATGCAAGCGACCGTCTTTGTTCACTATAACGGTAAGTAACTTATCATCTTGAACGAGGAAAGTCTCCAAAGTGGTGCACTTTCTGGCATTGGCCCAAGCTGTGTGCTGAAAAAAAAACATGGCCCTAGTAATCTCGGAAGCTAGGTAAGTGGATCCTCTGAATGGAAGGGTGATCACTTGGAAGGAATGAATGATTGAATGAATGAATGAACGAACGAACGAACGAACGAACGAACGAACGAATGAATGAATGAATGAATGAATGAATGAATCGAATAAATGAATCAATGACTGAATGAATGAATGAATGAATGAATGAATGAATGAATGAATGAATGAATGAATGAATGAATGAATGAATGAATGAATGACTGCTGACTGACTGAATGAATGAATGAATGACTGACTGACTGACTGACTGACTGACTGACTGAATGAATGAATGAATGAATGAATGAATGAATGAATGAATGAATGACTGACTGAATGAATGAATGAATGAATGAATGAATGAATGAATGAATGAATGAATTTATTTCATCATGTCTTATAAAATACAGGAAAGATGAGGTTCTATCCGCAAATAGCAAAAGGAAATCGAGGGTGTTAGAGTTCTCCAAATTGTAACGAAATCGTTGTCACCCCTTTTTTAAAAATTTTTCTCAAAAGAAAGCTTCAACAGATTTAGCAAATTGTACACAGGGAGACCAAACTTTGCAAACCTGTGGCGTAAAATACTTAAACGTTTAAGCGTGTAAGAGTCGCAGGGACACCTGGAAGACATATTGACCAAAAATAAATCAAACCAGCTAGCGCTATTCTGGCCTCCTTTCATTTCATGACTGTCAATGTATTTCTTTTGCAAACCTTTGATGGACGTCAGAAAGATGCAACTAAACTGGGTCAGAAGAAAATTCTACACAGCAAAACAAAACGAGAAGTTTGGGGGGAAAGTGCAGGATTACACAAAATGGGTTTTTTCTTGAGGGTCTTTTCTATTTCAAGATAATAAAGCAAGCTTTTGCTCATACTTACGACAACACGGTAAAAAGCACGATATATAAGCCTGTACACTGGCACTTTAACCTGCACGGCAGCACTACCAGCGGCAAAAGGACGTTTCAATTTAGAGAGACCTCTCTGTGGAACGAGTTCTAGCCTGCACTCAAACTGAGCGAATCTGTGACTGATTTTAAGCCTCGACTTGGGCGAATGCTTTTGAATGTTTCTTTTAGTTAGGCTTTTATTGATGACTGTAATATTTGTTTTACGATTTGCATCTGTGAAGCATGCAGTACCTTTTGTAGAGGGGAAACGTACGTTTGCCAAGGCGTATATTAGCCTTTTCCAGGCGTTTGGATAGTAGAGTGCGAATGTAGAAACTCTTCTCGTTTTTTTTTCCTCCGCCCCCAATATTTAACGCTCACACGCCACTATCCGAATACCTGAAACAGGCTATACACGAGTTTGAGTAGTTAAGTTTGCAGTGTGTGGGCGCCTTTAAAAAAAACTTTAAACACACAATTTGTAACTGTCGACTGTACTTAATGTTAAGATTGAAAGCCAGTCGTAACTGAATGTTTGATGCTTTTGTTTTTGCAGTCCGTGGTCGTCTATTTCATCTTGCTTTCCTTAGTACTCGCCTGTACTGCAAACTTGGTCCCAAGAGCTGTCGACCTTGGTGAATATTATTCTAAGTGGGTACCCCCCGGTCCTAGAAGAGACAAGGAGATGCAATATGTTATCGCTCTGGACGTCGCCTTGGTATGAATGTTCTATAGGTTTCAGTGGATTTAAAAAGGCTTCGTTGGTTTACGGTACAAAACTAAACCATGGCATTTTGACATTGACCGGTTGCGTTTAAACTCACAGCTCAATTCTTTCAAATGACTAAACGTTCACGATTGAGCTACTCGTGTCGTACTGTGGTAATCCTTGCTAGGGTGTTGCTACTGCCAGTTTGCTAATACTTTTGGAAGCTAAATTCATACTTTTTGTTTTGAGCAGACATTTTAGATTTGCTGATTACAATCAAGTGCCGATAGTGTAGTCGTTGACGCGTCGAGCTTGATATGGTTTAATACTACGCTCTGCAAAGTGTCCTTAAGCGGGATTTTTCTGCTATGATTTATCGCTCTTAGGTGCTTAGGTGCTGTATCTCCCTGCGGTATCCAGTCATCTCGCCACCAAGAAGACTCGCCACCAACCAATCTCGCCACCACAAGTCACCTCGCCACCAACCACCTTGCCACCAGTTGAGGTCATCTCGCCAACAAACATGAGATACACTAAAATAAAATTTCGAGCAAGTACCTTGTGATGTGGAACCTCTGATTTTAGGCTAATTTGCCTTTAGACGGTTTACAGTCCTCTGTTTGATAGCCGAGATCTTATGCTTCGATCGAACCGCCGCCATCTTGCTTTTTTATGTTGAGCGCAGCCTGGGGACAGTGCCAAAGCTAACGAGGGTGCCCTCGTCAGGGTATATATTGGTGGAAGATGGCGGCTGTTCGCGTTCAATCGTATATATCTAATGAAATAAAACACCAGCGTTCGGGGAAAACAGATTCACGACATACTAGTATCGCATCTCTCAGTTGTGTCCCTTAATAACCGGTTCAAATGTTAACAAATTTCAAATTGTTGTTGTGTGATCTCCATTTTAAGTTCTAGTTGTAAGACTAAATAAAACATGATAATGGTAAAAGAATTCCGAGTCCTTATTTTCCAGGTCTACGGATCGGCGGATTTTTGAATTTTGTCCGGATTTCGGATTCAGTCAGTTAGTTAGTTAGTTAGTTAGTTAGTTAGTTAGTTCGTTAGTTAGTTAGTTAATTAGTTAAAACCCTGACGAGGGAGCCCTCGGTATCTTGATACTGTCCCCAGATTGCCCTCAACACACAAAAAGCAAGATGGCGACGGTTCGATCGAAGCGTAATATCTTGACTATCAATCGGCAAAATGGGGGACCGTAAACCGTCTAAAGGTAAATTAGTCTAGAATCAGAGGTTCCACATCACAAGGTACTTGCTTGAAATGTGTGAACGTTTCCTAATTTTTATTTTAGTGCATTTCATGTTTGGTGGCGAGATGACCTCAACTGGTGGAGGGATAACCTCACCTGGTGGCGAGGTGGTTGGTGGCGAGATGACTTGTGGTAGCGAGATGGTTGGTGGGGAGTCTTTCTGGTGGTAAGATGACCGTAAACCCTCCCTGCTTCCCTACTTTAAGTTAACTAAAATACTTAAATTTCACGTGGAGTACCTCATGATGTACAAGTACCTCAACTAGTTGAAAGTAGAAGCTTGGCCTAGGCGCAGGTAAAGGAGAACCACCTTGCTACTCAATCAAATTAATGAAAGGCAATTATAACTTTTAATTTCACAGGCTTTTGGCTTTTTATCCAGTATTCTGTTCGTCGCGGACGTGGTGGTGAATTACAGGGTTTTCCAGACACAGAGAGCACAGGAAAGTCCTCCCGTACAAGGAATGCAAGGACTCCCCCAAAGACGAGTGTGGGATATCAACTATGAGTACTTGAGGTCTCCGGTGTTTTTCATCAAATTGGCAGAAATGGTAGGAGCTTCCTCAACAAAAATTGTCTCTGAAATTCACTTTTACGTTTTTCTCGTTTCATAGGTGAGGTCGTGTAGTACCACACCAATCGCGAGTTAAAGTTTAACTTAGAATCTTTGGAAATAGAGTAGTAAAAAATATTCACTAGTTTGAATGGGTAAATTCCACTAGAGCCCTCCCACCTTTTTGATCAGGTGTTTTTGAGGGAGGAGGGGTAGGATGGAGACTTAGGTTTTCCGGTTATGTGATTTTGGTCATTTAAGATTGGGTTGTGAACCGTGTCATTGAAAACTCTTTTTTTTTGCCAAAATTTCAAGAAATGAATGATTAAGTGCAGGTTGTTTTATGCAGGCATTATTGTTTGGGGCCTGGGTGTGCATCTTGAAGTACTTCGACTGGGGCATTTATAAAAGCCGGAAACTTTTCCCGGAGGATCCAAAAGCGGATTTCTTCAAAGGCATCGCAATCTGGGCCTGGGTGATGGTTATCCTTCTGGTTTTGACTGTCATATTCAGTTTTGACAAGATTTACAGTCGCTCCTCACCGTGGACTCTGATGGTAAGAAAGTATCCTTCGTCTCATTTGCCAAACTCCTATTTACTTCTCTCCCTTCCTACTCCCATTGTTGTTCAACAGAGAATATCTTCCGGGGTTACGGTAGTAGTCTCAGTCCACATGTCACTCTCCTCTATCCCCTGCATGTTTTATATTAACTACATGGTGAGGCAGTACAGAAACTGGCTATGATCCATTTATTTTAAAGAGCTGTGTCGATCGATGTTTTTGTTTGTTTGCTTGTTTTTTTTTCTATTTAATTGCGCTTGGTCTTCATTGATCCGCGGCATCCCCCAGGTATTATGCGGTGTTGGATACTTCAGGTTAGCCACGAATCTATAGAATAAAGCAAAATGTGTGTCTTCCCCTGGTGATCACTGATGATAATGGTGTTGCTGCTAAGGCTCCTACTGCTGCTCATGATGATGATGATGATAAGGAGGAGGAGGACGACGACGACCCTGACGACGAAGAGGGAGTGTTTTTTCCTCTTGCGCTAAACGATCCTATGAGAAAACACTGAATCTTAGCCTGTAAAAGGCTCAGATTTGTTATGATAGCTACATTACCATTGCCATTTCCTACATTTATCAAGCTTTATTATTATAACTGTAACATATTTCACAACGAGGTGGTGCACCATCGTTTTTCGAGACGATTATAGTTCACCTCAGTGCAATCCTCTGTCCAATTTGGCCGTTTGCTATGAGCTGGATTGGTCCAAACAGTCAAAGCGAATGGATGCAATTTATCTGTGAAATCAACAACTGTCTAATGGACAAGTTTGAATTGACAACATTAATTCTAGGAGGTGATTGGAATTGCAAAAACGGTGGTGCCCAGTGGAATCCCACCAGTTCGGGAACTCTCTTTTAATCATGATGGATTTGTTCAATTTGATTGACATTTAAAGAGTACGCCGCCCCAGTGGAAACAAATATACACACCCTAGTCCCTAGGCGATCTCTTTTGCCGCGTTGCCCGCGCGACCATTGGAAAGGGGTGGGCGAGAGAAAGCCTATTAAAATATATCACCAACATATCCCTGATTTTAGCACGAAAATACCCCTATTTTGATTGCTAGTTTAAACGCCTAATATGTGGCAAAATCTGCTTGCCGATGGAATTTAACCAAATCATGGAAGTGTCTACAAACGACGGTAAGTTCTAGCTTTGTGGCATACCGCTTTTTTAACTATGTTATTAATTTTTGCTCGTCGTTGCTTTCTGTTCCGTTGGAATTTTTTTCCTGTACACACTATGTTGAAATTTGCAATGTATATTTTCATCAAAAGCTTTCGCTATAGCTACCCGCTGAAGTTGCCGTAATTTGGATCTGGCAATATTTGCTTTGGCGTTCTCGGTGACGTCACGGCTCACGGTCCAGGGTTGACCGAGCCGAGAACGCCTAGGGACTAGGCTAAAAATATACGTAATTTTCAAAATACCTAGGTGTCAAACCGAGAATAGACTTCTTACTCATTGCAAAAAATTTAGCAACTAACGTTTAAAAGTCGGTGTGCAAATCTCAATCGCACCGGATCATAGCGCTGTTTAAGTAGAATTGTCTTGGCCAACGATCGTTAACCGAGGACCAGGCACGGCCGGAGCTTATCCCGGTTTCTGTAGCATGAAGCAATTGAAAGTTTTGCTACTCCCCCCTGGATGAGATGCTAGTCCATCACAGGTTTACCCATAGCAGTATGTCGCAGGTACCTATGTACACACCTGGGTGGAGAGAGACAAGTTAAGACGATTTCCGCTCAACGTTCGAGCAGTAAGTGCAAAAATTAAGTTACCAAAAAAATACTTGCAGCACTGTCACATTTTGAGAACAGATAAGAAGAACTTATCGTTACTTTTGCTACCAAGCTGACCCCGCGAGAGAAAATTGGATTTGAAGTTATCCATATTTCAATTAAAAAGATGCTTCATGTCAGTTCAAAACAAAATGGCGCCCGTTTTTAGCATACCTTTACGAGATTTGAAATTAATTTTCTTGAGAATGCTTGAGAATTTCATCGCGGGGTCACTTGGGCAAGTGAACTAGAGTGAGATGTTTCAAATAGCATTTAAAGTGTTACCGTACTATGAGTAGTTTTTTGGTAAATATTTTTTGCACTTATTGCTCGAACGTTGAGCGGAATCCGTCTTAAGTTTCTTGTTTAAGGAAACAAAGCGATGGCAAGGACTGGACCTCAAACCACCGGCCTTCAGATCTGAAGTCCAACGTGCTAACCACTACACTAGTGCGTCCACACAACGACATCTACCCAAACGTGCGCAGAAAGAATAGTTATATAATTATATCGAGGAGAAAAGAATACTATGGAAAATGCTCAAAATGGAAATTCGGTCCCACACAATTTGTTTCGCCAAAAGGAAAGCTAGATTTTCTAACCAGCAGAAACTTGATGTTAGGGAGCTACTGAGTGAATTAAATGGCACAATTTGCAGCAGTAATGATTTGGAAAATTTGGACGAAGTACTGAGGAACTACAATGACCTCAAGAATTAGTTCCACTCCATTAACGAACAAAATGGAAAAGCTGAAAGCGGCTATGTATAGGTCGAAGTGCCGCTGGATCGAAGGCAGGAAGACAAAATATTTTTCAAGAAAGAAAACAAACTACATGTATACCAAGAAGGTGTCGATGGAACTAGAAGATGAAAACGGAGGCATGGCAACGGATGAGACTCCACCCAAATATGACGCCGGGACGGGGAGTCGAACCCGGGCCACTTTGGTGGGAGCCGAGTGCTCTCACCACTGCGCCATCCCTGCTCCTCATAATTAAATGCGAGTCTAAATTGCACTCAAGAAAAGAGACTATTACCAATATCACAACGACATTGAGTCATAACCTCGATCCCAAAAAGAAAAAATTGGCGACAAATAACGCCGTTTAAACTTAGATTACAAGATAGCATCAAAAGCCATAGCAAAAAGAATAGAAACAGTCCTTCCCCACACCTTACTCATACGAAACCAACAGGATTTATAAAAGGTCTGGAAGGTATATTGGCAAGAACACCAGATTCATAAGAGATTTAATGACAGACAAGAAAAATGAAAAAAAAAATCCCGGTATATTACTTTCAGTAAACTTCCGGGAAGTATTTGATACTGTTCAATGGTCAATTATGCCTCACGCATTAAAGAGCTACAACTTTGTAGACAGCATACGCAGATGGTTCTGGTTACTCTAGCAAGGGAGACTTTTGCCTGATTGGTTAATCATATACTAGTACCCAGATTCCTAAAACGTGCGCGCCAATGAAATAAACAAAGATGGCGGTCTGCGGAAAAGATGTAGCTTTCATCGCTTGATCACTTATTCTTACCTTTTTTTGCACATATAGCAAATCCAGGCGTTTTCCTAACTCCTTAGCAGCGGAAAGAGATTTGGAAAAAGTATTTTAACGCGGAAAAACGAGTGTTTAGCTCGGGCTTTTGCATTTGTGAGCGGGAGAATTTTTCTTCGCACCGCAAGAAAATAAAGTGAGGAAATTAGGAAAGATTCAAAGCTTTGGAGGACAGTAAGCGTTTAGCCTGTTGCCGTTTTCACCAAAGCAGGTAAGCTATCCTACTCACAATTTTAAAACAGTCTGCTTGCAACTTTTTGTTAGCTTTTGCTACATAACAATCGATCAGTGAGCTACCCTTCGATGTTTAAAAGGGCCGTGGCGGTCACTCAGCGGTCAAATAATCTCAGAGTGCAAGAGGTGTAAAAACCATAAAACGCTCTAGAAGACCTACCATTAATCACTGGTTGGTTAACCATGTAGGCAAACGGGAATTATCTCAGCTAAAATAACTTAAAGTACAATATCATTTAAGTTCATACTTTCAGTAGCTGATAAAATTTAAGTAAACTGCAGCAAATCTCGCTCAGTTTTTCCGTTTGATCTTAGTTTAACAGTTTTGCCAACTTGTAGCCATCGGATGGACTGTTAAAGTTTTTGTTAAGACACAAAAGGCCATAAGTTGTGAGAATGCAGATGCAAAAACGTTTTGCTTGAAGAATGTTAATGACATGAAGTCAGTGTTAACTGTTTACAAACATTGACTTTTTGGTTATTCAATTTGTAAAGCAAGTTTTGTCATTATTTAGTGGCCATTTTGTTGCCAAATTTACACCAAAGGATTCCATGTTGAAAGTAACTCAGTTTTGTATGACTTCAGTTGTGTTTGTTACTATTAACGTGTGCTTCTCATCACTTTTTGCCTTTTTATTAATATCATCATCTGTATTTAACTATCTCAGTTTTGTGACCGAAGGGCGGTTATGTTGTGTAATTTAAGTCAGGGCTTCCATTGATGGCAGATGCTTTGACTTCTGAAAGGGCTGCCTTTTTTAATTTTAAATAAAGGAGTCTAATCTTAATTGCAACAGAAAGCGTTCGGAGATGTACTGTACACAGTTACCACCCTTTATAGTTTTCCATCAGTCATACCAGCCCCTGACAGTTCTTTGTTTTGAAACCTTTTCTTTCAGGAGATTTTAAAGAAGACTAGCACCCAGTAACCTTGAATATAAGTTCACGAGCTTACGTGGAGGCTGGTTATTATTTTTAGAAAACATTTGTGGACCAAAGGATTTTCACATAGTTGTTGTCCTGTCATTGAGTTTTCAAAAAGCTGACTCCACAAAGTACAATGAGTAAAAAAATTGCAGCTCTTGACTTTAACTTATAATTTCCTATTATGATAAACCTTGCTATGGAAGCTGCATTCATGTTTTACCCAGTGTTTGATGACATTGTCTTTTAACCTTGTTCAAAAAGTGGCCCCAGGATATTGCTTGCAAATGCAGGTGTTGCTTTTTTTTAAAAAGATATTTCCCTTGGTGACAGTTGATTTGCAACTTTTCATTTTAAAATGTCTCCAGTTATTCTTTAAGAGACACCAATGGCAAACTCGCTATTCCTCTACCCCGTACAAACCTTACGAAAAATAGTTTCAGTTACTCTAGAGCATTTCTTTGGAATAGCCTTCATGTTGAGCTGCGACAGGTGAAGTTCAACTCTCTTGGGGCCTTCAGGGCTGGCTGCAAGTAATTCTTCTGAAGATCTCACTGCATGGAACTTATGTAAAGTAGGCTCATAGTCTAATTAGGTTTTGTCATAATGTTAATGTAATATAGCAGTTTTTGTATAGAAACAGTGTTTTTAAGTCCTGATGAGTTGACCGTGGTTAAATAAAGTTATCCATTCATTCTTTAATTTCAATCAATAAAGGGACTGTTCACGTTTTATAGGGTAGGGGCAAGTGGATTTTTTTAGGGGAGAGGGGAATGTAAAAGAAAAGGGACACCTGAAAAAAGAGTCTGCAAATAACATGGTTGTTATCCTCATGAGTTTATATGTTTAAAGGAGAAATGAACTTTCCTTATTTCATGATCATCCAAAACAAATAGACCTCTGAGGGGTCCAAATCAATTTTTGGTCCATAAAACTTCAGCCCCCTCTGCCCCCCCCCCCCCCCCCCCACTCCCAACTGGTCTCACTTACTCTAGGTTTTCATTTCAGCAGATTGAGAGTTTAACTAAATGGATGACCATGGCAGCTTGAAAAAAGTCTGGGTACAATATCTTCGTAAAAATCATTTTAATTCCTTTGTCATATCAACCTCTTATTTTTGCCTTAGCTATGTGTTTCATTTTTTAATGTCAGAAATAGTTTTAACCCAAAAAGTGGTTTTTGAGGCAGATGCCATTTTTTACCTCCCTCTTGTAAATGAATTTGTCTTTCTTCCCATTTCAAACACAAATAAATTATCTTCCAATGCGACAAACATTACACATTTCCATTGACGTTCAACTTAACTTTATTGATAAACAGTACTTGCTCTTGCATTGAAGTCTGTTATGATAATGAAGAACAACAGCAGGAAGGCAAAACTTTTGCCTGCTTATCATTACTTTTCAATTTACCGTCGCCCATTTCTCAGATTTGCAATCCCTTGCTGTGATTTTCTTCACGATGAATTATTGAATGGCCACAGTGTTTTCTCTCAAAAACTGAGTTTATACCTTCCTGTAGATGTTTAAAGATAATTATGTAACCTGCTCACAGATGGCTCCTATTTCCCTTGCTTCCTTTGAAGCAAGGGAGATGTCTGCACACAGGCTTAAGATAATGTTGATGTGCATAGGTTAAGTTACCTATCAATAATTTTAGCAGAGTTTTGACCAACAAAACATCCACAAAGTCCTTGTGACACATTATCTTTAATAAGGGACTAGTAAATTTTAGTAATGTGTACATTTAAGTAATAAAAGCAAGTGGGAATTAAATAAAGCCCAGAGAACCATAAGCTACAAATTATGTACATTTCTGTTTCCAGCATACTGGTTGTACACACAGTGCCAGGTGATGTTAATGTCTGGGCAACTATTCAAAGGTTTTGGTGGGCAAAGGAAAACTTAAAAGTTTAATAAGGATGCAAAATGTGCTGATGAGAGTTCTGTGTCTATGAATTTGTAAGAAGGACAAAAAAGTAGTCATTCAAGTATTCAAGGACCCGCCACAACGATACTTTCCTATTAACGTGAGGGCCTGTGCCATACTGTTTTTCAAGCGAGCTGTCAAGATCTGTGTGGGAAAAATAAAATTTATGTCAAAAGTTAACATCAGTAATAATAATCACTGAGATATCAACTTAAGCAGCAACAGTGATATCAACAAAAATATCACTGTTTCATATTTCTTCTGCAGTTCACATATATGAGTATTTCGTATATTCACTCTCATTAATGTACAAAAAACTGTTAAGTACCTCATTTAGCAGGATAATAAAAACTGAATATTGCAAAGAAACATGCATACGTTTGTGTGACAAAATCGAGTGAAGCACTGTGTCACGCCATTCAAAAGACACAAATATGTCAACCGACTTTGGCCTTTATTTTGACCAACCAGTACATCATTTAAATTTAGTTTGACGTCACCAAACTATTAGGGTAGTCCTTGAAACTCATCTCACCAAGCCGATCCCCATATCACGAATTAGTTTTTTGGCTATGATCAAAAATACAGTGGCAACCCGATTTTTACGTACAATTTAATTTCACTTGCGAACCACCGTCATGACAACAAATGTCAAAAAATAATAATTGAAAGGTCCACAAAATTGACATTTGGCACAAAGTAAATTTGAACTTAGTACTACTTGGTGAACACTTTACATTAGTGGTTTGTTGTAATTTGTGAGGTGTAGAAGGACTAAAATGTGTGATATTATATAAGCAATACTTTGAAAATGAAGCTCGACCCGCGGAGCTTCGTTCGGCAAGAGGGTATTGGGGGTACACCGGCAATATAAACCAAAATCTGCCAACAGCTAGTAAATGAGTTGACCCATCCCTCAATGATGGGAATTCCCATATCACGAAGGGAAACAAAAGTCTCGGAGGTTTGATGACAAATTTTAATTTCAGGTCACAGAAAATCTAAATTTATCGATCAAACTATTCACTTCGCCTGATAATAAAAAGTGTTTAAGTAGTACGCTAAATGAACCCAGAAAACGGTAAAACAAGTTCATTTCAATGTTGTATTCGATTTTTATGACGAAATGATGAAAACTGAAAAGGTAAGATGCCCTTGTTGAACGACACCGTGAAATTGAGGATGACAACAACATGGTTTCTTCAAAACCGCAAGATGAAGCAAACAAAAAACCTAAATACAAACTCAAGGAGCCAAATATACAATTTACTTACCACAATAGTCATAGTCCTTTCAGTAGGCGTTGAATATGACGTGAAGTACAGCCTAGGAAGACAGGTAAGTTCATTGAAACCGGCCCCGCCATGTAAAGAATTGCTGACAATCCGCCATCTTACGGTCAACACGTCTACATGAAAAGTTAAGGTCTTCATCGGCAGCAGAATTACCACAAGCGATGTCAAACAAGCTTATCTGTCTCCATATTGAGTTCCTTTTTATGGCAAAATACTCCACTTGGCATGTCGACAACGTATTTATAAATGCTTTCCGTTTAAAGTTTAGGTTGTCAAATTCAACCTCGCCGAAAACCGCGTGCTCATCGAAAATCCCCAAAACAAAAAAAATTTGAAAACTTTTTCGCGCCTGCGCAGACAAAAGTCTCCCTTGCTGGTTACTCTACAAACTAGTTCAAACCTTCCGTGGGAGACAGGCAAGGTTGCCTGCTTTCCCCTTTGTATTCTAGCCTGAGAAAACAGCCGACGTTTCGTGAGGTCGCCACTTGAGTCGTCGCAAAACGATGTCTGAGTAACCAGCGCAGAAATTCCATACTGATGACGTGAACTACCCAGATCTTGGTAGTGCTTCTGATTGGTTGTGCCGTGAGGGAATTTTCTTTCAACCAATCAGAAGCACTAACAAGATCTGGGTAGTGCACGTCATCAGTATGAAATTTCTGCGCTCGTTATTCAGACGTCGTTTTGCGAGGGCTCAAGTGGCGACCTCGCAAAACGTCGGCTGTTTTCTCAGGCTATTTCTAATCGTTTTAACCGTCAAATTCATGACAGACAAAATTCGCCACTGCAAGGAGGTAAATGGCATTTCTATCTGTGGTGTGGTAAAGTCAGTTCGCGGATGACACAAACCTTATGTGCGCAGACATAATATAACGTCTGTAAAAAAACGCACTGACAATTATAATGGATCTCGGCCGAATCTCGGCTCTAAACTTAAACAAAGAGAGCAATGAGGTCGGGAAAATACCCTAAAAACAGAAAGGGGCCACTCCAACTAGAATGGGTCATCAGCCCGACAAGATTCTTGGGTATTTACCTATCAAAACGATCAGAAAGGAGATGACCATCACAACTTTACCATCAAAATTAAAAAAATTGCAGTCCAACCTTGTTGTATGGAGGTCTGCGACATTTAACTTTGTTCGGGAGGGAGGGTATTAATAACAAAAGCACTCGGAATACCTCCACTGATCTATTGAACATTAAATGTTGATAATCCAGACGATGTAGTAGATCAGGTTAAAAGGCGTCTATTCCAATTTTTATGGAAAAATATGAGGATCAAGATAAAAAGACTAGGTTTATACCAAGACTATGACAAAGATGGTTAACGTATGGTAAACTTCGGAACAATTATCAAAGCCTTAACCCTGAGTCATAAAATTGGAAAACATTTCCTTATTATTATTATTATTATTATTATTATTATTATTTTGGAAAATGTGGAGGTCTAAGTTGTAACTACAATGTTGAATTTATTGAAGACTTGCCCATATTTTACACGGATATCCTATCATATTTCAGTGAGTTAAAAGCACTTTATGGAAGCGCCCAGTATGAAGATACAATCTTATTCAATAACAAGAAATTTTAATCGAAGGAAAACCTTTTTTTCCTTAATTTCAGACATTTTAATGCTGTAATTAGGAAGAGTGAATTACCCAATAAAGATTATTATTTGAAAAATTCGAGCTGGGCTGGACTTTAAAGACACTGGAAAAACACCTTACATTTTTACATAGTCTGAAAACAGTTTGGGCTTTTAATGCTTTTAAATACTCCTTCCAATTGACTATTTCTCTAGATCTTGATGTTCTACGTCCTGATGTCCATTCTGTTGAGTGCCTGCTGTGGAAATCTAACTCCTCGGGCTGTTGACTATGGAAAGTCCTACAAAACTGCTCCCCCCAAGCTTAAACAGAATCTTCTCGCCCTGTTCATAGGCCTGGTAAGTATATTGGCCTCAGCAAAATGGTTGCAGATGGTGAATGTTGAGAGTAACTCTGGCTTTGCTTTAAATGTAACTTTACTTTTTTCTGAGTGTATCCAAGGTGTTAAAATGATGTCTCGAACTCAAACTAGTGAACCCAACCTTGTAGGGAACTTAAGCTCTAGCCGTAGTTTTGAGCAAGAAATGAAATTTTTCAATCCCTATTTCTGGACTAGCTAAACCATGACATATTTCATGTTCGACGCGACTGAGTAGAGCAACTGTTTTATTTTTATAAATTATAGTCAGTCTTATCTCTGGATTATGGAAAGAAAAACGCTTGTAACTAAGTGAAATAGGATAGGAGCAGTCGAAGCTCTCGTAAGCGACCACCTCGAGAATTCAGTACTGAAGTGGTCGCAACTAGAACTGGTCGCTTACGAGAATGGGCTCTCGTAAACGACCACATGATAAAACAATAGAGAGTGGTCGCTAACAAGAGCTTTCAACGTAAAGCTTGGCCTATGTTAATGCTTACTAATAGTTTTGTAGTAATAATATTAAATAGTTTTTTATTGCCTATCACAGAAGAGGTCTGCGTAGGTACAAGTCAAAGAACCATTAGCATCTGTGTTATGTATTACTCTACATGAATTTGAACGAGAACCGAGTGCTTTTATTAAAGTGTTGACCAAGTGGTCGCTTACGTAACTAGAGCTGGTCGCTTACGAGAGTGGTCGCAGGGAGAGCTTTAACTGTATTTCAAATACGTACTGCTCTTCTCATGGGATATTAGATGATAGCCTATAGAGCGCTTTTCAAATGAGTGTCGTAAAACCAAAACCAAAGTAATTACCCCAGCCAATCACAACAAACACAAATTACCTAATGAACCAATCAGAACTCGAAGCAAGTACATGTAACCGGCGCCAAGCGCGGGAAAACGCGTGCGAGCGCGAGCAAGTCGCGACTGATTGGTTTAAGTTTTACTCCTGATTGGTCGAGAAAGTGGCGCGAAAGGTTTTAACCAATCACAGAGCGAAGTAAAGCAAAACCAAAGCAAAACACGAATTACTTTCGACACTCAATTGAAAACCGCTCTATAAGTAGGAAACAAATCACAGCATGCACTTGTATTTTGGTAATGAAATGAGTTTAAAATTTTTCTGTTATTTCAGGGCTTGGGTTACATCGCTTGGATAACTTTTATCTTGGACATTGCCCTTATTTACAAGTTGTATCGAAAACAAAGAATGGAGGAATTCCGTCGTCAGCAGCTCGCGGACCAACCTGTCATACAACAAGCGATGGTGGTGGTTATGTCACAAAACATCGGAGAAGGCGGGAAGCAGCACGTCTTCCAACCGACTGCACCTCCAGGACAGCAGCCATTTCAAAATCCAGTGATTGGACCGCCCCCAGCTTATAATCCGCTTCCATATTAAGACTCGGTCCAAAGTAACGTGTGCAACACTGAGCAGTAGCTGCACGCTGAGCTGTTTATTAATCAAAGCATTAAGCTGTGTCGCGTGTATTTGTTGACAGATCGCATGGCCGTATGTGACGTCAGCGGTTTCAAAGAGTTCCGCTTCGCCGTCCACGCTAGAACACGGTTGTAGGCGTTTCCAATTTATCCGCTCGAGCTCCGGAGAGCTTTTCTCACGAACTTCCGTTCCCAGTAGCCGAAGATGCTGTTTTGGTGTGGACGGAAGGCCTAACCGGAGAAAAAAGTTGCGTTTTCAAAGTTATCTGAGCTAGTGTGTACACGGCCTTAGCACTTTTTGAAGATGTTTTGAATGCGTTTGTGTGTTTATGGAGCAAAACTCGAAGAAAAATACACCCTCGGAACAAGGTACAAACAATTAAGCAAAAATTCAGCTCAACAATGATCGAAACGGAGCCCGGGATTCAAACCCGGGAAAGCATTGTTGAGTCATAAGCGCTTTCGCCACTACGACGTACGGTTCGTGGATAGTTCTACGACAGCTGTTCTCTTCCTCCTTTGAAAATTTACGAATTTTTGCTGATTTGCTAATTATAATTGTGTAAACTGCTTCAGTCAGCTGTTAAATATTTCAAGTCCATTAATAAGGAGGGCGATTGCGACCTGGAGTTTGATTGTTCTACTAGTCGTGAACTTGCGTAACCATTTTATTGATAGTTTTCATTTGTTTCTATTATGATTCCATATATTCAAGAATTAGCTGTTGCTATCGGTTATTCATCTGCCGATTTTGTAAAACGAGTTTCTTAAAATCATATACCTTGGAAGAATTTAAGAGACGCCTACAATAAACCATATCCCAGCCTAGGCGGGGTAGAAATGTTTCCATTAGTTGCTTTATTTTGACTCGATTGCGACTAAATTTACCTTTCCTTGCCTTGCTACACCGACAAAAACACATGCATAACATAATCGTAGCTTAGAGGTCTTACTAGTGACAATTACACTGAACATAAACCTAACAAGTTTTCATGGGGTTATCGTGACTTTGCTGTAGGGGTCTGGCATTTGCAGTAGTTCGTGGCACTGTTTTCATATGCATAGCGTCCTTTCCTAAGCCACTTGAGCAGAACGAAGGGAATAACAGAGTTGAGACCTAGCTTAAGCAGATGACACAAGCGAAGGATTTTGATTCGCTAATCGGCACGAAAGCATGCGAATTAGACAAAAGTAGCTTAAAGCGGTCTTTTACACGCCGCGCTGGAAAAAATTACTATTAAATCAATCTCTCGGTGGTCGAGAAGCAATTCATGAATAAAGAAGGTACCAAGATGAAATTTAGTTTCCAAAATAAATGGATTTACGCCGAGTGTGAAATATTTAGGTACTATTCTCCTAACTTTCGATTGGGGGGGGGGCGTTCCTGCCATCCGGGACTTTATTTCCCAGGTTGTAAAGTCGTGCAAACGAGGCATGAATCCTTTTCGTTCGCTGTTCCAAGCAAGTCAAGAGCAATTTTCCGTTCCTCCCTCCTTCCTTCTCGATGGTTTTCTGTCACTGGATGGCAGGTGTGCCCTTACCTTTGCTGGCTTAAGGGACTGTGCAATAATTACCTGGAGGGAGGGTTGGGAAATGGGTAAAATAAGGCTCAAAATTAAGTCGCATCCCCCCCCTTACTAGGCGAAAATTAACTTTAACCTCCCCTCACCTACTGATAATATTAAGGTCACCCCCCCCCATCCCCTGCCTCCTCCTCGCATTGGCTCCCTCATACCTAATTTACGGGTGCGTTCTTTTGGGACTATTCCGGAATAGGAATACTCGGAATAGACGGTATTTGTGTTCTTTTGGGAGCTATTCCGTTTTCGGAATGAACGGAATATCATTCCGTTCATTCTGCTCCCGATAGCAGAATGAAAGGAATGAAAGGAATACGGTTTACTCGGAATAGACAGAATACGCGTTCTTTTGGGAAATTTTTGGCGGGAAATCCTACGCGGCCGCCCGCGCGTGTGCAGAAATAGTGGTTCTCAGGTCACCTCCGCCAAGGGTATTCCGTTTCCAGAATTGGCGTTCTTTTCGAAATTGAAATTCCGTGTATTCTGTTATTCCTAAACGGGAATAAGAATAACCAGAATAGTCCCAAAAGAATGCACCCTACGTGTTGGATGTCTTCCTCAGGCACAAAAAGTACTCAAATAACTCTTAACTTCAACGTATGAGTTCTCTCCATCGGAATCACTTGATTCTAATTCTGAAGTTGTCGTTTTCACACGAGTTATAAAGTTCTTCATCTTTCAGAACATCCCTGGCAGCATTTTCACGTGCATGGCTGAGAACTCGTTTAGTTAAATCAGCCTTACTTCCGCTTTTCTTGAGATCATGTTGTTTCAAATACATTTTCAGTTGGTTGTTCGTAAGCGCTTTCATATCTGTTTCATTTTCCAAGAAATATTAGACGAAAGAGCGTTCCTTTTTCTTACTCTTTTTTTCGCCTTTGCATCCAAGAACTCAAGGTGCTCTACATATCTTTTACAGGCAGTCTCGTCCACGTTGTACTGGGAACAGAACTCTTGCAAAGACCTTTCTTCAGAGGAGGAAATTTTCCCTCGTTGAACAATTTCTTTATCTGGACACTCGGGAGACGTTTATAAGCTAACTTTGCAAAGTAATCAACCTGTTTATATTTATATAGATCAATTTATTGCTATTAAAGTCAACAGTTGGGTTTTCCATTCTCGTTAATAATTAGAATACAATGTAGGCTATCCTACATTGGCTTTTTCTTTAATTTTCATTGAATAACATCATAGTGTCAGGGCCGTCGCGAGACTTTTCTGATAACCGAGGCATTTGCGAAAGCGCCGAAGGCGCGAGCTTTTAGGGGAGTCTGGGGGCATGCTCCCCCAGAAAATTTCGAAATCTAGACGCTTGGAAATGCCATTTTTAAGCGTTTTCCTGGTGGTATTTTCCCCCAAACATAACCAAAATCCAAACTAACTTTAACAGCATTCCTGGTGCCAGTAAAGTAAAACTGTTTTAATATATAACAGAGGCATTCCTCTCTTACTGCATGACAGACAGAAAAACATTAAATAATCAGCCAGTTCAGAGATCAAAGCACCAGGAATTGATATTTTTTCAGTTTAATTCCAGTGTAAGCAAGTATAAATGTTTGAACTCTAATAGCTCTTCTACCACTTTTCCAGTTTGTGAAAGAGAGTGAAAAAAGTAATTCCCCCCCTGTATGTATTAATTTTTACATCCAACCCCCTCTCTCTCTAGTTGTGATTTTCCCCTATGCCCCCCTCTGGTTTCCCAACCCCCCCCCCCCCTCCAGGTAATTAGTGCCAGTCCCTAATATGCTGTGTATATTGTTTTTTTCCTCAGCTTTCTGTGCTTTATTTAAATTAGCCTGTTCCAGGCGTTCAGATAGTGGAGCGCGTTTTTTCCCGCTCTTTCGCTCGCTTTCTTTTTCGCTCGCACTCCACTATCTGAACGCCTGGAACAGGCTATATTTAAATAAACGGCCTCGCCCATCGCAAAACTTTATCCCATACAGATCTCTCCCAAAGCAATTAACTCCTTATCATCAATCGTGAGGTTTCAGATAACATGAAGTATAAATATAGTTTAGCGCATGTTTGACCAAAAAAAAATGGAAAATCCCCACGACAAGGCCACCTTTCACAAACGTGTTTTTTGCTCGGGATAAAGGTAAAGGAAATTTAATTCAACAGAGAACTCCAACTTGTAAGAAACAAGGCAGAAAGGGCTTTAGGTGATCCGCCTACGTTAGCGACAGTGTCCAGAGCTTAGCCATTGGGTTTGTGTTCCTCACTAAAGCCAAATGGGCAAACGATATCAGCAGATTTAAGGAGTGCTAAGGAATACTACTCACTGGGGGCGTCAGGAACAAGGAGAAAGAAATTCCGTTCTCTTCTCACTTGAGCGATGTAAATGGTGAAATTCGAGGCAGCGTTTAGGTAAAGCCCAGTGCTACACCTATCTGTGCAGCAAAGTCTGATTTCCATATGATCGCTACGATCGCTACCTAAAAAGTTGAGCGGTCGGTGCGGCTTTGATCGCTCAGAAGTTTCCATATTGCCTGGTTTTCATATGATTGCTGTGACCGCTACGATCGCTAAAAAGTGGTTTCCACATGATTGCAACGATTGCTGAACGCTTTCCCCAGCATCGCAGCGATCGTACCGATCGTAGCGATTGGAGCGATCGTAGCGATCGTAGCGTTCGTAGCGATCATAAGGAAACTAGCCGGCTTAAGATGGTGCAGCATGTTTCACATCGATACAACTGAGGTGACAGAGCATCACAATGCGCCCCTTAAAAATTTAGGTTTATTTAGTTCACCTGGCCATCGTCTATTTCGATTTATCTTGCAACCCTTTCCTTACAGGAGAAGAGATTCCCGGCATGAGCAATTCTATCCTACTTCAGTTTTGGGAGGTATTTGTTATACTTTTGTAAAGAGAGACTGCGAGAAGTCGTCCTATTTTCATCAGATCTTACACGCAAGTGGAATTGCATAAATTATGGTTAAAAAAATTTAAAAAAAACAAAACAAAACAAATCAAATCAGGAGAAGAAAGAGACTGCTCGCTGTCTAGTAAGGACACGGAACCCAGCGCATATATATAGCACAACTCGCGGTTAACTCGGTATTTTAAATATTGGATTTAAAGGGAAAAAACCGTTTAACCTGCGTTTAATGTATAGATTTGCCTCACTGCCTGCCAAAATCGTGGAGAACAAAAATGGAAGAAAAATAAAATACAGAACACACAAAATCCACAAAATACATAATTTCAAAAATTGCAGTTCTAACAAAGTATAATATGACATTAATATGAGGGCTTTGTGAACCATCATGATACAGATGATATACATTTCTTTGTAAAAATTGGAAAATTCAAAGTTCCATCAGTTTCCTCAGGTTTGGATGAGATCTCTACGAATCTCTAGTAAACGGTAAACGGAACACAACAAATCTCCTACGGAGGTAGAGTCGGAGATCTGACGCCCCCATTTGCACAAACTGTGGGCCGACCAGCTCGCTTACGCAAATGGTAAGCCGTGACCACAATTTTTGAAAATGTGACGCCAACCGTGAATTGTGTTGTTCCACGAGTTGGTTGCACCCCCTTGAATAATCTTTTCTGTGTCTATATAAATACAAGTTCTGTTCTTCTCGTCAGCTGTCCTTTGGATTTTTAAACGTTTTCGGAATTTAATAGTCTTTGTCTTTGTTTTGGCTCGGCTGTAGTTTGGTTTGTAATGAGTACGCCCCAAGGTGGTTTGTGGATGCATAACCAAGCTTCAATTAAAGCTGGTGTTTTCTTTAGCGTTTTTTGTTTTCAGACGTAAGCGTTATGAAATTTGCACTTTATCACTTTCCAGGAAGAGCACTGAAGAATGTTTCAGCAATGTTTTAGAAATATACTGAGCAAAATTTTACTTTCCGTTTCCGTAGATTTATGCAGGGTTCAATTCTACCTGTTACCATCCCCCCCCCGGGCACACCCCCGGGGATTTGCAATTTTTTTCTTACTTGGCGGTCTTTTCCCCACCCCCGGGCACGCAGAAAGAGACAATTCCCGACCCCCGGGACTCCTCATCGACCACAAATACGTTGTTTTGTGTTTAAAATTGATTTCCGTACAATAGCACAACCAGACGTTTTGACAAGAACTTAAACGCTTTTCTAGAGTTTACTGAACGAAGGATCAGTTACATAGTATTAAAAAACATGGACACTACATTGAAAAAGAAAACTGAAGAAAAAGTCTAACCGCTGTGGCATTCGGCTGGCGAGTAAAGAAATGTTCTTCACCGCGTGTTTTATTCTAAATATAGCACATGCCCAAAAGAGGTCCGGTGAGCAAATTGATGACAGCATTTTAAAGGAGTTTTTCTTAGCTTGTTTCACAAGAACACTGGACTGAGATCTCTGTTTAATATAAAGCCGTGCATTTGTTTCATACAAATACGCTGAAGAAATATTTCTATGTTTGTGATGAACGCCATCCATTCGAGTACGCATCAAACGCACCTTCGTTTAACAATTTATAATAAACGTGCCTTTGAATACAGATTATAATTTCGAGAGATTATTCTTCTCCAACCAGTCTGCTACAAATTCTAGAGATTTTCCCTGGAAATAGGCAGTCTTCTCTACGCGGTCCGGCGCCATTGTGTCAACTGAGAAGTGATAAGCTAGTGACGTGCTTCACAAGAAAAACGAGAAGTTATTTTCGATTTGCCCCGCCCCCCTACCCCCGGGACAAAACCGTTTCAGACAATTCCCCACCCCCGGGCCAGAAGGGCTGGACTTGTCCCGGGGGTTGCCCGGGGGGGGGATGGTAACAGGTAAAATTGAACCATGCATTACGTAATCGTGACTGCTACGTGACTGTCTGTCAATGGATGAGGTAATCCAAACTGTTGATAATAAATTGTTTCTTTGGAGAGAATAACGACAGTTCCGTTATATAAAATGACAGCAGTGGTTGTCTTGTCGAAGAAAACAACTCGCAAGGTGCAGGAAGGCTGCTAGGTCGACCCAGTCTTGCTGCGTTCCCATGTCCGTTTCTAAATAACCCAAGGAAAGCCGGAGTTCCGCACACTCGACACGACTTCCGGTGCATTCTTTTTGTTGCTCAACATGGCATTATTAAAGGTTTTCCCCCAACCTTTTTCGATAGATCAGTCACAAAAAGTTAACATGCAAATTTCAAAAGCATCCATATTTCCCTTAAGAAAACGGACATGTAAACATTAGCGTGAAGAAATATAATCGGTCAAACAAAGTGAGATGTCGTGACTCGTCGTCAGTAAGCTTCCGGTTTTTCCACGAAGACAGCAGGTCAAGTCAACTCGGTGACGTCTAGCGTTTAAGCGCTTTGAAGGCAAGACAACACCCCTGAGTTCTACACGCACATAAATACCTAGTGTACATTGAAATCTCGCAAAGTTAAGTTCCTCTCTGATCTGCCAACTGCAAGGCCTCATAAAGGAATATCAAGGTAAGAATTTATCATGTTCACAATACTACAAGGCATGAAGTTTAGAAAATAATTGAAATTGAGCTTAATTTTGCTCAATTTGCTTTGCTGTTATAAAAGTGAAATAATAGATAGCAGTAAGACAGTGGTCCACAACTTGAAAAAGGCTAATTCAAAATAAATGGCATGATAGAAAAGTAGTTCGAAATCTTGAGCAAACGTGCCCCTAAAAAGGGTCTAAAAACTGTACCTTTGCTTCAAAAACGTGAGTAGCTAATCATCCATCTCAGATCGACTGGGAACACCCTCGACTAACAATAAAACCATTTTATTTCAGTTTCGGAGCGCATAGCCACTGTTTCAGTATTCAGATTATAAGTTAACTGCCAGTACTTGTAGACTGGTATAGTCACACTAAATATTGCACTCATCTGTAGCTGTATTGATCTACAATTTTCAAATACGTTTGGAATCTCAATCAGCTCAAAGCAGATTTGTATTTAAGCTAAGTGTGATAGAAACAAAGGTCGCGTGACTCCTATATTAGTCTCACTAGAGTCGAAGTTCAGACTGACAAAATTGAAGGAAATTTGTACTTGCATGGTGAAAATTGCGAAACACATGCACTCACCACTCAAAGAAATACTGAACAACTTCCATTGATATATATTGTCCCGGGAATGGTCCACACTTAAAGGATTTTATCGTCAAACAAATAACGCTCAATAGCTTTCATCTGAATGTTTTTCGCACATACGATTTTGATTAAACCACAACATTTCAAAGTTTGATTAATTTTAAAGTTTGACTCAACAGTTTTTAAAAACGTTCGACTCTTTTTAAAAAGCAAGAGTTTTTGAGAACAGAAGTCGTCGCGTGACGAAGCGTGTCTACAGTTTCCGAGAAATTGGCACGAAAGGTTGCGAAATGTTAATTCCGGGAAAATTACACGAAACACGATTTCTTTTTTGTTAGTCTGCGGGAGCTGAATTATAGTGAAACGCCCGACTGCTAATCATTTGTTGCTAGTTTCCAGATAGTTACTGAGCCTATAGAAACCTCTTGTTGTTCTGTTATTGCTGGTTTGCATGTGACGTCATAAAATTCTAAAATCAAAACTCGCTTGGCCTGCTGAATTTTTATCGTCAGCAGGTGTAAGATGACATAAAAATATATCTTTTTACAAGTTTCCAGCTCGGTAGCGTCCTTCGTTTTTAAACTAGAGAATTTTGAAGTTTCGAGTTCTCCGCCATACGTGACATCAAGATGGCGCCGTGACAAAGCAGTCTTGTTTGAAAAAAAGGCCTCTCCTTAGGATTTTTAGCAGTTTGAACATTTCAAGTATTAGGTGAAGTGTTTACGTGAAAGTATACTAGCTCACGAGTGAAGAGTAATCGCTTTCATAGCAAAAGTATATTACAGGTGTTTTCTTTGATATCCGGCCGCCATATTGGTGTACCACGGCGGTACACCAATATGGCGTCTGCATACTGAGCTCTATAAATTTCCGTGGAACGTGTTGGCAAATAACTCAAGAACACTGTACCGCACAGACCTGAGACTTGGAGAAGTTGTTGATTTATTTATCTTTGATAACATTTGAAATTCTTGGCTTCTTTTATTGAATGGTTTCGAATTTATTTTTGTATTGTGTGACAGTGCAACCCGGCAATTGAAATATGTGTTGTATTAAAACATCAAGAGATTAAGATTCTCCGGGCACCCCGGGGCACTTGCAAAGACCGCCCTAACAAATGGTTGTTGAAGCCCCTGGGTTAGGGCTAAAATCGATCTTGTAACAAATATCCCCACCCCTGGGGCTAAACGGGGCAATGCCGTGTTCCAACTACAAGCAGAGAAGGTCTCCAAAAGTTTTAATATTTCCCTCTGCGCATCCTCTGAGAAGGAAACACAGTACTCGGGAAGGCAGTAACAAGCTCAAAATAACGTTTAACCAGCAGTTTATTTCAACATTGCAATGTTGGCTTTTTTTTTCCGGGGTACGGCATTACGCGATTTCCGCCACTAAAAACGTGTCAAACGAGGCGCACAAAATTTCGCAAATGAAGACAGCATTCTTGTATGTGAAATCAATCAAAATGATACCCAACAATCTCAAAATGATACCCAACAAATTACAAAGAGAAGCAAGAGGTATCACAATTTTCCTTTTCTCTGAATCCTTTCCGAGTTGATTAATCCCACTGAGATATTTTATTCAATAAATCCATGATCTGTTGAACAACGTTTACACATTTTATCAACCGCAATTGATATGCTGTCAAATTTGCTCAATTCTTTGGCTTTTTAAAAGCACAATTTTAGAAAAGTTTTCACCCTAAACAGGTTTTAATAAATATATATTAGGTTGTTTCCACCGCTTTTCAGTGGAGGATGGCTCGATTATACTTGCAAATTTGAATGATAATAAATGCACTTCAGAAAGTGAGGACTTCGAAAGATGCATTCGAGAACAACGATGAATTACCGCTGAAGCTCGTAACAGCAGAAGATGTGTAAATCCGGTGTGGAGATCCCCGGGGAGTTTTGCCACGCTGAGGGATATTAAAATTACTGCTGAACTTCGTGACAGCAGACCATTAGCAAATCTCGTGGGCAGATCCCCGGGGAGGTTTGCCAAAAAACGCGAAAGCGCACTTGAATGCCCCTGCCTCCGGGAAAATTTTTGCTTCAACTCCCCTACCAAGCCCGTGGGTTCCTCTGGGGTTGCCCAGGGGTCTGCCCCCCGGGGTGGCCGCTGATACTCGCATAATTAGTTAGAAACAGTCGACTTTCATAATTCCATTTTACAGTCACGCAAAGATCACGTGCGTGCAATTTCAGCCCTATATGTTTATTTACACGTAAGCGTTGTTTTAAATTGAAAAAGGTCAGCTATAGAGGACTATTTGTTTCGGTTTTTAAAAGAATATTTGAAGCCACAAGATAAGATATTTGGATGAAATGAAACTAACTAAGTCGAGATTCTGGGTCCTGGGAACATATATAGTTGATATCAGTTTTAATCAGTAATCCTCAGTCATTAGACTCAACCTTTCAATCACGCATTTTTCAAATGTCACCCGAATAGCAACATTTTCGTCTTATTATAATTGAAGTCTGTGGTTACAGTTTTAGTCTTCAAACAAATTATCCAAGACTTAAATGGTAAATAACTTGGAATAAAGACTACTTTATTGATGAACCAAGTGAAAACGCTAAGGGAAAATCTTGAAGGGGATACCTCTTTACATAGGAGTCTTAGATTTAATGTTTGTGACTTGTTGATAGTGCCAGAGTTTGTTCTGTGGTGGAATCACGACTTTGACCCTAATGATAGGGGAAAGATAGTCGAGCTCTGACTCAAACCTTTTTTTTCTGATTTTTTTTCGAGTCTTGAATTGAAAAAAATAGCTGTACAGATCAAGACTAAAAAAAATTAAATGACAGTTTAAGACAGCTTGAACTAACGAAAATCACTAAACACAATTAAATAACACTTAAGGAAATAATACATGTATTATGTTTAAGGCCGTTTAAATGAGACCTAAATATCAATTTAATTTATTGTTGTTTAAGTTTAGCTAAAATCCATCATAAATCTTTTATGTAACAAATTTAATGACATGTTAGGACAGTCCAAACAAGCCGAAATAATAACGTTTAAATAGCTTAAACTTGAGGTAGATATTCTAATAGAGTTGATGTCATATTTAAGGTCGATTAAACCAGACCTAAGGGAACTGGTCAAAACTATTTTACATGCTAGGGACCCACTTTTCGGGGGACAGGGCAAGGAAGAGACCATGGGTCTCTCAAGCTGGGTGGGGGATATATGAGAGAACATGGGTCTCTCAAGCTGGGTGGGGGGATATATGAGAGAACATGGGTCTCTCAAGCTGGGTGGGGGGATATATGAGAGAACATGGGTCTCTTAAGCTAGGTGGGGGGATATATGAGAGAACATGGGTCTCTCAAGCTGGGTGGGAGAATATATGAGAGAACATGGGTCTCCAAAGCTAGGTGGGGGGATATTTGAGAGAACATAGGTCTTCCAAGCTTGATTTAATATCTTTCAATCTATCTACAAGAATACGTTTATCCAATTAAAGAAAGGAATGCGCACGTGAAGAATGCAATCTTCATTAAATGACCGTTCATGCGTGAAGCGTGTTGACTGTAAAGCTGTGGAAGCTCTTCCTCTGTTATGAAGAACAGCGTGGTTCTTTTAGCAGAATAATAGTCATAAACTACTTTTATCTGTACGGGAGCCATCTGTGTTATTCTCGATAAAATCTGAAAACCTAAAACTTGCCAGCCGATCAAGAGATTATATGAGGAAAGGTACAATCGAAAATTTGAAAACCTGCCAGCCACGTGAACAAAACATGCAACTGTCGTTTGACAAACGTTGTTCGTTTCCCGCCCAAAACAGCGCATTTCCATTGTGCCAGACGAGACTGATGTCTGGGAAACTGTCACGTTTGAAAAGTAAACATACGCGAAAAAATCGTCACGCACGCTTTAGGGACGCTTTAGGGACGCCAATTGTATGTGGGCACAGGGCGCAGAGGAGTCATATTTGACCGTAATGCCGGCTAAATTCATCGTGCAAATCGATCTTGTTTTGAATTAAAATTCAACAATGAACGTGACTGAACAAAACATCATGCTATCTAGTTACGCGTCTGGTGAAATTCTATCCGCAAGTTAAAAGCCCGACAATGGTCGCCCGAAGGGCGACATTATCGGAAAGCGAAGCTTTCCGAAACGAGGCACGAAGTGCCGAGAAGAAAAAACGACCGTTAGTCGGCTGTTAGCTACTGGTGATACGCCCACAGTAACTGCTGTATGCGGTTTTTGTCTTGCGGATAGAATTTCACCAGACGTGTAACCAGATAGCATGACGCTTTGTTCAGTCACGCTTATTGTTTTGAATCAACAAGATCGATTTGCGCGATGAATTTAGGCAGCATTACAGTCAAATATGACTCCTCTGCGCCCTGTGTGTGGGGAGCCACGAGTTTTCGAAGATGATGAGATCGAAAGCGATATTTTGCCTTGTTTTGGTGGTAACTTTGACAGTTTCATCAATCATTTACTCTTATTTCATTGTTTTGCGCAATATGCAGCATCTATTTTTTCACACGCAAAACCACGCAATGAAATATGACAAACATCGTGACATTTTGACTACGCAGTTCGCAAATAAAGTCCGCTAGCTAGCTATTTCTTCGTTACCTGTTTTTATAATCTTAATGTTTGAACATTTTTCCCGACGCCAAAACATAAAGCTTGCACAGAAACGGTAATGTAAAAACCCCCCGGAAAATCTTAACACGACACCGCAAGCAATGTTGAAGAATTACATATCGGTAGGTGACTTCATACTCAGTACACTAGGCCACAAAAGTTTCTGGTAATAAAATCCGTTTTTAATACCTTATGTGACTGGTGCTATTAAATACTTAGAAATTACAGTCCCATTTACCCACTCTCCGAGATCACACGGGAAGGGATACGCGCCAAGGCACAGAAAGCCTAATTCACTTGACGGCGATCAACTGGCGAGCAAATAATCATCCTAAACGATCTCTAGAATCCCGGAAAAGTGACGAAAATACATAAGATACACAACAGACATGGTTTTTCAAATTTTATTTAGAAGTTCACGGCTTCGAAAAGGAAAACTGAGATCATTTAGACCTACCTTCAGAGCATTCGAACTCTCATATCACTCTTTGGTTTATACAATTCATACCGGTGATCCAAATTAAAACAAAAGCTACTGACCTGTGCATTCGTTCGATATTTACGAGTTGAACCTTTAAATTCGGTTCTGTGGGCACGCGCCACACAGAGATTTCGCCCCCAATCATTCTGTTTTCCACCACATTGCACAATCCCACAAAACGATAAGCCCAAATGGAACTCGATCGCTTCCTCAGCTTTCTTCACGGTGGTATCGACTATCGGTATCCGGTCATTTCGTTCCATGGTCATTTCGTTCCAAGTCACTTCGTTCCACAGTATAGTCAGTTCGTTACACAAAATAGTCAATTCGTTCCACGAGATAGTTAGATCGTTCCACGAGATAGTTAGATCGTTCCACAAAGTATTAAAGTAGAAATAAACTTTTAACGCTTGAACAAACGCGGGAAAAAAGTTAGCCGTTCACAGCACAGGGCGCAGAGGAGTCATATTTGACCGTAATGCTGGCTAAATATTCATCGTGCAAATCGATCTTGTTGATTCAGAACAATAAACGTGACTGAACAAAGCATCATGCTATCTGGTTACGCGCCTAGTGAAATTCCATCGGCATGACGAAAACCGCATACAGCAGTTGCAGTGGGCGTATCACCAGTTACTAACAGCCGATTAACGGTAAAAAAACAGACAAGGGACGAAATAGCCTGTTCCAGCCGTTCAGATAGTGGAGCGCGAGCGAAAAATAAAGCGAGCGAAAGAGCAGGAAAAAAACGAGGGGAGGCTGGTTCCCTCGTCCTCTTTCCCAGCCCCCCCTCGTTTTTTCCTGCTCTTCGCTCGCGCTCCACTATCTGAACGCCTGGAACAGGCTAGGGACGAAAGCAATTTCGGTCCAATTTTCAATCCCCAATAAATCGCCACACTTTGAACAAAAAGACCTCGTCTTTGGCAAGTGAAATGAAAATGATACTTTCTACCAAGGTGGATTAAAAGTTTAATCAGAAAGTTCGTTAAATCTAACTTTTGGAGAGCGAATTTTTGGAGTTGAACGGCCCGCTTTCGTTCGATGTGAACCGGAGGATACCGGTGACGAAAATGCGTCATCAACTACATAACAAAGCATTATGCGCAGGATTGACAGGTCGGTCTTTCAGAACATACGCAAAGCTTAGCAACGCTATCCCGTGACGCGTAACAAGATAGCATGACGCTTTGTTCAGTCACGTTCAGTTGTTTTGAATCAATAAGATCGATTTGCGAGATGAATTTAGCCAGCATTACGGACAAATCTGACTCCTCTACGCCCTGTGATCGCATTTGATGTTGTTCAAAAGCCTTAAATAAAATACACTAAATATTTAGTCAAAGCTTCATGTTTACACCGATTGAGACTCGAAACATTTCACCAGAAAATCAGTTACGTCGCGTACTAAAATTTCTCACCAATTTTTGATAACGTCGCCCTTTGGGCGACCATTGTCGGCCTTTTGTCTTGCGGATAGAATTTCACCAGACGCGTAACTAGATAGCATGCTTTGTTCAGTCACGTTCATTGTTTTGAATTCAAAACAGATCGATTTGCGCGATGAATTTAGCCAGCATTACGGTCAAATATGACTCCTCTTGCGCCCTGTATTCACAGTAACTCGCAAATGGTAGTAAGCGCGGAGAAAGAAGACACGATCTTTGCGCCATTGTTTCGAAAAGAGCGGTTCACCACTCGCATCCGGCAGACAATTCATATTTGGAAATGTAAACGATTTGCATTTGCACTCGCCAAAATCAGTTTGCTACGGAATGCAAATGTTACAGAAGAATTGATATAGTGACTGAGTAATTGGAAATCAATTCCATCCGTTGCAAGAGAATTAATTTATACCAACGGTAATTTGTATTTTCTTGCCGTATACATAAAGCTGAAGCAAGCCGAAGTTCTGAGTCGTGATTGGAAAAAAGGCCCAGTCCATATTTCGCGCACGTTCGCTTTGTTCTTTTTCTTCCGTTTTTTTTTTCCACCTTGTAACCTGCTAAAAAAGAACGCCTGATCGCAGGTTATTCAGCTTGTCACTCACTGACGCTTTAATATTCGTTATTTTTATGTATTCGACAAGCATTTTCATATTTTGTGGCAAACATCGAGCTCCGATTCCCCACACCCTGCCTGGTTTGTCATGTTTCTTTTTATAGCCTGCGGAACAGGCTTTTTATTTATTTATTTATTTATTTATTTATTTATTTATTTATTTTTTGTGTTTTTGGGGCAAGCAAGCGCTCGCCTGTCGCCCACGCCAGAAACGTTTTCCAAAAAATGACGCCTGTTCTGCAGGCTACGTTTCTTTGGGCAAGTCTTGATGAACCAAAATCTCGCGCGATATGTATGACATGATTGGAAAGGCGAGATATTTAAAACTAGTGAAATCATAACCAACATCCCCTGATTCTTCACACTTCACTGAGAGAGGCGCGGCTGGGATAACGGAAACAAACCATTTATGTTAGCCTATTAAAAGGCTAAATGCTCCTTAAATGTGTTGTGCTCGAATTGTTCTACAAGCTGTCCACGGACTGACTGAGTTCATCAATAGCACGGCTTCCCGGTGCCAACGTTTAACAGCGATACAGTATGTTGCCCAGTTTTCGTACGGGCCCAGTTTTCGTACAAAAAGAACTTTATTTGATTATTTTCGTCGGTCATTTAAATCTTCGTCAACCGAAAAATTCCAAAAGTAAAAGGAACATTTCAGCTATAAATTGCCGGTTTTGCCGGGCTTTTTGACGAAGAAGCAGGTCAGTGCGGACAATTTCTTTCGAGGTGAGTAAACGTTTAGCGGCTAATATTTGCACTTTTCACTGCACAGTAAAGGTACTGTAGATGAACAAATAGCCCGTTTTGTTGGTAATTTTGCAAGGAACTTCATGATTTTTGTATAGATGATAGATAAAAGATGAAAGTGAATGGAAAAACTTTCAACGCCAGCTTAAAATGAACTGCTCGTGAATTTTAGTGGTGAGAATCTTCGCATACATTTCGACCTACTGTGCCAGTTTTCGTACACTTAGCTGCGCCTTTCTCAAAACCTATTTTTAAATAAGTTAAGAACTGAATTTTAAACTTTACTGTTCGAAAACTAATAAGTCGCAAGTGCAGCAAAGATTACACAACAATCCTTGCAAAGTATGATACACTACACGTATTTGTTGTGGTATAACAGCGACGCTTTACATCCAGGTCATGCAAAGTTTACGAATATTTAATAAACTTAATCCCACGCAAACAATCTAAATCGTCAAATAATTAACTAAGGTAGATGTCTACGCATAGAATGTTGACATACACCTTGAAATATCGTTACTTTACCGGTTTTACCGATTTTTTTCACTCCGTTGCGATTCTAATAAACATTTACAAAAGTAGGTAAGAAAAGCAAGCGTAAGCGGAAACGGAAATAAAGCGTTTGCTATTCTAAAGGCGTAAGCGGAAACGGAAGGAAAACGTCGAATCTTATAGAGGACTTTTCTCAACAGTTGTAATACACAGAATAGCAACCTGTCAACTACCTTTACTAGGGCAGTAAATGACGTACGAGACAGTGGATTGAACGTAAGAAAAGCCGCCCAAAAGTGAGGGACAAAAAAAACAACACCGCAGGATCGATTAAACATCCACCCCCCGAATAACCATTTGCTTTGTACACCAAATGATTGGTCGCTAAGCCGATATTTATTCACAAATCGAAGAAAAAACACGATAAGCACTCAGCAGGGTGGCTGACACATCAGTTTGCGTCGAGCGTTTTCGTGGAGAAATGTTGTTTTGTCGATGTACGAAAACTGGGCCAGGTGTACGAAGACTGGGCAACTTAGGAGTTTTGGGAAAAATGGCATAATTTTGAACATACTTAAATGTCGTATAAGGCTAGCCTAAATTTGGCATAAATCTTTTGAGTTTCATATTTTATTTCAGGTTTAAGGCTTCTAATAAACCAAATATAAACTTTTGAATATATTCAATGTCCATTAAGGATTTCTTAAACATGGCTTAAATCAAAAAATAAAGAGTGAAGATACTGTAGGTGGCAGGCAGCGTAATTCTAATCCCAAACCAACCAACCCACGATGAGGTCAAACAATTTCAGCGTGGAGAGTAATTCGAACACGCACTTTTGTTTGCTTGATACAGTTTATTCTTAATACTTGCTCTAATGTTCAAGTTCAGGTTCATCAAATGCGTTGAAATTCTTTGTGTTCGGTGAAACGCAGTAAGATGCAGTTAGATGCGGTTCGAACTAGAACGTAAAATGAACAGAAACTATCTTAAAACTCTAACATTACTCTTACATTTTTATCACGCGATCAAGTAAATGCGAGTCCACGACAATATACTAGCATATAAACTAACCCTAAAGAAAAGAGCGAATAGCATAATATTTACGTTAAGAAAATGAAATCAAAGCGACTTACTTTAGTCTCCAGAGGTAGATCCTGTCTTTTCTTTCTTTGTTTCGTAAGGAAAGGTTGTTCCTTATCCTAGTTTATCCGATACTAAATTTCTTATCACACCCAACTTGGGTTATAAGCCACATGGCTAGATAATTAAAGTTAACTCATAAACGACGATGATTGATCACTGATGGAGACAAGATAAAGCTATAAAATTACTAATTTATATGTGAATACGTTAAAACCGGGCGTGTAAAACTAACAGATACAGATAAGGACAACAAACAATGCTGAAATGAAAGTCTACTAAGGTATTGGATAAGAAGGGTATGTGCAAGAGGAAAAACTTGCACAAGCAAAATATGCCTTTGACGACAGTTAAAACTGTTTATTACAATTTTATTCTCCCTCACTGCGCGCAGATGGAAAGTGAAAAAAATCCAGCTCAACTTCCGGTGGTCCAGGAAACTCAAGCCCAGCCTCCCCCATCTAGTCAGCCTGTTGCAGCCGCACCTGGTCAACCAATCATGTACCAGATGGCACCTGGCCAGCAACAACCAGTTTTTATCCAGGTTCCTCCCGGTCGGCCCGCCACAACACCTGAGGGGCAGCCTATTCAGTATTATTATGTACCAGTTAGTCAGCCTGTGCAACCAGGACAGCCGGGCCAACCAGTGTTTGTTCAGGGCACTCCTGGCCAACCAGTGCAATCTGGACAACCAGTGCATATTCAGGGGACCCCTGGACAACCTGTTCAACCAGGACAACCAGTTTATATCCAGGGTGCCCCTGGTCAGCCTGTGCAACCTCAGCAACAAGTTGGGCAAGGTGGATTCGATCTGAACATTGACACTGATTTCCTGAAGTCGCCTCCATGCTTCATCAAGATAGCAGAGTTTGTGAGTTGTCCTGTTAGCTACTTCTCTAATTTTTAGTTTTGGTGAAACGTTACTCCCTAACACTAATTATAGTTCGTTCACCCTTAAGCTTACTCCGTTTTGATTGGTTTAAATTGAACATGAACAGTGCTCCTCCCTTTCGAAAACTGTGAGCGGAAAAAAAAAAGGATCGTATGGTACGCATGGATGAACTTTGTTTGCATTAAGCAGGGTTCTTATATTGTCTCTTCTTTTGTCGCCTATTTTTCTTTCTATTCCTTTTCTTTTTTTGTTTGTTTAAGTTGTAGTTTTTTGCAGCTTTTCATCTAAAAACTTAAACTTGCAGTGAAGGTTGAAAAAGGCAGTATTTGGACAAATGTTGGATGAAAGAAAATTTAGTGTTGAAGACAATGAAAACAGAGATGTTTCTGTCTCGGACGCATCAGCTGGTGGTTTGATGCTCTGAAAACAAATAAATAAGAACATCAAATTTCCGCGGGGCAACTACCAGTCGACAGAGCCTCGACAGAAACACTCTATTAATTAATTATGATATAGACACACGCTGGATACGAACTATCCCTCTTTCTAATTGGCTCCCTACTAATGAACGCGAGATCCAGCTAGTATGATGGCGAAAATGAATGCTTATTTGAACAGAATAGTAATAGGACTTTTTGTCGTCCAATTCGCTCTGTTTGGACGACCGTCTAGCGGGAAGTGAAAGACAAAATTGGACGACCTCGTTGGGGGAGCCCGATTTGTTAATAGGGAGTACGGTTACAGACAGGACGACATGAATTGCTGTTACTAGTTAATCATGTCTATAAAAGATTCGAGAAAGATGGCGATAGAATAAACTTTTTGGTGAAAAAAAAAAAGCCAACAGATCTCAGATTCAAGTGCAACTGTACATGTGCCATTACATGCAGTTCGCGTAATGATGCGGGTAAGGGTCTGGAGAAGAACATCAGAACCTCTACTAAAAATTCCCAGGATTTCACCAGGACGCCTTACGCACAGACACGGGGACCTAAAGGCGGCAGCGATAAGCCATCTGCCATGATGATAAAATATCGGGACATGAGCTTTACCTTTGTTTCTCTCTCAGGTCACTCTATTGGGTGCGTGGGCAAGTATTCTTAAGTACGTAGATGGTTTTCAGGACCCAGACGCAGATGACAAAGCAAACTTCTTCAAGGGCATCATGATTTTTAGCTGGGTGGTGGTTATCATCTATCTAATCATCTACGCGCTCAGCTTCCCTAAGATGTGCAAATGCAAGCGACCTTCTTTGTTCACTATAACGGTAGGTAACGCATCATCTTAAGGACGGGGAAAGTTTCCAAATCAGTGTCTCTTATATTTAAACATATACAATTCTGTAAATATCGGAAACTCGCGGGCTGAATCCTCGTAATGGAAGCCTGTTCACCCATATAGGAATTATATTTACATAGCATGCAGTTTTTGGATGAGCGTGTGCAGCACGCCTTACCCTAATAATGTCAGCACATGCGTTCTGTCTGGCTTCATTTTTTTTTCTTATTTTTTCATTTGTCTCACATTGCTCCACAACATAATCACAAACATGCATTGCGTGCAGAAGCGATGTCATTCTCTAAGAAACGTGCTCGCATGCACATTTGTCATAGTGCGCGAACTAGTCACGGAGGAAATAAGGAAATGTACTAGTCAATCGGAAACGTACGTTCGCCAACACGAATTTGACCAATTAAGTTTGCTGTGTTTGGGCGCCTTTAAACACCCAATTGGTAAATGTCCAATGCTTCTTAATTGTAAGTTTGGTACATGTTTAATTGGTGTTTTTGTTTTTACAGTCGATAGTGTTCTACTTCATGTTGTTCTCCTTGTTACTGGCCTGTACTGCAAATCTAGTCCCAAGAGCTGTCGATCTTGGTGATGCTTATTTTAAATTACCGTCCAGTCCTGGAAAAGACAAAGTCATGCCATATATCATCGCTCTGGACGTCGCCTTGGTATGAATGTACTGTACATGTAGGTCTTAGTAGATGAGAATCAATGAATAGCTTCGTTGCAGGGGCGTCGCTAAGCGGGGTCCTCGGTTGCCCTCGATCCACCCTTACAAATGGTAGTAAACCTGCCTACACCCTTGCGTTGCATGGGTGATGGTACAAAATTGTAATACGTCTTTTTGATGTTGACCGGTTACGGTTAAACTCAAACGTTTCAACGACCAAACGTTCACTGTTGAGCTACTCGTTTTTAGCGGTGGTGCTCCTAAGCAAAGTGATTCTGTTGCAAATTTGCTAATAATTTAGAAACGGAAATTTGAATTTTTTGTTTTCAGGGGACATTTACGACTTTACGATCACAATCAAAACAGAAAAAGTTATGGAGGTGTGATGGTGTAGCGGTTAAGACTTTCGTGGTATAAGGTTACACTCTGTATGCTTTATCTCCCTGCGTAGGTGTATAAATTAGTACCAACGAACCACCATTAGGCCCTACCTTACCTTGTTGGAAGTAGTTCTTCATCAGGCTACAAAAGCTGGGCCTAGTTGCCGGTAAAAGACGAGCCTCCTGGTTGCTTGGTTAATTGGACAAGACTTAACCACTACCACAGGAAACAAACCCGAAACAATCAAATTACTGATCAGCTGACTGATAGGTATTTACTACGTCTACTCCAACAGGCGTTTGGCTTTTTATCCAGTATTCTGTTCGTCGTGGACATGGTGCTGAATTACAGAGTGTTTCAGACACAGAGAGCACAGGAAATTCCTCCCGAACAAGGAATGCAACTCCTCCAAAGACGGGTCTGGGATATCAACTATGAGTACTTGAAGTCTCCGGTTTTTTACGTCAAATTGGTAGAAATGGTAAGAATTGTTTTTGTTATATGGCTGAACTGGTCCGCGCTGAAAAGGAGCTTTCTGATTGGTTTCCTGATCTGTCCGAATTTTCCTATAATGACCGCTAAGATGGACCGCTCACGAAAAGATCTCACTAAATCGTGTGTTGGAAAAATTTTAGAAGAGACGACGGTCTTGTATGAAGTAGAAGCCGTGTTCCTGCTTGCTTGCCTATTATTTTGGCAAAGGCCCCTGCGAAAATCAAATTATGAAAATCGTTTGTTCCCTTCTTTCGTCTTTGTAGCGTGCGCAAAGACAGCCATTATATCAATAAATCATTTATTGAACTAGCTTGTTCAATAACATAAATCATTCAGAGTGGTCGCTCGAATGTACCTGTAAGTTTTCACTGTCTTCAAAAGGCTAGACTTTAGTCATTTGAATTCAAAATCACAAATTAAAATTCTGGAAAAAAAAGGAGTAAGTAAGTTGCATTGAACACACTACCATTTTGCAGGCATTATTGTTTGGGGCCTGGGTGTGCATCTTGAAGTACTTCGACTGGAGCATTTTTGAAAATCCGGGAATTGAGGTTGAGGATTCAAAAGAGGATTTCTTCAAAGGCATTACGATCTGGGCCTGGGTGATGGTCATCCTTCTGGTTTTGACCGTCATATTCAGTTTTGACAAGATTTGCAGTCGCTCCTCACCGTGGACTCTGACGGTAAGAAAGTATACCAATCGTCTCATTTGCCACACTCCTATTTACTTCTCTCCTTTCCTACTCCCATTCTTGTCCCGAAGGTCTGGCAACAGAAAACGTTTCTGCGAACTCGATAGTTGCCTCAGTCCATATGTCACTCTCATATGAAGGCATTTATGGTATACTGACTTCATGGGCAGACAGTGCAGAGCCTCACCACGATTCATTTATACGGGGAGCTGTATGGATCGATTTATTTGTTTGTTTCCTTGGTTTGTTATGCCATTTATGCTTCGTCCTCCTTGGTCCGGGGCGTCCCTCAGGCATTTTACAGTGTTAGTGCTTCAGGTCAGCCACGGATACATAGAAAAAGAAAATGTGCGTCTTCCGCTAGTGATGATCGCTCATGATAATGATGATGATGATGAGGAGGAGGAGGAGGAGAAGGACAAAGAGGAAGACGACGAAGAGGGAAATTGAAAGCTTACTTCGCTCGCTACACGATCCAATGAGAAAATAATCTTATCCTGTTATACAACTTTTATGTCGTAATAGCTATATTACCAATAACATTTCATATACTTCTTATGCCTAATTATAACAACCGTAAGTAACATATCTCCGAGCGAGTAGAGCTCAGCTCACTGCACGCCTTGGTCCAATTTGGCCCTTTAATGAGGTGGATTGGAAAATTCTAAACACAAAAGCGCCATACTTCTTTTTCGTCCTTTGATGATATTAAATTCTCCCTTTGTTATTTTTGTAGACTTTGATGTTCTACGTCCTGATGTCCATTCCGTTGATTGCCTGCTGTGGAAATCTAACTCCTCGGGCTGTTGACTATGGAAAGTCGTACAAATATTTCACGTCCAAGTCTAAACAGAGTATTCTTGCCCTGTTCATAGGCCTGGTAAGTACATTGGCCTCAGCGAAACATGCAAGCAGTTATCGAGAGTCACCCTGGCTTTGCTTCTAACTTATTAACAATTAATCTTAATATCACCTTGCTTTTTTTCTGAATGAATCCAAGATTGTTAAAATTATGTTTCGAACTTAATCTAGTTTCCCTATCTCGTAAGGAACTATAAATAACCTTAATTCGGAAAAAATAAGAATTTTCAAGGGCCATTTCTGGAATAAACCCTAATCGATTTTATGTACGACGCGATTGAGTGGAGTAATTGTTGTGTTATAAAGTCAACCTGAGGATTCTCAGAAGAAAACATTTTTTGTCATCTATTTCGAATACTTCTCGAATACTTCGGTATTCGTGGGCATGAGGAAAGGATATGAGTTACTCGGAAGACAATCACAGCATTCCTTTGCCATATTCGGGGCAGTCTACGTATATAATAATGTTAAATATCTGTATTCTAAAAGCCTGAAAGGAAATTGTCAGTCTTTTTCTCAGCCTGGAGATATCAATCAATCAATCAATCAATCAATAATGTTTAACGGCTACATTTTCGCACTAAAAAATGAATTAAAATGTGTTTATGAATTTCGATGCGTTTATATTGATCATCGTATTTTAGTAATGAAATAAGTTTAATTTTTCTGATATTTCAGGGCTTGGGTTACATCGCCTGGATAACTTTCATCGTGGATATTGTCCTTATTTACAAGTTGTACCGACAACAAAGAATGCAGGAATTGCCTCCGCAGCAGTTCGCAGGTCAACCTGTCATACAACAACCGGCGGTGGTGATTATGCCTCAAAACATGGGAGAAGGCGGGAAGCAGCAAGTTTTCCAACCGGTTGCACATCCAGGGCTGCAGCCATTTCAAAATCCGGGACAGCAGCCTGTAGTGATTGGAGCGCCACCACCGGGTCATACTCCGCAGCCGCAATACGACGCGACCCAGAAATAAGTTGTGCAACGCTAAGCTGTATAGCTGTGTAGTGTGTATTTACTGACAGTTTCAAATAATTATATAAGCGTATGGAATTTGGGAAGTCAATATGTATAACCGGATGGCCGTAATGAACCAGAATGCATGCAGGGTGCGTGAACGTACACCGTGTTGCACTGCGCTGCTCATTTCTAGGAATTTGCAGTCGGATATAAATGTAGTCATCTCCATATTGAGCAGGCAAACGTAGAACAATTTTTACTCGAGAAAACGCTAATTATAGCATTTAGTTATCACAGTCAACCAAGCAAAATAATAAGTCAATTTCTGGATTACCCTAGGCCTCCTATTCAAAGTGAGGCTTGGTGCACATTCCTCCATTTGAAAATTAGTTTTAATTCACATGCAAGTACAACTGCTTTTAATATGAAAGGATGCATGTGGCCTATTTACTCCGGGATTCAAAACGCTGCCTAACAAACTTGTTTTTTACAACTGATAAAATTAAGTGAATTAAAATTTACAGTGGACTCCACAGTCGCTCTTTTCTCACCTCTTTAAGGTGGGGTCAGAGTTTCTTGAATACGTTTTGCGTGTGTTTGTGGAGGAGGAAAATGAAAAGTGAGAAACTAGAGAAAAAAATACACCTTTGGAACAAGGGCGTCTGAACAGACAATCAATTCCACTCATCAGAGAACGAGACGAATTCCAGGATTTATACCCGAGGACACATTATTGAGACATGAGTACTTTCACCACTGCCACAGTTCTCTTCCTCCTTTTGAATTTTGAATTTTTGCCGATTTGTTAGTAAGACTGCGTAAACTGCTTCAGTCAGCTGTTAATTCACTTCCATTAAGGACGGTTGATCGCGACCTGCGCTTTGACTGTTCCACTGTTCAACTTATGAAGACATATCATTATTCATTCCAATTTGTATGATATTTTAGAAATTAAAGAATTAGCTTTTGCTGCGTTATTCACTGTGCTGATTTAGTAGAACGAATTTCTAAAACCAGACACCTTGGAAGAATTCTCATCCTGGGCGGGCTGTAATGCTTCTAGTAGTTACTGAACGCTCTTGTTCCTTCAGTAACCCTGGGGGGAGAAATACCCCACCCCCTCCCTCAATTGAAGCCCTGTGTATTAATGATATACAAACCCCAGCTTTAAAAGGAAACTGATTACCAGTCGGTATTATCATTTAAAACAATGCTTCGTTTTTAGGGACACTAGCGTTTTGCTTTGCCTAACCAGTTAACGAACCCTGAATCCTCTAAGCCCTGATATAAAAATGCATACTCTCCTTACTGTTCTCCATGCATTTGTTATGGCACTAGCAAGGAGAATTTGTCTAAATATCAAGACCTCTTATCCTTGGTGATCACCTCCTTTATTCTCATCACTTGAACGTTCGAACAAGTAGTGATAATGTAAAGAGAAATTTCATTTTCGTCACTGTTAGGGCTTAATTAAAGGGTTAATTGAGATGCCTGTAGTCGGAGGATCAAGGCGTTTGTTTGCTTTGAAATTTTGCCTTAGACAACTTGGGAAAGATTTGTTTAAGGCCCTTGAGCCGCCGGTGTAGAATGATACAATGCAAGGAAATCTTCCCCTGACTTGTACACGATTTTATCTTTGTAGTCGTCTCCCCAGGACTCGTCGGTGCCGGAGGCAAGATAACGAATTGGACATTCCCTGCGATGAGACCAGCATAGGCCCTTTTAAGTTCGTACTGCTCATGAGAGTCGAAAATCTGGGAATACGACAGCTGCTGTTCAACCGTCGAGCGGTCAAGGAGTTTCAAGGTCAAGTTATTTTTAAAACTCTCGTCAATTCATGGAAAAATTTCTTCCTCAGTTGAATCAGACGCAAAAGAAAAAAAAGCAATTTCAAAACTACGTATGAAACTGGACTAGGCCAGCTTGGAGGGCGAAGTGTTAAGAAATCCGCCGTGCATCGTTATAGAACCGATGTCACTATATTGAATTGGAGATCTGGAACCGCCTTTGGAACCCGTTCATATTAAACATTAGCAAAATGACAAGGGATGAAACTGGAAGGAGAGCCTTCGAAAACCGTAGGTGGAAAAACGTAGCTAAATCTCCTTCGTGATTTCACTAAAACGGGTTTGTGGCAAGGTTAGGTGTTGAAGTAGTTGTCTAAGGGCACATTTTATCAAAATATCCGCAACTGTCAAATGTTTTTATGTCGTTTTCCTGATGCTTGATATCGTAGTAAATCTACCACCATCAGAGGGTCACGGAAGCAACTGCGAATACTTGTATGACATATTTATGGTGGAAGTGAAGAGTTCGTACGATCTGATTGGTGTATCTGAAGTATGCAACGTCTATCGTCCCAAAACAACTTTTAATTCTACTGTAAAGTTTCAATTAATATTTCTAAAAAATAAACAAAACCGTGACCCCTAAAACACTGTAGTGAAAGACGAAACTTTCACTGCGTTAACCGTCCAAATACCTGAAACTTAACCATCCCTGTCTAAATTGACACATGTCATCGATCCTCATCTACTCTCATTTCTCAGAAATCGCGTCGCGTCTTCTAAGATGGGTATCGTTTTTCCGCATAGTAAGACGCGGAAGGCCTTGTTCATTCACTTCAGAGGTCAGTGTTTGTAGACTACCCTGACTGAGGGAAGAAAAAAGTTCTGTAAAAGCGCACACCCAAGAAAAAGTGAAGAAAATCGGTTCAAAGAAACAAAAGGTAAAATAGTTTAGTCTGTTTCAAACTGAGGGTCTGTAAACTCGTTAGCCGATTCCGAAGACGGTTCAAGTAAACACAATTACGTGATTTCACGCTGTCGAGTTTGTATTCAGCAACAAAGCCATCAAAATGTGGATACGTTTTGTGATGAGCGTGCTCTCATTTTTAAAATCATGATCCTCAGTTATTCTTCCAGATAGATTTTCAAACTTTCGATTCCAGTGATCGAGTGTTTAAGGCAGGAAGGATAGACCTAAAGAAGGAGAAATTTCTTAGTTACGGAGCTCTTTCCTCTTCAGCTGGCAAACTTGAGTGCCGGGCCGGTAAAACCCGAGTGCCTGCGGTGCCGGCAAAAGCGAGTGCCACTACTTTGTGAAGAGCAGCTAATGTAGCGAATATTGTTGGTTCTAAGTTTCTTGTTGGTTCTTGTCCTTGCTCCGAGAGGTTTTTCTCCGGGTACTCCGGTTTTCCCCTCTCCTCAAAAACCAACGTCTCCAACTGAATTGGATACCGTTGACAACTAAATAAAGAGTTGATTTATTTAATCGACTTCCGGCGATGAAATTCTGTTTGGAAGGCTTCGAACATTTGAATACTTTGTTAACTGTGCTGAAAGCACTAGCCAAGGCTGCTCTTAAGAAAACCATTTCATTGCATATAGTTTACACAATTGCATAGGTTGAAATACGCTGATGGGATCTGCGAAAAAAAATCCTAAGTCTAACAATGAAAATGTTCTCCCTCCCTTGGTGTTAGAGCCGGAAAATTTATTCCAGGTAAGGTCTTCAATCTGTGAAAGGCCTTTTCAAATCAGTGCATTTTAATAGACCCCATCGCCGATTTATGCGCGTAAACATCAAAAAGGATGTCTGGTCTTCTCAGCGGCCAGTAGTGACCTTTGGACCAATAAGACGAATAATATAATCTTAACTGCTTCTGTTTACAGTTGATCATTCATTTGACGGTTAAATTTTAGCCACCATTTATGCGTTAATGTTAGGTAATGAACAGTGAACTGAATCACATACCAGAGAAAGTCTTAAGTCTAGCTAATAGGCCAGCCGTTTAATTTGGATAATTTTTCGTATTTTCGGTTCTGTTTGTGCTTTATATTTTCCTATTTTCTTGTTTTATTTTTTCGTTCGTTTTTCGTGGCCAGTATTTTCGCTGGCCTCAATATATTTCTTATGGTACAAGTTAGGAAAACTTTTTCGTTCACTCCCATTGACCTGTATGTTTGACCAAGCAGTTGCAATGAGAAGACAGCGATTCTGGTCACTGGCTTTACAACGTGGCTACCGGGTTTTCTTTTTTTCAATCTTAATCTTGAAGACATTTTTTCTAGAAAAACAATGATAAAATTAAGGCGAAATCACCGCAGTTAAATCAAATCACAAATTTGTAACCTGCACTTGCATTGTCTGTTACTCCTCCACATTCAGCTTCCAACACTAAACGATGCAGCAACCCACAGCTAAACAAAATGGGATGCAGACAACTGTCAATCAACCGGATGACCTACAAGACCAGGTCCCAGGACAGGTCCCCCTGAACCAACCAATCGTGACCGCGCCCGTCTCAGGCCAGCCGAGTATGGTCACGTCCGTCCCAGGGCAGCCAATCGTAAGGGCGCTCGCCCCAGGCCACCCAATTATGTACCAGATGGCTCCTGGGCAACCTCAGCCAGTTTTTGTCCCTGCCGTTCCTGGACAGCCTAACATGTCACCACAGTGTCAGGGTGGGCAGCATTATGCTTCTGGTGGGGGACAACCGGTTCAACAGGTGCAAATGGCGCAACCAATTAAAGGACAGTGGTTCCCGGGTCAGCCTCCGCATCGAGATCCCGACATGTCCCCAATACAGTTTAACAACGCTTACATGTAAAGCCCCTTAGGGGCTACAAGAATTGTCGAATTCGTAAGTACCGTGATACCTTTCTCATCTGAATTTAGAGCAACGTTATGTTTTTAAAAACCGCTTTTAGTTACCTTCTATACCCTCGTATTGCCACCTGGTATTTAAAAACCGCTTTTCGTTACCTTCTATTCCCTAGTATTGCCACCTGGTATACTGCAATGGTTGTATATTGCAGCTCTGGGTGTTACAACCCAACCCGGAATTACATGACGCTATTACCACAGACTTATATAAAGTGAGTGCAATGCACAAGCAGTTAATTTGTTGTCCTATTGGAAATGAAAACAGAAACAAATAACACGAAGACTTAGATGACAATGACTCAGTATGGTTCCCTGTATTCCTTTAATTTATGTATATATTAATCCCTTTTAACAGTTCACTCTTATTGTGGCTGGGGCCTGTATCATCGCCTACTCTAACAAAAGGTACGGAGTAGATGGAAGAGGGAATTTCTTCAGGGGAGTCACCATATTCAGTTGGGTGATGGTGATCATGCACCAAATCACATACATGTTTGGCCTCAACAAAAGCAAGTTCTGCTTCGGGCAACCGAAGTAAATAAGAAGAAATCTTGGCAAATGTTACTTTCTCCCTCCCCCCTTTCGTCTTGATCAGCCTTGACTTAAACATACAAGAGTAAAGCTGTTTTTTTTGTTTTGTTTGTTTTTTTTTTTTTTGCGTATTTTCAGTTAGAACGTTCAGACAAGTCACCGTATCGGGTTCACTGTCGCTCGAATTTAAAAGTAACCAACAAACTCTGCGTCATACGTTTATGGATGATGATGATTGTAGATTACCACCGTTTTCACTACTACGCGACTTTTCTTTTTAAAACACCTCTGAGCACTTTGCAATACGCTTCCGTCAATCATACCTTATATGGGAAGCGTGTGATGTTACCGCAATTGAATTGAGCTCGAAGGAATAATGATGGCGCCAAATTATCCCGTAAATTTGCGCTGGCGAGTCATATATTGACTAGTAAGAGGCTTTAGAGTCGTTGATGTTGCAAGAATACTTCACGTTTGGTAGATATTTGTAAAGAAATTTCGACATTTCTTCAGAATTAAATACCCGCCCGGTGGATTATCCTAGGCGGCGGATGGTAAGCGTGCGTTTAAACTCGCGAATAAGCTAAACCAAAGTGTGAAGTAATAATTCTAGGTTTTCTGACCTGAAAATAGCACACATGTTATTCACCACGAGTATAAATCTGGCAATATCCCGAAGTGTACGAGGACGAAATTCAGGAGTGGATGGAGTATGCAACGGGAAAACGAATCATGATCGGCGTGCGATCAACCGATTTATATTCGTGAAGAAAATGGGTTTTACAAGAAGAAAGGTACGTATGACTAGCTGCATTTTTTTGGAAGGAACACTGCTAATTCTAATCACCTATCACCTCCGGAATGAATTGAAAAAACAAAATAAAGCATAAGCTTATAATGCGCTTGTAACGTTTGTTGTTCTACGTTTCGAGAATGTAAACATATAACGCTGTGACATGATAGGGAAATTGTTATTTCTACAAGCGGGAACGGGGAATCGAGGAAAATATTTAAGCTTACTTTCAAGTTTACTTCTTCGTTATAACTCAAGACGATTGCCAAAGAACGTGATGAGGGAAACAGGACGATGTATTGTCGTAGGATCGCTGAATTTCACCGAGAACAGTTGCTATTTATAGATGAATCTGAGAAGTTCTGATTCATCTATAAATAGCAACTGTTCTCGGTGAAATTTAGCGATGACCCACGACGATACATCGCCCTATTTCGCTTATCACGTTCTTTGGTAATCACAGCGAGCTATAACGAAGAAGTTAACATGAGACTGTGCTAAAATATTTTCCTTGATATTTCCCCGTTCCCGCTTTAATTTTATAAATAACGATTTTTCAGATTTTTCTTGCTAGCATGTCACAGCGTTAACATTCACGTAGAACAATAAACGTGATAAAGCGCTTATGCTTTGTTTTTCATTCCATTCCTCGGGTGATCCATTCCTTGGGTGATAGGTGACTAGAATTGGCATCGTTTCTTGCAAAAACAATCCAACAAGTCCTACGTACGTTTCTTCAGCTTTCTTCTTGTCAAACCCATTTTCTTCACGAATCGGTTGATCGCACGCCGATCATGATTCGTTTTCCCGTTGCATACTCTATCCACTCCTGATTTTCGACCTCGTACACTTCGGCATATTGCCAGATTTATACTCGTGGTGAATAACATGTCGTTTGCTATTTTCAGGTCAGAAAAGCTAGAATTTTTACTTCACACTTCGGTTTAACTTATTCACGAGATTAAACGCAAGCTTACCATCCACCGCATAGGATAATCCACCGAGCGGGTATTTATTTCTGAAGAAATGTCGAAATTTCTTTACAAATATCTACCAAACGTGAAGTATTCTTGCAACATCAACGACTCTAAAGCCTCTTACTAGTCAATATATGACTCGTCAGCGCAAATTTACGGGATAATTTGGCGCTATCTTTATTCCTTCGAGCTCAATTCAATTGCGGTAACATCAGACACTTTCCATATAAGGTATGATTGACGGAAGCGTATTGCAAAGTGCTCAGAGGTGTTTTGAAAAGAAAAGTCGCGTAGTAGTGAAAATGGTGGTAAATCGGCGTGAAGAGTTTGATGAGTTTTCGCCCATAAATGAATTTAAAGCTATTGAGCTGTGGTTTTCCATTGTACTGCACGTTTTCTATGGTGCCACTGCTATGTCTACTCCCTGGAAGATCGAAGCGATCTCCTGATCATCTCGTTGGATAATTATATGAGAAAAATTAAGCACCGCGTTCACGGCAAACGAGTCGGCAAACGCGAACGGCAAAATACCACGTGATCATGAGTTTCCCGCCATTTTTCACTTTTGCCGGTTGCCACTTGCAATTTTCAACACGAAGACGCCTGTTCTCGCGTTTGTCAACATCGCGTTTGTCACCCTACTATGGTGAGGAGAACAGTGTATCAAGCTCATTCACGGCAAAACTCTTCTGTCCAAGATGTCACGCAAGCCGTTAGCCGAACATTTTACGTTATGGACATGAAACAACGAGCTGGATTTTTCTTCCACGATTCTCAATTTTTTATACCCTTTGGAAATACTGCAGTTGTTATTCTTTTCTATTTCAGATAGCTTCTGTATGAGCGAAGGATAGACGGCACAAGTGAACAAATGTCCAGTTCTAGTAGAAGCGATTCGTGCGTTTAGTATATTTTAAAAAAGATACGTTTCCTTCGGTGTTTGCATAAACATCCCATTTATCACTTCTTTGGTTTTGCCTCAAAACGTGCTTGTTTTTGGCCCTCATTTGATGTTTTCGATTTCGTCGGTCCAAAGTCATCCTCGGACACCCAGGGGCGGCTAGTTGGGGCGACGGGATTTTCACGGGCGAAAGTTTACAACAAGAACGGGAGAGCCCCTGGGCATTTACTTTTACTGAACGAGTTCCAGAAGCGTTTGAAATCCCGCTCGCTGATTGGCCAGAAAATTTTTCTGGCCAATCAGAAGGCGGGATTTCAAACACTTCTGGAACTCGTTCGGTAAGAGTAAATGCCCAGGGGCTCTCCCGTTCTTGATCGTAAACTTTTGCCCGTGAAAATCTCGTCGCCCCAACTAGCTGCCCCTGGGTCTCCAAGGATGGTCCAAAGTAACACAACTACCGAACTGAGACCTAAATAGCCATCAAAAGCGAGTGTAATTTTTCGAAATTATTGCAACGGTACGCAAGTTGCACGCATGTTTGTATCTGCAACGGCAGGCGTGTTTGTGTTTGCCGTGAAAACTCGGGTCTAACAGAAACTGCAGTAATTATTTGTTCTACTGCAATAATCGGCGGTGAAACTGCGTGACATCTTGGACGGAAGAGTTTTGCCGTGAATGAGCTTGATACACTGTTCTCCTCACCACAGTAGGGTAAAGGGAAACTTTTGCAAAGTTATTCAGTTAACTGTTTTGGTCAAACAGGGAAAAGGTTGAAACCTACAAATGATTAGAACTGACAACACTGGAGAGGCCGTTTTTTAAAAAATCAAAAACTGAATACAATTATTCTGCTCTCGATTCTGCTCCCAGACGTGCTCCTAGCCGTGTCTGTTCGATTATTTATCTCTTTTCAGTAAAATATCGTTTATAGTTATTCTTTGCTTATGCATAAACTCTGAAATAGAAAAAAAAATAACAATTTCAGAGTGTTTGTTAATCGGCGGTGAAACTGAGAATTTATCGTGGACGCAAAAGCCACCGACTCATTTCGTGATCGAAACCTTTCAGCTAATTACTCTTGCGGTTTGTTGCGGTTACGTCTCGAATCTGATTTGTCGCAGAACAATAAACATTCCAGAAATAATTTTAGGCGTTCATGGTTTAATGGGTTTCACTGTAACACTCGAAGCGACTGTACTCAAAGTGATACGAATCTTTTTATTCCAACCTGTCGATAACGATAACCTCGTGATCCTAAATATCATCGTTACTCTCATCACCTGCAAATCAATATTTTTGGTTAATTATAATAAACAGAAACTCAATAATCCCAAAAACTCGGGAAAAACTGACAGCTAAATATTCTTACCTTCCATCTTTCGCTCTCCACGTGCAATCCTCGTTTCTTTGCCGTACTGCGCAGACTCCAACTTAATTTTTTAGGTATTACCGCTGACCACTATTTCTCATTCCCCATTCCCCATTCCCCATTCCCCATTCCCCATTCCCCATTCCTTGTTTTAGTAACATCCTGTGAATGACATTTCACGTTTTTGAAGGATTCTTGTCCTTTTTCTGTGTTTATGCATTAAAGGAATTTTCATTAGTGAGCAATCTGATCAATTTCCTTTTGAACTTTAGTGCGTAATTTTCAATATTTTTCTTAGAGGATTTCTACTGTATTTTATTCGAAAAGTGGAAATCGTGACTATTCTAGACTGAGTCGGTGTTGTTTATGGATTTCAATGTAGGTTGTTTTTCTTCGGCGACGCATATTGGGTTGTTTTGACTAATTCGTAATTTAGTATTCAACACCTGAAGAGTCGCTCTGTCGTCATTTTAGTCTTAGTGTAAAGTTCCTTATGTTTTTTGTTCAGTTGTGGAATATTTTATCTTCCTTATATTGTTATATTTTTAGTTTCTCCATTTGAAATGAATGACATTTCTGTCCCAATTTAGCGACTAAACTTAGACTCGCCGTTTCAGTGAGTGAGTTCAGTGTGGCATGTTTTCGTGTTCGTTTTGTTTTTTGTTAAACCGCTAAGCCATTTCAGTGTGTCTTTATTTGCAGATCGAAATGAAATCTTTATTTAAGAAACTATAAGCAAAGCATTTCTCGGTTGAAGACTATTTTGTCTAAAATGAGACTCTAAAAGCTTCCTAAAATTAGTTCAGGGTGTGTTCTTGAAAGCGCCCCATTAATACTTCGCGGGTGAAAAACTTGTGTCATTTTCTCTTGATAATTAAAGTGTGCTTGAAAGTTTCCGAAAACATTTTTTGGGTAATTTTTTGTCAGTAAACGGTTTGATGCCGGGAAAATATTATTTATTTTAGAAAAATAGATTTTGAGAAATGTTTCATGGTTAACACAATGAAACAGCCAGAAGGATGCAGTGGAATCAGTGAGAATTGTGTATTTGCAGGGAAAAGTCTGTCGAGTCGCTACCGGGAGCAACTTAAGTGGGTTTTTTTTAGCAATTGTAGTTTTACAAGTACTCTTCTTGAACTTAATTAGCTAGCTTTCGAAATAATACTACAAGAAGAGCTGTCGGTGAAAGTCGTGCTGAAGTCTTCTCTTTGAAGAAAAATAAGCCAAGCCACAGTTTCCTCAGTGGTCCGCATGTTTTCCCTTGCTGTTTTTCACCTCTTGGCGAATAACTGTACAACTAAAATTTAATGTATTTTACGGGCCAATAAGCATGAGAGAGAGATGTGGAGCTCCGCTTTTAGGCTTGGCTAAATCTATATATTAGGTATTTACTACGTTTACTTCCACAGGCGTTTGGCTTTTTATCCAGTATTCTATTCGTCGTGGACAAGGTGCTGAATTACAGAGTGTTTCAGACACAGAGAGCACAGGAAATTCCTCCCGAACAAGGAATGCAACTCCTCCAAAGACGGGTCTGGGATATCAACTATGAGTACTTGAAGTCTCCGGTGTTTTACGTCAAATTAATAGAAATGGTAAGAAATCGCTTATCCAGAGTGGTCGCTCGAATGTACTCGTAAGTTTGCACTGTTCTCGTAAGGCTAGACTTGTAGTTTTTCACTATGTACTTTTAGTCATTTGAATTCAAAATCACGAAAAAATTCTTGAAAAAAAGGATGCATCTTGAGTTTATCACAATTCCATTTTTGCAGGCATTATTGTTTGGGGCCTGGGTGTGCATCTTGAAGTACTTCGACTTGGACGTTTTTAAAAATCCGAACATTGATGTTGAGGATTCAAAAGAGGATTTCTTCAAAGGCATCACAATCTGGTCCTGGGTGATGGTCATCCTTCTGGTTTTGACCGTCATATTCAGTTTTGATAAGATTTGCAGTCGCTCCTCACCGTGGACTCTGATGGTAAGAAAGTATTCTTCGCCTTATTTACCAAACTCCTGTTTACTTTTCTCTCTTCCTAATATTGTTCCGACGATCTGGCGACAGAAATATTTTTCCGCGAATTCGATAGTAGCCTCAGTCCATATGTCACTTTGATCTGTCCCCTTCATTTACTGTATATTAACTTCATGGAGACATAGTACAGACCCTCGCCACGATCTTTACGGGGAGCTGTATGGATCAATTTGTTTGTTTGTTTACTTGGTTTGTTATGCTATTTGTACTGATGATGATGACGACGACGACGATGAGATGGAGGAGGAGGAGGAGGAGGAGGAGGAGAAGGAAAAAGACGAGGAAGACGACGAAGAGGGAGTTTTAACTTACTTCGCGCGCTAGACGATCCAATAAGAAAATAGTCTTATCCTGTTATGTAACTTTTATGTCATAATAGCTTTATTGCCAAAAACATTTCATATTTCATATCTCCGAGCGAGTAGAGCTCAGCTCACTGCACGCCTTGGTCCAGTTTGGCCGTTTATTGTGAGGTGGATTGGTAGATTTTAAACACAAAAGCGTCATACTTCTTTAGTTTCGTCCTTTAATGATTTTAAATGCTCCTTTTATTTTTGTAGACTTTGATGTTCTACGTCCTGATGTCCATTCTGTTGATTGCCTGCTGTGGAAACCTGACTCCTCGGGCTGTTGACTTTGGAAAGGAGTACAAATATTATACGTCCAAAGAGCTTAAACAGAGCGGTCTTGTCCTGTTCATCGGCTTGGTAAGTATGTTAGCCTCAGCAAAACATGTTAGCAGATATTAAGAGTCGCCCTGGCTTTGCTTCTAACTTATTAATTGCCCCCGCAGGGTTTTGGCCTGAGGAGGCATGATTGGAGTCCCTGCGTATAGTATTTGTATTCTTACACAGGGAAAATCTCGATTTGCCCGCAATCGTCCAGCAAGGTGGCATCGGGAGTTGTAGAAACGCCCACAAGTGGGTATCGGGAGGTGTGAGAATTTTTTACGCCACGTGTACATATTTTCGGGCAGAAAGAATTTTCAAAGTACAGAATTTACATGCACAACTTTAATTAACAACATCCGACTATGAGAAAAAGTGGTGTCGACCGCTCACCCTCGACGTCAGTTTATTACTAAGAAATTACTTTGACTCATCTCGACAGTTTTTCTTATCATGAACTAGACATTCGTAGCTTAATATAAAAATCTTAAACATCTTCGTACGTTGCGTGTGAGCCGAGATTTAATTTTTAGAAGATATTTTTTACACCCGCGCTGCCCGCGCTTTCTAGAAATACCAATTTTACATTCTATAAATATTCTAACAAGTAGGTGTGATAATTGCCTGCACGGCGAAAGGTGTGATCAATGCTTGCGTCAGCTTCTTACTAAGAAATTATCTTGGCACGTTGCGAAAGTTTCTTTTATTCATAAACTAGACATTCTTAGCTAAATATAGAGACCCTTTTAAGATGTTTAAAAACATCTTCGTACGTTGCGTATGAGCCGAGATTTAAGTTTTAGATTTTTAACGCTGCGAGCTGTACTTAAAATATGGTGATCGGGAGGTGTTTCCGGATAAATTGGACAACTGTTTCACTCTCGACACCAGCGTTGCTAGCCGCCATTTTTCAGTTCACTGTTTCCCAGAGACCTTAGCGCATCCATGGTTGGAATTGTACCCAGGTTTTCCTCAAACATGAGATGCTACAAATTCGGCCATTTTCACCCACCAACACGGGATTTTTCAAAATTGCTTCAATATCTCTGATTCACCGTGAGATTTCGGGCCAAATTGTGAGACCGTGAGTTGGTACCTCAAACCGTAAGTCCTGCAGGGTTGTCAGCGAAAATTCAGTTCTTACCAGCGGGGGCACCTGTAGTGTTAACTATCAACTAGCTTATTTCTGAATGAATCCAAGATTGTTAAAATTATGTTTCGAACTTAGTCTAGTGACCCTACCTCGTACGGAACTTTAACTCTAACTTGAATTCAGAGGGAAAATAAGGATTGTCAACCCCATTTCTGGAACAAACCCTAATCGATTTTATGTACGACGCGATTAAGTATTAATAGTAATTGTTGCTTTATGAAGTCAACCTGTGGATTATGGAAAGGGAAACATTTTTTACCATCTATTTCGCATACGTCTCGAATACTTCTGTACTCGTGGGTATGAGGAAACGATATGAGTTAATCGGAATACAATCACAGCATTCCCTTGCTATATCCGGGTTTTGCTAAACGCAGGCCCGTGGCCCCGCGGCCCACGGCCCACGGCCCACGGCCCACGGCCCGCGGCCCGCGGTCCACCTCACGGCCCGCGGCCCGGCGGCCCACCTCACGGCCCGCGGCCCGCGGCCCACAGATTTTTGGTCAGTGGTATATTAAAGCGCATGCTCAGATAGGCATCGGCGAGTGAGGTCGACTGTGGCCTAAAATGGACGATTGTGAGTTTTTGGTTTCTTCGCAATTTTAAACATTTTAATCCTCTGCAATCCTTGTATCTCTTTCATGCTTTTCGCTCAGGGAACGTACTTCTATGTCGTGTACGAGTACGTACTTCTATATCGCGGGTTGGCCCACAGAATTTTGTCTTTTGGAAACACAGCGGACGTTCGTCCTACAACGATGTAAGTTTTAACAGAATTGAAACTCTTATGTAATGAACTATCTCGTGTGTTTCGTGTTTAGTTGTTTTTGCAAGTCCACAGTCGACCACACTCCGCTGATGCCTAGGTGAGCATGTGCTTTAATATACCACTGACCAAAAATCTGTGGGCCGCGGGCCGGGGGCCGTGAGGTGGACCGCGGGCCGTAGGCCGCGGGCCTGCTTTTCGCAAAACCCGCTATATCCGGGGGTAGTGTCAAAGGAAATTGTTAGTCTTTTTTTCAGCCTTACTGAGATAATGATGATTGTATTTTGGTAATGAAATGAGAGTTAAATTTTCTCTGTTTCCAGGGCTTGGGTTACATCGCCTGGATAACTTTCATCGTGGACATTGTCCTGATTTACAAGTTGTACCGACAACAGAGAATGCAGGAATTCCCTCCGCAGCAGTTCGCGGGCCAACCCGTCATACAACAACCGGCGGTGGTGATTATGCCTCAAAACATGGGAGAAGGCGGAAAGCAGCAAGTCTTCCAACCGGTTACACATCCGAGACAGCAGCCATTTCAATATCCGGGACAGCAGCCTGTAGTGACTGGAGCGCCCCCACCGGGTTATACTCCGCAGCCACCATACGACCCGACCCAGAAATAAGTTATGCAACGCTAAGCTGTTTATGAAACGAAGTATAGCTATGTAGCGTGTATTTGCTGACCGTTTCAAATAATTATATAAGCGTATTGAATTTGGGAAGTCGATATGAATAACCGGATGGCCGTAATTCTAAAGAGTGTGGTTAGCTTCGTTCAGAGACCACGTTCCTGAACCAGAATGCATGCAGGGTCCGTGAACCTAAACCGTGTTGCACGTGCTGCTCAGTTCTAGGAATTTGCAGTCGGATATAAATGCAGTTATCTCCGTATTAGACCGGTAAACGTAGAACAATGTTTTGTTTGATAAAACGCTGATTAGAGCGTTTAGTTATCACAGTCAACCAAGCAAAATAATTAGTCCAATTGTGGATTGCCTTAGGCCTCTTTTTCAAGGTAAGGCTTGGTACACATCCCTCCATTTGAAAATTAGTTTTCATTCACATGCTTTTCGTATGAAAGGATGTAAGTGGCCTACTTACTCTGGGTTTTAAAACGCTGCCTCACAAGCTTGTTTTTCATAACTGTTAAAATTAAGTGAATTAAAATTTACAGTAGACTCCTCAGTCGCCCCTTTCTTACTTCTTTATGGTGGAGTCAGAATTTGTTGAATGTGTTTTGCGTGTGTTTGTGGAGGAGGGAAAAGAAAACTGAGAAACTCGAGAAAAATACACCCTTGGAACAGGGGCGTAAACAAACAATCAATTCTACTCATCAATCGAGACGAAGTCCAGTTCTCGTCCTCCTTTTGAATTTTGAATTTTTGCCCAATTTGTTAGTGAGACTGTGTAAACTGCTTCAGTCAGCTGTTTAGTGTTAGTTCAACTCCATTAAGGACGGTCGATCGCGACCTGCGCCTTGACTGTTCCATTGTTCAACTTATGTAGACAGATCATTATTCATTCTAGTTTGTATAATATTTTAGTATATTAAAGAATTATATCTCACTGCGTTATTCACTGTGCTGATTTAGTGAGAACGATTTAAAACCAGACACCTTGGAAGAATTCAAGAAACGGTCTACCACCCCATCCTGGGCGGAGTATAATGCTTCTAGTAGTTACTGAACGCTCTTGTTCCTTCAGTAACCCCGGGGGATAAATACTCCACCCCCTCCCTCAATTTAAGCCCTGTGTATTGATGATATACAAACTTCAGCTTTAAACGGAAACTGATTACCAGTTGGTATTATCAGTTAAGCGTTTCACTTTGCCTAACCGGTTAAGGATAAGGCCTCCTTTTATTACTGCGCATACGTTCTGCACATCTCTGGTATGGTCCAAGATATTCGGGCTTAAGAAATTTGCCCACTAATACAAAGGTATTTTTGCACGATTTGTGACTACGTGGAAAAAGCAAACCTTAGCATGGGCTATCAGAATCCAAAAAGAAAATCAGGGGTAACCACGCATTTTTCAGAGATAATTGAGCTTAACTTTAGAAAGAAAATGGCATACATTCTTTGTATTTTAAAGCTCTTTTAGAATTATGGTTGCTTAAATATCTCTAAAAATGCGTGGTTACTCACATTTTTCTTTTTAGCGGAGCTCACGGAGCACCATGGGTAAGCAAATTTGGTAACCTGTTGCTCCGAAAAATTTTGGTTCTGACGTTAGCGTACGTCCATCCGTCCGTCCGTCCGTCCGTACAGACTCTGGGGGAGGGCGACGGGAGTCCCAAGACAGCCTGACCAGGGGAGGTGGAATACCATCTTTTCTTGTAGCTGAAGTAAACAATATGGCGGCTGGTTCCTCGTTCGCTCGATTTTCAATACGATAATTGTAATACATTCTTGGAATGAAGACTTGTAGCAGTTCATCATGAAAGGGAAAAAGAACTGCTTCAATCTCGATGGCGCATATGGAAGGTATTGGAGAGCTTGAAGGCAAGAAATCCTTGTTCGAGGACATACTTGTTTTTTCAAAGCTAAGGAGATCTGGAAAGAACCCGGCGACTTTTGTTTAGATTTTCAAGTCCTTCTTTCAGTTCAGTGGCAAAGTAAATTACAGATTTGATTGTGAATTTACATTGTAAAAATTGTTGAATTGAGCGACTTTACATGTTTAGTAAAATACGGTAATTTTCTTGAAATGTTTTGAAAACTTCTTTAAAATAGCTAGTAGTTCCCGTTTGCTGGCTTGCGAGTAACTTCACTCGAGGGAAAAATTGAATGCAGTTTGCTTTCCTAGGCAAACAAGTGCTTCGTAGGTGAATGATATTTCATGTTTTTGAAGGTTTCTTGTTCTTTTTTCTGTGCTTATTCATTAAAGGAATTTTCATTAGTGAGTAATCTGATATTTAGGCTTCTGAACTTTAGTGCGTAATTTTCAATATTTTTCTTACAGCAATTCTACTGTATTTTATTCGAAAAGTGGAAATCGTGATTATACTAGACTGAGTCTGTGTTGTTTTGTTGTTTTTCTTCGGCGATGCATATTGGGTTGTTTTTGTGTTTAGTATTCAACGCCTGAAGAGTCGCTCTGTCGTCATTCTTAAGTTTATAGTCTTAGTGTAAAGTTCTTTATGTTTTTTGTTCAGTTGTGGAATATTTTATCTTCCTTACATTGTTATATTTTTTGGTTTCTCCATTTGAAGTGAATGACACTTCTGTCCCAATTTAGCGACTAAACTTAGAATCGCCGTTCCAGTAATTGAGTTCAGTGTGGCATGCTTTCGTGTTCCTTTTGTTTTTATAAAACCGCTAAGCCATTTCAGTGTGTCTTTAGTTACAGATCGAAATGAAATCTTTATTTTAGTAACTATAAGCGAAGCATTTCTCGGTTTAAGTCTATTTTGTCTAAAATGAGACTCTGAATTCTTCCTAAAATTAGTTCAGGGTGTGTTCTTGAAAGCGCCCGATTAATACTTAGCGGTTGAAAAACTTGTGCCATTTCAGTCTTGATAATTATACGCGTGCTTGAAAGATTCCGAAAACATTTTTGGAGAATTTTTGTCAGTAAACGGTTTGATGCCGGAAAAATATTATTTATTTTAGCAAGATATATTTCGAAAAATGTTTCATGGTTAACAGAACTAAACAGCCAGAGGGATGCATTGAAATCAGTGAGAAATATGTATTTGCATGTAAAAGTCTGTCGAGTCGCTACCGGGAGCAACTTAAGTGGGTTCTTTTGTAGCAATTGTAGTTTTACAGGTACTGTTCTTGAACTTAGAAAAAATAAGCTAGCATTCGAAAGAATGCTACAAGAAGAGCTGTCGGTGAAAGTCGTGCTTAAGTCTTCTCTTTGAGGAAAAATAAGCCAACTCACAGTTTCCTCAGCGGTCCGCATGTTTTACCTTGCTGTTTTTCACCTCTTGGGGAATAACTGCACAACTAAAATTTACTGTATTTTACGGGCCAATTAGCATGAAAGAGAGATGTGGAGCTCCGCTTTTAGGCTTGGCTAAATCTATATATTAGATTTCAATAACCCTTGCTAAGACCTTTTTTCCCCATAGTCATGACCTTTGCAAAAATACCTTTGTATTTAGAGGCACCGTTCTTAACGAAGCCCTTAATTGAGATGCCTGTAGTCTAGACAAGCAGGGGATAAAGGCATTTGTAGATTGATGCAATGCAAGAAAATCTTTCCCTAACTTGTACACGATTTATCTTCGTCTCATCTCCCTGAGATGAGACCAGAAAAGGCCCTTTTATGTTCGTCCTGCTCATGAGAGTCGAAAATCCGGGAATACGACAGCTGCTGTTCAAGCGTCGAACGGTCAGTGAATTAGTTACTTTTAAAACTCTCGTCAATTCATGGCAAAATTTCTGCCGCGGTTGAATCGGACGCGAAAGAAAAAAAAAACAATTTAAAAAACGACATATGAAACTGGAACTGGGTCAGCTTGGAAGGCGAAGGGTTAAGAAATCCGCCGTGCGTCGTTACAAAACCGATGCCACCATTTTGACCCATTTTGAATTAGAGGTCTGGAACCGCCTTTGGAAACCGTTCGTAACATTAGCAAAATGACAATATATGAAACTGGAAGGAGAGCCTTCGAAAACCGTAGGTGCAACTACATAGCTAAATCTCCTTCGTAATTTCACAAAAACGGGTGTGTGGCAAGATTAGGTGTTGAAATAGTGATTATCAAAATATCGCTCGATAGCGTTATATGTCTACCACCATCACCGGGTCACGGAAGTGACAACTGCGAATACTTGATTGACATATTTATGGCGAAAGTAAAGAGTTCGTACGATCTGATTGATGTGTCTGAAGTATGCAACGTTTATCGTCCCAAAACAACTCTTGATCCTACTGTAAAGTTTGAAATAATATTTCGAAAAAACAAAACCGTTACCCCCTAAAACACTGTAGTGAAACACGAAACTTTAGTTGTCGAGGGATATTTATTTTAATGAATGCGTTAACCGTCCAAATACCTGAAATTTAACCGTCCCTGTCAAAATTGACACATGTCATCGATCCTCATCTGCCCTCATTTCTCAGAAATCGCGTCTCGTCTTCTAAGATGGGTATTGGTTTTCCGCATAGTAAAGCGCGGAAGGCCTTATTCAGTCACTTCAGAGGTCAGCGTTTGTAGACTACCCTGCTCTGACTGAGGGTAAAAAAAAAATCTGTAAAAGCGCACACCCAAGAAAGACCAAGAAAAAGTGAAGAAAATCAGTTCAAAGGAAACAAAAGGTAAAATATTTTAGTCCGTTTCAAACTGAGGGGTCTGTGAACTCGTAAGCCGATTCCGAGGACGGTTGAAGTAAACACAATTACGTGTGTGATTTCACGCTGTCGAGTTTGTATTTAGCAACAAAGCGATCAAAATGTGGTTACATTTTGTGATAAGCGTGCTCTTATTTAAACATGATCCTCAGTTATTCTTTCAGATAGATTTTCTAACTTTCGATTCCAGTGCACGAGTGTTCAAGGTTTTTTCAACCCGTACAGGAAAGATAGCGATAGACCTAAAGAAGGAGAAATGTCTTAGTTACGGAGCTTTTTCTTATTCTGCTGGCAAACCTGAGTGCCGGGGCCGGTAAAACCCGAGTACCTGCGGTGACGGCAAAAGCGCGTGCCCCTCTACTTTCGGTTTTTCTCCGGGTACTCCTGTTTTCCCCTCTCCTCAGAAACCAACATCTCCAACTGAGTTGGATACCGTTGACAACTAAATATAGTGACGATTTTTTTATTCGACGTCTCGATGAAATTCTGTTTGGAAGGCTCTGAACATTTGAAGACTTTGAGTTTAACTGTGTTGAAAACACTAGCCAAGGCTGTTCTTAAGAAAACCATCTCATTGTATATAGTTTACACAAATGCATACTCATTATGCGCCAATCAATTCGAAAGTTCAACATCCCCCCCCGGGCAACCCCCCGAGCATTTGAAGTTTTGAAGATTGGCTTGTTCAAATTCCCTCCCCTCAGGGCAAGAAAGCCGTTCAAATGCCCCACCAATTAGTACTCAACTGCCTCTCCTCAAAGACAAAATATAATTTGGTCTTTAATCAAGCACTTAACATGCCTTTCAGAGAGAGATATGCCGTAATGACACCTTCAATCTTCTTTTAAAGACCCTTTTCAAAGAGTTATTCACTAACAAAGGCGAAATTATATCTTGTAAATCCGTCATACCCCGCAAAAAGCGAAAAAAATTCAGGGGCCTATTACGTCAGAACAAGAGATAAATCCAGTTCAAATTCCCCACCCTTCCAACGCAACGTTCAAATTCCCCCCTCCCCTGGCACGATGCACAGTCAAATGCCCGGGGTATGCCCGGGGGGGGATGTTGAAGTTTCGAATTGATCGATTGTAGTGGGGGGGGGACAGGGGGGCGGGAGACCGGGAGAAAAGGGGGCGGGAGGTGTACGGGAGGCGGGAGAAGAGGGGGCGGGAAGCGGGATTTCCAAGGTGGCGGGAAGCGGGAGAAAAAGGGAAAAATTACGCAACATTGTGCAATATTTCGCAATCGAAAAAATGCAAAGGGGCGGGAGCCAAAAAATGCAGGGCGGGAACCGGGATTAAAGGGTACGGGAAGCGGGAGGTTTAAACCCCCCTGTCCCCCCCCCCCACATTGTAATACGCTGATGGGATCTGCGAAAAAAAAAAATCCTAAGTCTAACAATGAAAATGTTCTCCCTCCCTTGTTTTTAGAGCCGTAAAATTTATTACAGGTAAGGTAGTCTCCAATCTGTGAAAGGCCTTTTCAAATGTATTTTAGACCCCATCGCCGATTTATGCGTGTAAACATCAAAAAGGATGTCTGGCCTTCTCAGCCGCCAGTAGTGACCTTTGGACCTATAAGAAGAATAATATAATCGTAACTGCTTCTGTTTACAGTTGATCATTCATTTGATGGTTAAATTTTAGCCACTATTAATGCGTTAATGTTAAGGAAATGAACAGTGAACTGAATCACATACCAGTCCACAGGGCGCAGAGGAGTCATATTTGACCGTAATGCCGGCTAAATTCATCGCGCAAATCGATCTTGTTTTGAATTAAAATTTAACAATGAACGTGACTGAACAAAACATCATGCTATCTAGTTACGCGTCTGGTGAAATTCTATCCGCAAGACAAAAGCCCGACAATGGTCGCCCGAAGGGCGACATTATCGGGCACGAAGTGCCGAGAAGAAAAAACGACAAGGGAAGAAACCAAAACCACGTGATAAGTTCGATGTGGACCGTAACTTAAAGAGCCAGTGTCACCCAAAATGCTTTGCGCGGTTGTGTTTTTGTTTTGAAGTTTGGCTGGCGCGTTTGCCGGACGTTTCGCAAATTATACCCTGCCGCACTGGCCTTTCAGCAAGCTGATATTTACAGTAGTAGCCTCTGAAAATAGTAATGTCTTCATCGCTAGATGTTACCGGAGAAAACAACTCTAGATCTGACTTTGTAGTCAACGCGTATGGAGCTTTTATAACAACCGATCGATCGATCTCGCTGGACGTAAAACCAGAGTAGCCACTTCCACTCGATATAAAAATAATAAGTCAAAAACAAATAGCAAGAATATTGACGTCTTCATCGCTAGATGTCACTGGAGAAAACTACTCAAGATCTGACTTTGCATTCAATGCGTATACATGGATCTATTACAGTCCGATCGATTGATTGCGCGATCGATCGCATCGACCGATGTCGATGGACGCAAAACCAGAGTAGCCACTTACACTTTTTGTAAAAATAAAACATATACAGACAATGAGCACAAGGAATAATTAAGCAAAACAACACAAGCTCATTACCATAAGCATTATTTTGGAGCAAGCCCGTAGCTACTGTTATTTTGTGGTAAATCAACGTTCCTTCTGTTTTCATTCGGCAACGAATGTAGCACTATTTCGGCAAACACAGTGTCAGTACTATTGCTGAAACCCGTAGATGTTTTTGTTTCCCTCCGCTACTGATACACGGACTCCTTCAGCCGTACAACTTTGGCAGAGCCAGGAAGACTCGACCTTCGCCTCGACTTTCCTGAACCCTACGAGGCGTCCCATTTAAAGATCTCCTTCTCCACCGCGAAAACACTTCAGAATTCGGAAATATACAACGAAATCAATACGGCGACACTTAAATGTGAAGTCAAAATTCACACTAGTGCTTTCGGGTGGCTAACGGCAGCGATGGAAGAAGATACAAATTAGACTTCACGACAATCAAGAAAATGGCGTATTTTTCATATATGAAAAATGTACTTCGGCGCGCAAAGCAATTTGGGTGACACTGGCTCTTCAACATACTGGTGACGGAAACGGAAGAGGATTTTCTGCATGCTGAGAGGAAGTGAAATCAATTCAAATTCAAAACAACAGCTGATCTCGATTGATCAGCCGGTTTGTACAACGATGGGAAACATTCTTCGAGAAAACGCTATTTACCGCAAGATAATGGACAGATGAGTAAAAATTAAAATTAGAAAAGAAATCTCTCGTCAAAAATTGGTAAGAAATTTCAGTACGCGACGTACGCGACGCATCTGGTGAGATGTTTTGGGTTTCAATCGGTGTAAACATGAAGCTTTAACTAAATATTTAGTGTATTTTATTTAAGGCTTTTAAACAACATCAAATGCGATCACAGGGCGGAGAGGAGTCAGATTTGACCGTAATGCTGGCTAAATTCATCGCACAAATCGATCTTGTTGATTCAAAACAACTGAACGTGACTGAACAAAGCGTCATGCTATCTTGTTACGCGTCCCGGGATAGCGTTGCTAGGCTTTTGCGTATGTTCTGAAAGTCCGACTTGTCAAAATCGCTTCCAATCCTACGCATAATGCTTTGTTATGTAACTGATGACGCATTTCCGTCACCGGTATCCTCCGGTCCACATCGAACGAAAGCGGACCTTTCAACTCCAAAAATTCGCTCCCCAAAAGTTAGATTTAACGAACTTTCTGATAAAACTTTTAATCCGCCTTGGTGGAAAGTATTTTTTCTCATTTCACTTGCCAAAAATGAGGCCTTTTTGTTCGAAGTGTGGCGATTTATTGGGGATTGAAAATTGGACCGAAATTGCTTTCGTCCCTTGCCTCTTTCTTTACCGTTAGTCGGCTGTTAGTTACTGGTGATACGCCCACAGTAACTGCTGTATGCGGTTTTTGTCTTGCGGATAGAATTTCACCAGACGCGTAACTAGATAGCATGACGCTTTGTTCAGTCACGCTTATTGTTTTGAATCAACAAGATCGATTTGCACGATGAATCTAGGCAGCATTACAGTCAAATATGACTCCTCTACGCCCTGTGACCAGTCTAGGTACATTCTCGTTCTTAGAGCCTACGATCTGTTCGGTCAGCGGTGGGATCGTAGGGCTCTGGTATCAGCCATTACCGGATGTCGTGAAATTCACGACATCCGGTAGCGCATGTCTAATTCGTTAAGGTACTATTGCGCCTGCTCTATTCTCGTCCGTGGAGCTCTGGGCATGACAATTCTGACAACAACGGAGAAATTTGAATTTTTATCGATCGAGTCATGCCTTAGATCGACTAAAAGCTGCTCGGGACTCTCTAAATCTCCTGCAATTAGCTAAAAGCCTGGAGCTTTAAAAGGAGCAAACTTAAGAGGCTACCATTCGTGCCGTAATTGCTCGAGCTCACGGGTTTTGGATTTATATCTTGCCTGAATAAAGGTATATTTGCATTTGCGTTATACTGAATTGTACAGTTATTTTATTACATTCGTCTGGTTTCTGTTGTGTGAGAATGTCAACTGTTTACTAATAGTTTCGCCTCTAAATGCTACAATGTATTACGTTTTACCTCATCGAAAATTTCAAGAAGCATTTGGCGCCCAAGTTTTTAAACATCGACATCAAGAGATCATTACAAGAGTTACATGTAAGTTTATTTATGGACAAGCTGTAGTTTTGTAGAAAATGCTGTAGCGAGAAAAGAATCGCTGGCATTTAGCGACAATCTCTAACACTTTGAATTCTTATGTGCTTAAACCAAACAGCAAAATCTGCCCTAAACCACTGCACTTTCTTTGCGTGGAAAATTGATCAAGTCAACATATTTAAAATTTTAAAATGCCCTGATTAATTCAACCGGAAATAAAACGTTATGCCTAGAAGCCAAAAAATTTTAACGTTATTGCGCATACAGTTTGAATCGGCCAATCAAAAAAAAAATTTTTTGGCTTTTACCAGAGCTACAGGAGACGTAATTTAAAAAAAGCCGCGTAGCTCTGGGGACGAGAATCGTCTAGGTAATAATAGGCCATCCGTTTAATTTGGATAGTTTTTCGCATTTTCGGTTCTGTTTTTGCTTTATATTTTCCTATTTTCTTGTTTTACTTTTTTTCGTTCATTTTTCGTAGCCAGTATTTTCGCGTCATTTTTAAATGTTCTAGCTGGCCTCAATATATTTCTTATGGTACAAGTTAGGAAAACTCTTTCGTTCACTCCCCTTGCCCTGTATGTTTGACCAAGCAGTTGCAATGAGAAGACAGCGATTCTGGTTACTGGCTTTACAACGTGGCTACCGGGTTTTCTTTTTTTCAATCTTAATCTTGAAGACATTTTTTCTAGAAAAAAAACGATAAAACTAAGGCGAAATCACCGCAGCTGAAACAAATCACAAATTTGTAACCTGCACTTGCATTGTCTGTTACTCCTCCACATTCAGCTTCCAACACTAAACGATGCAGCAACCCACAGCTAAACAAACTGAGATGCAGACAACTGTCAATCAACTGGATGACCTACGAGACCAGGTCCCAGGACAGGTCCCCCTGAACCAACCAATCGTGACCGCGCCCGTCTCAGGCCAGCCGAGTATGGTCACGTCCGTCCCAGGGCAGCCAATCGTAAGGGCGCTCGCCCCAGGCCACCCAATTATGTACCAGATGGCTCCTGGGCAACCTCAGCCAGTTTTTTTCCCTGCCGTTCCTGGACAGCCTAACATGTCACCACAGTGTCAGGGTGGGCAGCATTATGTTTCTGGTGGGGGACAACCGGTTCAACAGGTGCAAATGGCGCAACCAGTTAGAGGACAGTGGTTCCCGGGTCACCCTCCGCATCGAGATCCCGACATGTCCCCAATACAGTTTAACAACGTTTACATGAAAAGCCCTTTAGGGGCTACAAGAATTGTCGAATTCGTGAGTACCGTGATACATTTCTCATCTGAATTTAGAGCAACGTTAAAAACCGCTTTTAGTTACCTCCTATACCCTCGTATTGCCACCTGGTATTTAAAAACCGCTTTTAGTTACCTTCTATACCCTCGTATTGCCACCTGGTCTGACATAGGCTACAAAAAATTCCATATTGCAATCTGAAAATTGTTAAGGTACCAGCCCTGGGTGTCACAACCCAGCACGGAATTGCATGACACTATTGCCACGGATTTATATAAAGTGAGTGCAATGCACAAGCAGTTAATTTGTTGTCAGTTGGAAATGAAAACAAAAACAAATAACACGAAGACTTAGATGACAATGACTCAGTATTGTTCCCTGTATTCGTTTAATTTATGTATATATTAATCCTTTTTAACAGTTCACTCTTATTGTCGCTGGGGCCTGTATCATCGCCTACTCTAACAAAGCGTATGGAGTAGATGGAAGAGGGAATTTCTTCAGGGGAGTCACCATATTCAGTTGGGTGATGGTGACCATGTACCAAATGACATACATGTTTGGCCTCAACAAAAGCAAAATCTGCTTCGGGCAACCGTCAAACCTCACCTTGGTCGTAAGTAGACGAGTATTCCGTAAATAAGAAGAAATCCTGGCAATTGTTACTTCCCCCCCCCTCCCTTGATCAACCCCTCAATTGTCCCCCCTCCCTCTTGATCAGCCGTGACTTAACCACCCAAGAGTAAGGACGTTTTTTTTTTTTTTTTTTTTGGTATTTTCAGCTAGAACGCTTGGACAAATCAGCGTATCGTGTTCACTGTCGCTCGAATTTAAAAGTAACCAATAAACTCTGCGTCATAGGTTTATGGATGATGATGATTTGTAGATTAAATCGGCGTTAAGAGTTTGATGAGTTTTTACCCATAAATGAATTTAAAGCTATTGAGCTGTGGTTTTCCGTTGTACTGCGCGTTTTCTATGCTGCCACTGCTATTTCTGCTTCCTGGAAGATCGAAGCAATCTCCTGATCATCTCGTTGGATAATTTTTTTAGAGAGATTAAGCACCACGTTCACGGCAAACGCGAACGGCAAAATACCACGTGATCATGAGTTTCCCGCCATTTTTCACGTTTGCCGTTTGCCACTTGCCGTTTTCAACACGAAGACGCCTGTTCTCGCGTTTGTCAACAAAGGGAGTATTTTTTTCGAAGTTTTTAATTTGTTCTGCTACAATTAACAGCCTGTGTTGAAGCCCAGTGATGTTTTATTTATTTTTATACGCAAACTGACCGGTAAACTGTCAGTGTTTACACAAAAGGGAAGAAAAAAGTGCGAAAAAGCGAACTGGTGTTTGGCTATCACCTTCACAAAGGCTATGTAAAATGTTCTCAAATTATGCAGTACGTCAAAACATCCCAAGGAAACACATTCAACCGGTAACTAACATTTTAGTCAACAGTTAGAAAGTTGCTTTCTTTGTGTATCCTTGGTTTTAAAGAGTTTACACGAACCTTAAGAAGAAATGTTCCATTTTAAAACGATAGACCTGACGTTTACCGTTTGCGTAAACGTGATGCTTAATCTCTCTATCGTACAGAAATATTTTAACCTTAAAGACTGGGGATGAAGTCAACTGGGCATGAAGTGTGTGAGCATTCCTAAGAAAATCAAGGACCGACAGTATTCAGTCCTGTGTTGTTGTTTGATATGCCGGGTCTGAGTCCGCTAACGAAATTCGTCAACTATTAAAATAAAAAGCACAGTGAGTTGCACTTTCCTGCTGCGCACCACAAGGTGTTTTTAAATGCTAACAATAAAAAGAACAAACAAACAAACAGATACACACTGTTGAAAAGACACAAGTGAGGTTGGGGGCGGGGGTGTCTTAATGTAAATCTCTTACCTTATGTGTTACAGAAAATGTTTTCGTTTCCCTTAATTTCGCAACTTTAGGGGGAGGCGAGTGACATTTCGCGCCACTACATTTTCGCAAATTGTAGAATTAGTGCCGAGACTTTTATGTAAGCGACATTTTTTGTAAAAAAAAAATACAAGTTTTCGCCATTTCAGAAAAAAAAGTCAAGTCTCAGCTCATGACACAAGTATACTTGGAAAAAAGGAGATCCGAGAAGTTGAACCGACCTTTCGATTACTATGGTAGCTCCTCCAACCCTGAGCTATATATTGGAGACTGCGTTCATGTGACAAACATCCTGTATGCTGCTAGCATTTGAATGTCGATGTGTGGCATATTTACAACGGAACAAATGTGATGTTACGGGATTTTGCTGGCGTTTTGTTCATGTTTAGTACTTTGGTGCTCGTAGAACACTAATTGCAAGTGGAAGATATTTAGGGAATTTTCGCAAGCAAAAACGTTATAAGTTGTGCAAGGCACCACCGCGGGAACTGGAAAAAGTCGGCCTATTTACTCCCCGCCGGACATAATAAAATAAAACAAACCTTGAAGTTAAAATCACTCTGCTCAAGCTACACACCAGCTATTTTTAAGAACAGTTGCAGTTATAGTGGGGCCTTTCTATAGAATAATCTGCCCAAATGAGTTCAGAAGTGCTAGGTCTGTAAGGGAGTTCAAAAGCAAAACAGTTTGTGGGCCTTAGATAACGGATCCCCACATAGCAATCTTGTAACTGAGTACAAGAGCACTTTATTTTTAGTTATTGCCAGACCGTACTGGAAATTTTTGTGTTTTTATTGCCTTTGACTGCGTCTGTTGCCCTGGTCTCTCGCCATCCACACCTAAGATACTCATTAAGTGTGTATTGCTTTGTGGTCGGGAACAAAAGAGACACTATCTGTGAGTACCTGGCTCGGAGACAATTAAGGATCTTACACGAGAATGGGTGGTATTATCTCTAAATCTAGGAATAATTACTAACGGTATGGTGATTTTTTTTTCAAAACGTATTTTTGTATGCCATCATTTACACCGTCAGAAAACGAAGTAAATTAAACGCGCAAACTATCGCGAGTCATAGCGAACCATGATTGATCGCGGTACCATATTGGACTTATTCTCTTTTTTGTTCCCTTCTTTATGCAGTCATGTGGCTTCCAAATTCTGCTGACGATTCTTATGATATCGTGTTCAGGCAGCTTGACGGTTCGCGCCCAGGAGCTTCAAATCTGGTTCAGCGACGCGTACGACACCAAAACTTACTACCCCAACAACTACGGCAACAAAAAGACATCCATAGCCGACGTACAAAGATCAAACGCCATGCTCATTTACGCGGCTTTGGTAAGTGATGGAAGGGCGCACGTTTTCATTTGAAAGCAATTGTGGCAGTTTCTACAGTCTTGCTTATACTGAAGCAGACTATCTCCAGCAAACTTCATAACTGGTTAAAAAAGTTATGCTAGCTCGGGCCGTGCGCAGAGCTGCAAGAAAAATTTTACCTCTTACCCCCTTTTTTGAGTAATCGGCTAGATATATGATTTGAAGACAATTGCTTGAAAAGCTGTTCTTAGAACGCTAATGGTTTTGACCTATATTTTCCACTCCAAGATAATACTTGTTGTAACCCTAATAGGCAAATTTCTGCTTACGATTCCTTGTCTCAGACCGTTTTGGTCTGAGCCAAAGAATAATCTTTGGCCTTCTTGGTCTTAAAAATTGCCAGGTTTATTTTACCCACTAGCACGACATAAGTAACAAATTTTGGCCGTTTTGAATTGAACTGAGGGGCGAAGAAATTAGTGTTGAGATGTGAACTGAGGTTCATTTTTTCACTTTGAAAAAGGGTTAGGCCCTCCAGCTCTGAGCGCACAATCCCTTCTCGTTTTACCGTTGCTTTCCATAATTGGCACATTTCTGCCCGCTAGTAGGATTTAAGAAAAATGGACGACTGCTGGAGGTCCAAAATGGCGGTGATGTGTGAAGGAACTGGTTGGACACTACTTGTCCAGTACTTTTCTGGTTCAGTGACATTTTTGCAGGTCTCTGATATGAAACAGGGCAGGGCATTTTTGGGGGGTGTGTGGTAGAGGTAGTATTGGCTCATCAGTAGGGAGTGACAGGGAGAGGAAAGATTAGTCTTGGAACATATTTACTTATTGCTTTTTGCTTTTATATAGTGGCTTCACTGGCAAACCTTGGTGTCACTTTTAATCGTTCGATGCAAGTGTCCTCCCTGTGTCCCAGACAGTTATCCCTGTAGTTTCTTCACACAAACTGCTTCTTCAGTAAAGAGGCGACCGATGCCAGTTTTAACGCCTTGCCTTCTTGAATCTAACAGGCTTTTGGCTACATAACTTCCCTGCTCTTCTTAGGGGACATTTTGCTCCTGATCATGATGTTCCGAAAAGAAAGGGCACAGGAAGCCGGAGGAGGCACGATACTGCTGGTTCAGCCGCCAGGTACCAATCAGCAACAACAGTCTGGCGTGGTCTCACAGCAGGCTCAACAGTTTGGCATGGTTGCACAGCCGCAGGCTGTACAGCAACAGTTTGGCGTGGTTGCACAACCGCATGTTGTTGATCAGCAACAACGGTTTGGCGTGGTCGCAGAGCCGCCTGTCTTGTCACAGCCCTCCCAACAGGGGAAGACAGAGAATTAAGAAAGCTCACAGCTGTGAGATCGGACATGCTACTGAACCATTTGCGATTGAACTTTGTCAAGAAACATTGCTCACAAAAATAAAGCTCTTAAGGACGGTGCCGCCTAAAATAGATATATTTTTGCAAAGGTTATGACTATTGGGAACAAGTAGATCTTAGTAAGGGTTATTGGAACCCAAAAAGAAAAGCGTGGGTAACCACGAATTTCTCAGAGATAGTTAAGCAACCATAATTCCAAAAAAGTGTTAAAATACAAATAATGTTTGGCAATTTCTTTCCAAATTTAAGCTCAATTATCTCTGAAAAATGCATGATTACCCCCGAGTTTCTTTTTGGATTCTGAAAGCCCTTGCTAAGATCTGCTTTTTCCACATAGTCATAAACCGCGCAAAAATATTGTTGTATTACTGGGCAAATTCCTTAAAAAATCCAAATATCCCGAGATGCGCAGAACGTATGCGCAGTAACAGAAGGAGGCACCGTCCTTAAAAATAGGGGAACGTAACTATCGCTGAAGAACAATTGAAGCACTTTTGAAATAATGCACTTAGATGATTGTGCTCCACCACAGTTCAAGGCTTCCTTTTTTGGGTCAATTACCTGAACTTCGCAATTCGCTTATTCAGTGAAAGGCGTAGGCTCGATTACCAACCGCTGTTCGGGAAAATGAGCCTGTGCTGTACCCCCTCTCGGGGAGGAACGATGAGCGGACTCGAAAGAGAGCGGCGGAAATCGAGCCTATAAAAGGCGTTGTAATGGTCTCAAGAAAAAAGTAAAGTAAAACATCGAAGCTTCTGGGAACGTGTATGCGAGACAAATATTTCAAGGAATCGTAATGGTTGTTTACAAAGCGCAGAGGAGTTGAAATTCACATGTAGTGACCGCAAGGTCAAAAATTGCTAAAAGGTTGCCCTGGCAGGCAAAAGTTGCTCAAGGTTTGCTCGGTCCTCAAAAAGTTGCTCAATATCCCAAAACTTGCTAAAAAAAAGTCGCCAAGCACAATCAGGAAACGCCTACATGCCACTATCTATACACTCTCATTTCTTTTTCACTCCATGTAGGAAAGGAAGAAGAGGGAGTCTGGGAGCCAGGTTATCGATATATATGTTAAAGGCCACTAATACGTTATACTGTTCAGTGCAGATAACATGAGGTAAAAAATAGTTTTGTCGCAAGATCTGTTCAGGACGCCTTGAAGCGTTCTCAGATTCTTTAAGACAGCATTGATGAAAACTAGAGGATGGTAGAAACGAGTATGAGAAAGGTGTCGTTGCAGTTGTTAGTTGCAAAAGTTCACACACATGTCACAAAACGACATATAAAAATCTCGATCTCAAAGATTGAATTTCTAGCTTTCTCATTGGTTCACGGCTCACGTGATATCAGCAAATAACCTCCTTTTTCCCTTATAAAGAAATTGAATACCGTCTCAAATCACACTGTACTGGCAACAAGATTAATATCGGAATAAAGTTTTTTAGCGTTTGCGTGACCATGTTGTTATGTTGCTTTGTCACAAATGTGGACCTGCAGGCTTAATAGTACACGTTAGACAAAGTATTTTAAGAGCTTCACAGTGAGGTGAACCATCGAGCGTGAAAAAGTTGTATCGCTAAACGTCAAAGCCACTCCACCCATTGAGACCATCTCAGTACTCAAACATTAAAACTGACATCTGTAACCCTGCGCTATTCTGAGAAATCGCGTCGCGCCCTTTTGGAGGGGTACCGGTTTTCTTTACATGCTTTGTTTACGGTGAGGTGTTCCCTGATCTATCTGAGATGGAAACTCTGCTTTGTAACAGTGCACACCCAAAGCATCAAAGGAAACAATAGCCTGCGTAGCAGGCGTAAACGGGGAAGGGGAAGGGGAGCGGGAGAAAAGTGGGGTTCTGCGAGCTAGGGACGAGGGAACGCCTGCTACAAAGACCCCCATTTTTTCATCTCCGCCCACCGATTTTTATGTAATCCAATTAAGTTAACTGTCAATGCAACCACCAATCAGAAACAGGCGCGCGCTTTTTTGCATGACTGACCTCACGCAGGAATTCAATGAAGCGTCTAAAAATAAAGTTAGGGGCCGATTACATGAGGCGGGCTGGCCCGCTTAGCCGGGCTGGCTCGGTTGGCCAGGATCTCGGCACGTCTGTGAAACACACTAAAAATCAACTTCGCGATTACATGGAAAAATTTCAGCCCGGTTAGCTGGGATCCCGGCATCGCGATGCCGGGATCCCGGCTAGCCGGGATGAAAATTTACCATGTAATCACGATTGCCGGGCCAGCCCGGCTTGCCGGGCCAACACTTTCTCGTCACTAAATTTCGCTTCAGAGCAAAATGGCTCACCAGAAGATAGATATTTCTCTTTCTATATAACACATAAAGGTTTATCAGACCACAAAGCTACGTAAAACTGAAAATAATACGCCAAAATAATGGATTAGCGAAAATAAAAACACTTGATTCATGCTCTTCGATGTAGCCATCTTTTCACACGACAGCTTCTAAATTTAGCCGCAGGCGGGCTGGCCCGCCTCATATAATACCGGGCTGAACAGTCATCTCAGCAGACAGAGCCAGTCCTTCTACCGAGCCAGCCCGGCTCATGTAATCGGCCCCTTAGGATGAGAATTCTTTTTCAAATCAAAGAGCATTTTATGTAATTGAACAACACTCAACGGCGCTTATTTTCGAAATGAGAGACACAAAGCTTTTCACAATAAAAAGATGTATTAAGATAAACTCCCCTTTGCTTCTGAAAACCAAACGCGTTCAATTTTCGCTTCTAGGAAAGGTAAGCTTATTTTAAAACACGCAAGCGAAGAGCCGCGATACATTTTGAACGGCATTAAATTGACCGAACTGCACGTTTTTCAAAAGTTACGCGAAAGCCATAATATGAAGAAACGGGCAATTATAAAAATAAATATTTCAATACAAATTTACAATCAAAAATGTAATTTACACTACCATGGATTCCCTACAAAGTCGACAGCTTGAGTGATGTCTTGCAACGGCAGATATCTCTTTAAAACAACCATCTGTTCTCAAAGAATAATTTCTTCGCTTATAGTGTTGAGCATTTCTTAGGGCTTCTTCCGATTTATAGTTCTCAAAAGGCGAGTCTTCATTCCGATAACGGGATATTTACACTGCCTTGAAATTCACGCGTGAAACGGTGCAATGCTTTTTTAAAATCTTCTCTGACAATGACAAAATCTTTTCTTTCTAGGACTTTATCCCGTTGGCAAAACCGCTAAAACATCTCTTCCCTTTAGAAGAGCTCTAAACTGCCGTTTCTCGCTCTGGTTTCAAGATAATTTCGCTACCAAGTTGAAATCTTCTAACAGCACGTCCTCGTCAAATTACGTGATTCTCGTGGGACTTGCTGTCAAAAATTAACCAAACAGAATTTTGCGGCCGCTGGCGGCCGCAGAAATGAAAAGATAGGGCCCTTTGTAGCAGGCGTTCCTTCGTCCCTAGCCCCCAGTCCCCCATTTTTCTCCCGTGCCTTGCTCCCCTTCCCCTTCCCCGTTATCGCCTGCTACGCAGGCTAAGGAAACAAAGGTAAAAACAATTTTAGTCGGTTTCAAAACGAGGAAATCTATAGACTTCCAAAACATCTAAACACAATTGCACTTAGATGGTTGTTATGCTGTTTCAAGTTAGCCAATTGTTCGAAATTGGTATTTTTGTTCTTGTTTAATACAATGATGCTAAATCATTCCTCCTCAAAGATGTTCAACCTTTCTGGTCTAGTGGACCAGTTATCGAGGCTTTCTGCACCCGAAGGCGAAAAACATAGCTTAATGATAAGGAATACTTCATTTGTTTCCTTATTGTGTCAAAAGGAAGTTCACTTACTTGCCTGGAACACTCGATGCAACGGAGATATCGGCCAAGTGTCTCAATGCCGAATTTCCATTCGGAGGGCCCAGGGCATTTGACTAAAACTGCGATAAAATAAAAATAACACTGGTGTGCTCTTTAGCGAACTTGCTCAGACGGTTTACACAAATGGCTGGGTCATGAGACGCTACAATGATATGGTACCTGGAAAAGGATTTTATAAACCTTTTGACAGTTAAAATTTGGTGTCCTTGTCTTGTTTTCTTCGAGAAATAAATTAATTAAAGAAAATTGCATATAAGGTAGTGTTCAAGCTGTAAAAAGATTTTTTGTAATGTACATTTTCATGCCTTAGAATGTATGCTTGTAAACAGCGGAAAGCGTTCCTGCTTTTGCGAGAAATGATGTCGCTTAATTCTGAATTGCATAGATCAGCTGCCATCATGGAACCCCTGATTGAACAAATATATCGAACAAAAAATATATATTTTTAGGCCCATCTGGTTGAAGGTTGGCTAGTTGGCTATCTACAAAGCGTAGAGGAGTTGAATTCGGGACCACATTGCATGCCTATTGCCTCCATCTCCGATGAGATCAAAAATTGTTTTTAAAAAAAATGTTGCCCCAGTGGGCAAGATACTCAAGGTTGCTGCTCAGTCACATTCTAAGCTTGAAGCTTAACGTTTAAAGTTTTCTGTTCTAGTGAACGAGTTATTGAGGCTTTCTCCAGCCGTTGCCAAAAGGTACTTCATTTGTTTCTAACTGTGTCAAAAGCACTGCACTCACTTGCAAAGAGCACTCCGTCCAACGACTATCCGCCGACCGTCTCAAAGCGTTTCCTTTCGGAGGGCCTCGTATATTTGCACATAGCTGCGTGTGTTGAATTTAAAACACTAGACAAGTGGGTTCTTCAGCAAACCTGCTGAGACAGTACACAAATGGATAGTTTATAACAAACGAACGCTTACCAACGATATGGGACCCATGGGAGGGATTTTCGAAATGTTGTGATAATTAAATTGTGGTGCCCCTGTTTTGTTTTCGCTGATAAGTATATGGATTGCTGAGCTAAATTATTAGAATATTGCATACAAAGCAGTCCCCAAGCAGTGGTGGGTTTTTTTCCCGATGCATTTTTTCGCCCCATCAAATTTATGCGTACAAACATTGAGAGACATTCAGAGTTTTCCGAGAAATGTTGTCGCGTCTGTGCGTATCTCAGCTGCCATCACGCAAACATTTGAACTTTCGACAAATAAAACGCTTCTGCAAATGGAGTTCTAATCATATCAAAATTAATCTTTACAACTACTGCTGTAGTAACCTTCCTCGGGTTCTTCTGTCCTATCAGAAAGGTCCCCGATTCTGGGGAGAGTAGGGTTAATGTTAGGACTTTTTGACAGTTGAAGATTCGTTCGCTGACTGTCCTAGTTATGTTAATGACAGTCGAACCAGTCTCCTTGTGAATACCTCAGTTATACGGCCGTCTCACAGTTGATTCGAATAAGATCACACCACACCACACAAAGTGTACCTCAGTAATATGGACGTCTCTTTAGTGAGGACAGTTCACACTTGGTTCGAGAGAGACCACGAATACATATAAACTGATACGGATGTCTCTCTTGCTAGAAAAGTTCACACTTGACTTGAAAGAGACCAAGCTTCATATAAACTGAACCTCAAAAACAGGGACGTCTCTTTGATGAGGACAGTTTACACTTGGTTCGAAAGAGGCCAAAAATTCATATAGACTGTAACTGGTATCTGTGATACGGACGTCTCTGTGGTAAGAACAGTTCACACTTGATTCGAATGAGACCAAAAGCTCAAATAAGGGGACACTTCCAAAGTACGAACATTCATCTCTGTCACTTCGATGTCCGTATTTAACATTAAAGAGGACTGACACTGTTTGGAGAGGAAATTTCGCCAAATTGTACCCCATAAATTCCTCGAGGATGGGTGATGGCATGGTCAACTTCAACTTCACTTGAAAGCTACAATCTTGGACTACACCCCTCCCCCCCCCCCAAGTCATGGATGAAAAATGGCGCGTTTTTCCCTTCGCGCGACTTCATCATTGATTCTGGGGGGTAGGGGGTTTCTGTTCCATATTATTCCGTCCGATATTGTAGATGAGCTGTCGAACGTCCTGTAGTAGAACGTAAATTTGAATGACTAATAAAAAACGTAACCCCTTCCGTTGACATGAGCTCTTTTTAAAGTTGAAGGTTACATTTTGAGCTGTATGACGGGATACGGTAAAATCCCATTCAGACCCTTTACCAGGAACAGCCAGTTGAGTGTGTCCAATCGCATTCTAATGAAAGCTGTTGAAAAAGCCAAGTTGTTCAAAGAGGTTTCGTTAATTAACAAGCGCTCAATTCCATGAACATCTGTGCTCACTTTGGTCAAACCTAATGCCCTTAAATATAAATATTGCACGAGCATTAGTTTCGATTTTTTCCGCGAGAAAATTAAATCAAGCGCAATAATTTACCCACAAATGCACGACTTTCAACGAATATTGCACCCAGCGAAAATAATTGGGCAACAAGATACACGTCAAAATAATAACATGATAATGATTAGTGAAATGACTTTAAGCAACGCTGCAAGCCTACTTCGGTCCCTCGTTTAATTTGATGAGGTGATTTTCAGATTTTTTTTCCAATACCATTTTTTTAATGTTCACAAAGCATACATGGTTTCCTCCAGGCATCCATACATTTCACATGAGTCAACTTGGGATAATTTGTTTAAACATGGCACATTTTATCTTTGCTGAAGATTTCCTTCAAACTCATGACCTGAATGTCTGATATTTCAGGAAGCTGCGATCTTACTCTTTCTACCTGCGATCTCTTGTCTCTAAGAAAAGTACTTTCTGTTAAAATTTAAGCCAACCCCGGTAGAAATCTTAAACACTCTTTACAAATCACAAATTTGTAACCTGCACTTGCATTGTGTTTTACTTTTGCACATTCAGCTTCCAACACTTAACGATGCAGCAACCCACAGCTAAACAAACTGAGATGCAGACGACTGTCAATCAACCGGATGACCTACAAGACCAGGTCCCAGGACAGGTCGCCCCGAACCAACCAATCATGACCGCGCCCATTCCAGGCCAGCCGAGTATGGTCACCTCCGTCCCAGGGCAGCCCCATCGTAGGGAAGCTCCTCCCAGGCCACCCAATTGCGTACCAGATGGCCCCTGGTCAACCTCAGCCAGTTTTTGTCCCTGCCGTTCCTGGACAGCCCAACATGTCTCCACAGTGTAAGGGTGGGCAGCATTATGTTTCTGGTGGGGGACAACCGGTTCAACAGGTGCAAATGGCGCAACCAATTAAAGGACAGTGGTTCCCTAGTCAGCCTCTGCATCGAGATCCCGACATGTCCCCAATACAATTTAACAACGCTTACATGAAAAGCCCTTTAGGGGCTACAAGAATTGTCGAATTCATGACTACCGTGATACCTTTCTCATCTGAATTTAGAGCAACGTTATTTTTTTAAAAAACCGCTTTTAGTTACCTTCTATACCCTCGTATTGCCACCTGGTATTTAAAAACCGCTTTTAGTTACCTTCTATACCCTCGTATTGCCACCTGGTCTAACATAGGCTACAAAAAATTCCATATTGCAATCTGAAAATTGTTAAGGTACCAGCTCTGGGTGTTACAACCCAGCACGGAATTACATGACGCTGTTACCACGGATTTATATAAAGTGAGTGCAATGCACAGGTCAGAAAAAGTAGTTTTAGACAAAGTTTGATTTTATATTCTTAAAGAACAACTATTACTCTTTACAGGAGTACCATTGCCATCATTTAATTTCATCTGCCAGCTGAGAAAAGTGGTCTCAAAAATGACACATTTTGAGGTTGCGTCGCGCGAGACCCCTAGTATACGGTTACAAAGTGCTATGGTATAAAGACGGTTTTGCTTCAAATTGTTTGAAACTCCAGCCACATACAATATACTGGACTATCTTAATTGCTATATGAAAATTTTAGAGATAAACACAATGAATGCGGTGCGCCGGTCGCTCAAAAATTGCTCAAAATCGTGACAGATCTCGGCATTTCGTGACTGAATATTGGGAGAATGTAGTTTTTGGTCTTACAGAGCAAGGTAAAAAGTTAGAGACAAAATAATCGTCGTTTTGATACTTTGGCATGAAATGCTTTCTGCACACAAAATTCTAGCGATTCTATTTTGCGAACCAGAACCGACCGGACCGCTTTTACAGAGACAGCCACTTAAGACGAAGCGTGAATGTATTCACATTACTGACATTACTCGTAGGCTGCGTACCAGATATGAATCTCATACTTAATGCGTCATGTCTCATTTCACTGCATCTAGAGATAATTTCGGACTTCCTTTTCTTTAGACAACCAAACAGCTCAGTAAGGCGTCTTCCCCACTCTTAGCGAACTCAATTCCAGCCCCACGGGGGGGGGGGGGGAACTCAACAAAGTTTTATACAGGGAGGCTTCGCTCCGAGGTCCAACCCCTTACCCTTTTATATGCCATTTTTGACAGAAAAGGTACCCCTTTCGTATACCTTCCATTAAAAAATGGTACCCCTTTCACACACCTACTTAAAAACGCTGCAACCCTTTTCTAAACCCTTGAAAGGAAGTCTTCTTGTCGTTTTCATGTAGCGTTTAATAAATTTAAATGATACAGTCATAAGGTGCGTCTACTCGAAATATTTTAATTAAAGGCCCTTTTAAATACCTAAATGACAGTTTTTCCTACCCTTTTATGTACTTCAGCTCGTGAAACCCCTACCATTTCATATATCTGAAGCCTGAAAAAGGTACCCCTTTCGGGCGGAGCCTCCCCGTATAGGCCATTATAGGGAGTACCCCCCGGGATTCCAGCTGCCATTACAGCTGAATCACTAGCCAGCCAAACGTTTCTGTGACGCAGACAACTAAGAAATGGAGAAAACAAAATAACACAAAACAGATCCTCTCATCAGTCGCATCTTCCTTGGAAGCGCAACGGATTGAAATTGGATTTTCTATTTCAAAGATTTTTCCATGGACATATATTTTGGAGCTCACGAAATCGTTTGAACTGTAATAGGAAGTGTGGCTTGTCAGCAAAATCTATTCTGAAATGTTTGAGACCAAACGGGAATGGCCAATCTTGAGAGTCACGTCTTGCTTCACTAGTAGTCCCTTCTTTCACTTCTTGCGTGCCACGAGTTACGTCATTTATGACGAATGTGACAAGCCCGTATCCAAAAAAATAAATAAACTCACATGACCACGCGGATAGTTCTTATGTGTGGCTCGATGCCACACAAAACCAGAGAAAATTAAATTTCAGACTGTTTAATAAGCTTCTATCAAAGGAATAGTCTTAACCACAGTTGCCTTATGCAACAAATTAAGCGAGGAAACTTATTACACAGAACAGTTGTTTTCTGATATCGCTCGTAAACAAACTTCACACTGGTATTGTCATAGATTTGCAATGATTTTCCTATTTCACCATTAAATCATTCATTAGCTTAATGTCTCCTTGAGCAGGCATTAAAATTAGCTCAAATTAAAGGCTTGCTGAATTTTGGTCTAGGTAGTTTTATTTTTTACTTAAACACTGTGTTAATTAAAGAGTGTGTTTCGATGTCTCTTGACCCGATCTTGGCTGAGCGGAGGATCTCTGCATCTCTTTGGGTTGCTGGATCGGAGGAACTCGTCTGAAATTGCGCAGTGGTCCACATTTGCAGGGCGTCCTCTGCAAACGTACTCGGAATTTGAGTCATGAAGAGGGCTGCTTCTTCTGAGCTGTCATTGTAAGGTGTAGAAAATTCTGTCGTTATGCAAGGCGAATGCAGGCCGAACAGTTCCATGTCATGCTGGGTGCTGTAAGATGGTGTCTTAGCTGTGTACCCAAAGAGTTCATCTTCATCTTTATCTTCATCCTGACTCTGGCGTGCGTGAGCCAAAGGTAAGGGCTCGAACAGGCTTTTGACCATGTTTTGGTGTCCTTTTCTCAACAGGCCGATTATCGATTGATGCTTTCACCTCTAGGTCAGGACTGTATTGCAGAGCAACCATGCATTCATAAGCTCTCTCCGTGTTCTTCAGCCATGGTGATTCGAATACGTCCTGCCATTTCGGTAGCTGTTTTTCAATTCCTCCTGTGCGTTTCGTTTCATCGTCTCAAAAAGTATATATATATCGCAAAGCATAATGGGTAGCTTTTAAAGTTTTGTGCGGGGAACGCCCAACCTCGTCCCCAGGGTCTTCTCGCTTTTCAATATGGCGGCGGCTCGGGAGAAGACCCTGGGACATAGCGACCTAAAACGGTCGCTGATTGGCGCCATTCTTACATGAGTTCTGATTGGTTTACGTCTGCCAAAAGCAAAGATGGCGGATCTTTGTGGGTTCTTCCTGCAACCCAAACATTTCTAATTCTAGGTCTCTGTGATGTGAAAGCTGAACAGTTTTTCTGTTTGTCAATTTACAAAACTGCAGCTGTTCCTTATGAGGAAGAGCTGAAGTACCAAACCCAGGATTCGTAGATTATTCACTTAGGTTAAAACTTCCTCGATTGCGATCGGCTGGTGATCTACGTAAGAACCTTACCAATTGTCAATGTGCACGATACTTTAGAGTTTTGGAATGGCAGTCGCTGGATATAATGTGGCGTAGTGGACTGTGAAATACTTAATGGTAATGTACTTGTTCCGATTTTTGTCAAAATAAAGCATAATCGCGCACTAATTATTTGTGTTTCCATGGTCATTGAAAACATATAAGACACTTGTATGTCTTATGTATGTATTGTTTTATTTATACATGTTAGATTCATTCGCAAAATTGTCCTATCGCTGAGAATTTGCTCTTCAATTAAGGAATATAATAAAAATGAAAAACTACCGGTGTAAATCAAATAAAACTAGATATAACTTAACATATTCACAAGTTCCCCGCTTAACGTCCACTGGACGTTAAGGGGGGGGAGGGGGTTAGGGAGAGTCGAGATTTGGACGTTAGTGTGGGGAATCTAGGACATAACCAAAATAGCGTGTTAAAAGAAACACATTATCATGTTGATAACAGAACACGAAGAGAAAAACGCACTGCAGTAGAAAATGAGAACAAACTCGGTCCCACTGTGATCCACGTAGTTTGTCATTTATAAATGGCGCAGAAGTAACGACCGTTCGATAGATTTTACAAAACCAATAAATGTGTTCTGTCTGAATATACGATATGACAAAACAAAGCAACAGTGGTTCCAACAGAATTTCAAACCTTCCCAGTCATTAAAGCGATTGAGCGTCTTTTCGAATAGAAATTAATTCCAGTTACAAGAGAAATGCATCCCCGTGCTACGGGTATAAATTTCGTCGTAGTCATCGGCCGCTAGAAAAACATGGGAGTGCGAAATTCCATGTGGACGTTAAGGAGGAGGAGGGGAGGGGGTCTGACCTTAACGTCCAGTGGACGTTAAGCGGGGAACTTATGAATATGTCGACGGTCCCTAAATGAGTCAGCTGCTGCTTAGGGCATTCCATTCTTTGATAAATTTGTAGAAGCTAAATTTACAAACACTGTTACTATAGCTGCCGATATTAATAAATAATCTCATGTGCGGAGAACAAGTTGCTCGGATATAGGCAATTTAGGTAATTTGAGGATTTCCATCGCAGGGATAAATAATTTTATACACGTTGGACGGCTACATCTACGTGATTCTACAACATTGCTTTAATTATTAAGTTACTCAGAATGGTTGAGACTCTTCCAAGTTCACACTTGTAGAAGTTAATTGAATGAATTTAGAGGGTTTTTTAGTCCTTCCACACCATGAGAGTGTTTCTGCTTACGGGGATTCCAAACACTACTCATGCAACTAACTACTGGCATTTTCAAGGCAAGGCTTAACTGGGGTAATATAAACCTGAACCTAAATATATGATAGTGATATGGGCAATGGGACAGAACTGAGCTGTGTTCATGAGCTTGCTAGGATTTTCAAGGCAAGGCCTAATTGGGGTTTACAAGTCTGATTCTCCTTGGTATCAGGACAGCTAGCCAGATTACATTTTCAAAATTATTGGTAACTTGTCAGTGACGTTTTAGTGATCATAACACGATAAGGCAGCCAATTGCAAAGGAGTAAACCATGCTTCCAAGCTTGCTAATCCCAAAAAGGGATTGTAACATATTTGCTGTAATCTTTTGAATGGTAGACTGCTTCTGTGTTGTTGCTTGAAGATGGAGTTGAGAACTAGACATCCTGAGCATCCAACTGCCAGGGCTAGTGAATTACTAGACTAATTTTGTGGAAGGGATTTCCTGTGCAAGTTACCATAACCCATGCCCCTCTTAGTGTCTAAATATCAAGGGGTAGGGGATTGATGGTGTGAAGAATGTAAGGGACCTGGAATTTACAACAAAATTTTTCAAATTTTTCATAATTCACAATATACTTTTTTTCAGGCTAGCATTTTTTGCCAAACAGGCATGGAATTTGACCTTGCACTCATTGATATTGTCAGGTTATAACTTCATGACTTGTCATTATTCTCACCTCCCTGTTACTTGAATTTTCTGTCACCATATTCAATTTATTGCCAGTCAAATACAATAAATGGCCACTGGAAAAAGAAATTGTTCTTCTTAGAAGGGATAATGTTGCCTCTAACAGATATATGTATGGCACTTGATTTGATCATGTTTCCTTTAATTTTTCAAACATCAACAAAAAAGGGATATCAACACAAGAGCACCCTAGGTTGATAGCAGTTATATTGTGTTATTCCTTTACTCATTGTTAATTTTAAATTCTCATTAAAGGACTTCATTAAAATAATCATTTTTTCTCCTTTTCTTCTTGAACCCCCCATTTCCCATTGATTTCCATTTTTAAACAGTTCCAAACTTCACCCAAATAACTCAATTCATTGAAGTACTCAAGGAGGAAATTTCTTAAAACCTATAAAGGAATATTATCCCCAGCGCTGGATGGACAAACAAAGAGGACTGTATCTATCCACTGTTTAAATGCTTTATTTGTCCATTCTTTACGGGCTCTTATTTTGCTATAAAATTCTACCAGACAAGATTACACACATAGCGTTTTCAAACAGTAAATTGTTGTTGATATCATACCTTAGCCCAATCAGTTATTAATAACACAAGTGTGTTAGTGTTGGACACTCGTCTACAATGGTACTCAAGCGATATTTCTAATTAAAGAAAACATGCACATAAAGTATCATGGGGAAATATTTGTAAACTGGACAGCTAAAGGACAGAAAACAGTATTGAAAGTGACAAATCCTAGGAGATCTGCAACTGAACAAGCAAATATGTAGACAGGGATGGGACCAAATAAATCCAACAATGCCAACATGACCACTGTTCCCTTTAAAGCCGCACCTGGGATTTGCTGAATTAAACACCACTAAATGTTTGACTATACAATTGCAACATGGCTCTCTGGAAAAGCACTTACAATAAATGGGATGCTGTAACGTCTAAATAAATCTTGTGATGACGATGAACAAAGATTCATCCCTCATGTCAAGCATACCAGCCCTTACCGGTATTTTATTGTAAGCTCTGAAGATGACGAAATGTTAAAAATGTTCAAAGACTTATGTAATCACTCCTAATAAATAAACATGAGCATTTTTTTTATCTCCAGTGGTTGAACAAGATAATGAGAAATGTTACCCATGAATTGAAAAGCGCAAGAAACAGATTACTTTGGGATAGCAAGCAGAGTAAAGTAACTTAAGATTACATATAAACTTTGTTACTTGAACATATAAATGTTTGAAAATAAAAATAAAGTTGTAAATAGAGGTGCTGTCCATGCTAGGGTATACTACGCCAAAGATCTTTGGTATGGATCAGTCCATAAACAAACAGTCATAAGAGTCATAAACAAACAGTCATAAGAGTTACATTTACCAAACCAAGTTGGCTAGGATCAGCAAGTAAAAAATAAATAGACTGGTTGAGCATAAATAGATAAATAAATAAATAATTTGCAACAATTTACCGTAAGATAAATTATGCCAAAAGCCGCCTATCCTCATGAAACAAAAATACACGTTCTTCGAGTGTATTCGTAAGCGAACAATTTCACTTGATCAACATTTAAAAACAAGTGGTGGGGAAGAAGTAAGACTTAAATTACCCTGATTATTTTGCGCGCGATCTATGAGTTCGGCGAGCTTTATACTGTACGCACAAACCATATTAAGTGAACGGCAAAAACAAGACCTCTAACACTTTGCCGTGTTCCTAAAGCCCGTATATGTATAACTTGTCTTTGTTTTTCTTTTTTTCTTCACGCATGTTTGAACCAACCTTCAGCATTTTCCGCCATCTTTTTTATCTTGACCTCAGCCGTAATTTCGTACCCAGATCTTCTCACTCACTTCGCCTTAGCCGCCATTTTGAAGACATTTCCATCCTCGTTGGAAATTTTGGTCACGTGATTCTGCTGTGTGCCAGGGTCTTCTCCCGAGCCGCCATATTGAAAAGCGAGAGGACCCTGGGGACGAGGTTGGGGAACGCCATACCTCCGGATCATTCAAAAATATTATAAGTCCGAAAGCACCTCTTCATTTCCAAACTTCGACCACCGTACTCTTTGGCAAATAAGCCACAACTCACGTTGGTACCATTTTTAGAGCGATGCCGTATCGTTTTTGGAGAAGAGGCGATAATAGACTTCCGTCTGGCTCGGCTTACCTCCGACTGTAAACTGTCACCTCGAGCGGTGGGTCGAGGATTTCGGCATCAGACGAGCTTAAAATATCTGATCCCCCCTCGAGCAATGATCATCTTTTTATGTACCCTCCCCCCTCCCCAAACAGACACCAAAATTTCTTGTACCCCCAACTTCTTTGCTCCTCATACACCGATCATTTCCTTGGTTGTTGTTTTACGGTTCTTATGCTATGCTTATATACATTTTCCATGTGCAAATGTCTGAAACGTCTGCAGGTAAATTTAGCCACAAACGTATGGAAAACTGAAAACAACTCAATCAAGTTTAAAACTCACAAATACAATACAGAATGCATATCTGGCAAAACGCTCGATATGGAAATGAACAAAAGTTGTCTGCATCATTTTTTTAACCTGATTTTATGGTTCTTGAGTAAAGTTTAAGTCTGAGTCTATGCTTAATATGCAAAATTGTGGGGAAAAAATTCCCAGAAAGGGAGGAGTGGCCAACACAAGGGACTGTAGCAGCCAAAAGAGAGGGGCGGAGACAAGATCTTGATCAAACCTTTAGGGGGTCAGGGGTCCGCAAACTTTTTATATTTGGGTCTTCTAAATTGGCTGGAAGCCTGTTTCTGAGAGCTAGTTCTTCTTCCGATTTATAGTTCTTTCCAATAACGGGATATCGGCGTCTTGAAAATTCACACGCTTGAAGGAAATGGTGCAATGCTTTTTTAAATCTTCTCTGACAATGACAAGATCTCTTCGTTTTAGGACCGTATCCCCTTAGAAAACCGCTAAATCATCTTTAGAAGAGCTCTAACTGCCCCTTCTTGCTCTGGATTCAAGATAATTTCGTAACTTGCAACCAAGATCAAATCTTCTAACAGCACGTTCTCGAAAGTCTTTGTCAATTGACGTTACGTTAACCGATCAGAATTTTGCGGCCGCTGGCGGCCGCAAAAATGATCGGGTAATTCATTTGCAGCATACGGGTATAGCTGTCGCTTTGGCACATGCGAATTTCGATTGTTTTTTGGGCTAAAAAACAAAAGAAAATTCTAAGGCGACACCTATACGCGTATGTTGCAAATGAATCTACCCCCTAGCCCCCAGTCCCCCATTTTTACTCTGCGTTCTCGCTTCCCTGCACCGTCCCCGTTTACGCCTGCTACCTAATCTAAAATAATCCAAGGAACGAGTTCCGCACGGCCGACATGACTTCCGTTGCAAACACGATGTCGTGACTGTTAGTCTGCAGTTTGCTTCCGGTTTTTCCAGGAACTCTCATCCAGTCAACTCCGTGACATTTGACAGCAAGACAACACCTTTGAGTCCACACGCACGTCAATGAAATCTCGCAAAGCCGGCTAAGTTCCTCTCTGATCTGGCAACTAAAAGAATATCTAAAAGAACATTCCCTCATAAAGAAATATCAAGGTAAGAATGTCAAATGTTCCCTTTACTACAAGGCACAAAGTTAAGAGCTGATACTAATTGATTATAGTTCTTTCCGATAACGGGATATCACCGTCTTGAAAATTCACACGCTTGAAGGAAATGGTGCAATGCTTTTTTAAATCTTCTCTGACAATGACAAGATCTCTTCCTTTTAGGACCGTATCCCCTTAGCAAAACCGCTAAATCATCTTCAGAAGAGCTCTAACTGCCCCTTCTTGCTCTGGATTCAAGATAATTTCGCAACTTGCAACCAAGATCAAATCTTCTAACAGCACGTTCTCGAACGTCTTTGTCAATTGACGTTACGTTAACCAGCGAGAATTTTGCGGCCGCTGGCGGCCGCAAAAGTGATCGGGTGGATTCATTTGCAGCATACAGGTATAGCTGTCGCTTTGGCACATGCGAATTTCGATTGTTTTTTGGGCTAAAAAACAAAAGAAAATTCTAAGGCGACATCTTTACGGGGATGTTACAAATGAATCTACCCCCTAGCCCACAGTCCCCCATTTTTACTCTGCGTTCTCGCTTCCCTACACCGTCCCCGTTTACGCTTGCTACCTAATCAAAATAATTCAAGGAACGAGTTCCGCACGGCCGACATGACTTCCGGTGCAAACACATGGATGTCGTGACTGTTAGTCTGCAGTTTGCTTCCGGTTTTTCCAGGAACTCTCATCCAGTCAACTGCGTGACATTTGACAGCAAGACAACACCTTTGAGTCCACACGTACGTCATTGAAATCTCGCAAAGCCGGCTAAGTTCCTCTCTGATCTGGCATCTAAAAGAATATCTAACAGAACATTCCCTCATAAAGAAATATCAAGGTAAGAATCAAATGTTCCCTTTACTACAAGGCACAAAGTTAAGAACTGATACTAATTGAAATTGAGTAATTTTAATTTTCAGTGGACAAAAACCTTGTACCAGAATAATTTAAAGCATATCTCATTCTTTTTTACATTTTTTGAGAGCTATGGATGTAATTTGTTATCTGTAATAACCCCAAAGACAATTTCTTATGGGAGCCCGAGAAAATAAATTTCAAATTTCACAAAATGAAATCTTATATGCATAAAAATTTACCTTTTTTACCCGTGTTTACACAATTCCTGTGAAATCTGAAATTTAATTTCTCGGGCTCCCATAAGAAATTGTCTTTGGTGTTAATACAGATAACTAATTACGTCTATAGCTCTTAAAAAGTGTAAAAAAGAATGCGATATGCTTTCAATTATTCTGGTACAAGGTTTTTGTCCACTGATTACTCAATTTCCTGATGGATTCCGTCTTAATTTTTCCGTTACAAAAGTGAAATAATAGATAGCAGTAAAACAGTGGTTTTCAACTTGAAATATTTCGAATTCGAAATACATCGCGTGGTAGAGGAGAAGATCGAAATTTTCAGCATCATTTGCCCGTGAAAAAACTGTAACTTTTGCTTTGCAAACATGTAGCAGATTATCGATCGCTGATCATTAGAAGATCGACAGAAAACGGGCCCTACTAAAAATATAAAAATTATATTTTGTCTCGGAGCGTAACCTGACTGTTTCAGCGTTCGAATTGTAAAATAACTGCCAGTATTTGTAGAGTGGCATAGTCACACTTAATATTGCACTCATTTGAAGCTGTATTGATCTGCAAATTTCGAATACGTTTGGAATCTCGTACAGCTCAAAGCAGATTTTTATTTAAGGTGTTTGCGTGATTCCCATATGAGTCTCACGAAAGCCCAAATTAAGACTGATCACAAATTGTAGTAATTTTTTCACTTGGCGAAAAGTGCGAAACACATGCACTCACCCATCAAAGATATAATGAACAACTTTCATTGAAATTGTCCGCGGGAATGGTCACACAGGCAGGATTTTATCGTCAAATAAATACCGCTCAATAGTTTTCAGCTGAATGAACTTGGCACATGTGAATTTGAATACGCCACAACATGTTCAAAGTTTTGCTTCTTTTATAGTGAAAACTGGTCAAGCGTTCCTACCTAGAATAAAATTTGAAGTTGATTATTGTAATATTGATTTTCAATAATCCGCTTTTCAAATAAAGAACCGAAATTAGATCTCATTTTTGACTCGATTAATTTGTGCGACAGGCACGCGCGTTGGATGGGTTTCCCGATTTGCATATTAAAACCTGTCCCAATAAATTTTCACAATGCCTGAATTTTACTTCTGTTTTCGTAACGCAATCAACTCTTTTCAGTCCCATCAAAATGTTCAAAGCTTTTTGCGTGATTTGCTTTGTATCAAAAAGCTGGTAGTGGAGAGAAAAGAAGAGAAAAATTTTTCAGTGTGGCCGTTGGAATACGGTTCAGGGAAACCTGCCAAATTCCCACGTGCCTGATGGTGCCACGCATTCATCCAATTAATATTCGACTATCGGCTGACTTTCATTTTTGAATATTTCATTCTTTGTTTGAAAAGTGGACTATTGAATCGAATAATGAAATCAATAATCCAATAATCAACTTCAAAATTTAGTCTAGTTGTAGGTTAAGGAAAACTTGAATCCGGTTTCGCTGTAAAGCTTGATCGACTCAACAGTTCAAAGTTTGACTCTTTGAAAAGTAAAGAAAGAGAGTCTCAAAAACAAGGGTCTTTGTGTGATGAAGCGTGTCTACGGTTTTTGATAAATTTAGATGAAAGGTTGCAAAGTCTAAATTGTTATTCCGGGAAAATTACACTGAACACATTTTTCTTTGTTTTGTGCCGGAAGCTGAACCAGTAAACTGTCCGTCTATCAATCATTCACTGCTAGTTTCTAGATAGTTACCAAGCCTGGAAACCTCTTGTTGTTCTGTTATGAAAATAAGTTTTATAATAACAATTATTATCATTATCATTATTAATATTAGTATTATTATTAGTAATCACGTGGTTGATAATAATAATAATAATAATAATAATAATAATAACAGATAATTTATATAGTGCCAAAATCCAAAAGCCCAATGATGCTTTACAAAAGAGGTTTAACAAATGTAAGAAGAAAAACAAAGCAGAATATAATTCACAGGAAAACATCTGCAAATTAGATGCGGCATAACAGAACGAAAAGTAAATATACATACTAATTTACGAATAAAAAGCTTGTTTGAAAAGGCGTGTTTTAGAAAGAGATTTAAAAGAGTCCAGCAATTTTGCTAAATGTCTGATCTTATGCAGTAAAGTGTTCCACAGCACTGGAGTGGCAACAGAGAAGGTTCGTCATCCACAGCTCTCTCATTCATATTTCGAGAAGGTCAGTAAAGTTTCTTCTTTTAAACATCAAGAGATTAAAAATCCCTTAGTTATATACAGTCGACTTTATCTTTCCATTTTAAAGTCACTCAACGATCACGTGCTTTGCAATTTCTGCAGCCCTATGTTTATCTACGCGTTAACGATGCCTTAAATTGAAAAAGGTCAGCTGTAAAAGGACCATTTGTTTCGGTTTTAAAAACAATATTTGAAACCACATGATTAGATGTATAGATAAAATGAAGCTAGTGGTTACTGAAAGGAATAAAATAAAATATTGCTCTTGGAATCATAAAGACAAAGGCGAGATTCTGGGTCCTGGAAGCATCGTCAACATCAACTGTAATCAGTAACTGGATTCAATCTTGCATTTCTTCTATGTTACCAATAACAATATTATTATTATTATTATTATTATTATTATTATTATTACAAGTGGGACCGGAAAACAATATTATAATTATTATTATTATTATTATTAATACACCTCTCATTAAATGAGAACCTGTTTTATAAATTTGAAATAAGCCCCTGTTGTAGGTCTTAAACTTAATTATTGGGTGCAATTTTTGTTCACCTTGCCTCAGGTGAATCAATTCATTCATCTAGTATTAAACTACCAATCTGTCAATCAATCAACCACTCAACCATTCGATTGATGATTGAGTCGATCAAAAATCAATCAATCAATTAACCAATCCGTGACTAAAAGTGTTGCCAATGAGAATGACAAACAGTCCAGTATTCACTAGTGACTTTATTCGATGCACAGATTATATTTATGACTAACCCTGTCACTACCCCAGACCATGATGGAAGTAAATGTTATGATTTCAATTTTGTTTTTGGTTTGATTATTACATGTAGCCTTTACACTGTATCTAATGCCACCAATGAGCATTGTTACTAATTGCCGGTGCCAAAGAAAAACATAAAAACACCTCTTCCTAAATCATTTCAAAATAGTCTGATACCGATCAGGCAGTGAACATCAGACTGTGGTGAATCAGTCAATTGAAATAGTTTTCCCCATAAAGTGAATTCAATCAAATAGGTCTGAATCAACATTCCTGAGACGGTGGTGGTGGTGGTGGTGGGGGGGGGGTACTCCCAAATAAAAGTTAGGGGTGTGTTCATCAGATATTTTGAAGTAAAGCCCTTTAAGGTACCATGGTATTGTTTTCTGGGTATGGCTTCAAGTTCCTTTTACTTCTAAGAGGTACTCCAGGATTCATTCCATTCTCACACATCAACCACTAATAGTAGTACTGAGGGAGCAAAAAGTGTATGCAGAACCGCATAACGAGTTGTTCAATTCCTTATGTGTTTCTGGTGTAGGTGCTTACAGTCAAAGTAATCAATGACATCAAAATATTCAGCAGAAAAAGACAAAAAATACATAACCTTATTACAAAACATTTCTCTTCAAATTTTTTATTTGAATTTATTATGTTTTTCTAGGACAAAGCACAGAGTACACATTGCTCAACCAAAGCCTTATAATAAACTGCCATATTTTCCTGACATCAGGTTGATGGAATAAAAACCTGAAAAAGAAAACAATTCAACAGTAAGTAAGCCCATGGCTTTTTGGAGGTTTTAAATCTCTTGGTGAAACCAAAGTAATATTTACAGATGGGCTAGCTTAACTGAGGAGCTCGCAAGGACTAAGTCATGCCGAAAAACAAGCTCAACTGGTCACCTGGATGGAATCGCCATGTCAAAGATCTTGTTCATAGTCTAGCAAATTCTCAATAGCCCACATTAGGTATCTCAAAATTCTAACATGACTACAAGGCTTTACAGACAACCTCTGTTTGGTTTGGTTTTCTTTCTCTTCAGTCTCCTCTGGCAATCAATAGACAAAGGAATCTTGAAAATTTGCAATATTGTTCGCAAAAGTATTGCTCATTACCTGTAAAGATCTGTTTGTAAGCTCTAATAGAGCTAGTAAAATATCCATGGATTTAAGTACATATCCTTTCTACTTGTAACCCCCCAGGAAAGTTTTAAGGGTTAGAACTACAGGCTGTCTATTATTTCACCAGAAAAAGCATGCTACTGCTCAAAGACACCTTAAGACTTTATTTATGAATGCAATTTCATCTGTGGTGACGTACACACATGGAGAGTCGGTGTGCACGCACCAGAGAAAACAAAGAGACTGCTCGTAGTCTATGAGAATGGTACATACATAGGGCGGTACAACTTCAGATCAACTCCATACTAATGCTTGCTTCTGTTTACATGAAGGCCATATGAAATGTTAGGCAGGTATAAAATAATTATCATCTCACGCTCGTTTGATTCATTACCGTTGCTGAACTAATACGAATGACTCACAACGGTCTAAAGTCAGACTGGGGAACTACGTAAACATGAATTGAGTTCAAACCGGTCTGAGATTTTTGTTTTGAGCATGCGCATTTAATAAGTGGCGTTGAAGCATTCCAAGCTGGTGGATAATAGATAAACTGGATTTTTAGGGATGGGTGGCCTCATTTAAACACTTCATGCCAGTCTGACTTTCAGACCAGTCTCATGTAAACAAAATCGTACCGGTCTGAGTTTGCACCTCTTTCATGAAATCCGGGTGTTACTGCTCCTGGGTCTCCAAGGACGTTTGTTAAACATCCTTGAGAGCTGCTCGACTTTTGTCTGAAGGGGGTGTTTACAGTGTACATGACACCAGTATGATTTTCATTCCTGTACAAGTTCATCCCAGTTCTTTCTCGTTTCTCTGTATTTGGTTACGTGATTACAGCAGAATTTCTCATAACAGTGTGAGCTATACCTGTGTGAGTTTACCCCAGCAGTGGCATAAGATTAAAATTTTCATTCTGCTACAGAAACCCATACCAGTATCACTTAGGCCCGGTTCAAACGTCGAACTTTACATGTGCCGAACCTAATAATTTGGTTCGGCACATGTGAAGTTCGACGTATGAATTAGTTAAGTTCGACAAATTTGTATTTGGGTCGACCCTGCCGTTCTATTCGACTGTGCAAGTCGAATAGAACGGCAAAAGTTCGACTTTGATTCAGTCGTCGAACTTCACATGTGCCGAACCTAATGCATGAATTACGTTAATGTATTTCTGAATATAACAGCGCTAGTGATTGGCTTAAAACCGATAAGCATGACTAGTCACTTATTAAACCGTCATCAGTCATGCATTCAACGTTCTTGCATCTGATTAAAAAGAGAACTGGGCCGCGCAAACTGTAAACGCGCTATCGACAAGAATCATTACTTTTAACGGACCGCATGAAAGTCGAATTGTAGTAGTACATTGCGCTCGTATGGTAGATTTCCTGGCTCCTGATTGGTCGAGAGCAAATCAATGACGTCATATCATTTCCGGTGTGGGAAACCGCTGCCCAGTGGATAAAATAGGATGGCGGGCTCATGGGAACCGGAAGTCACGTGGTTTGAGATGGAAAACCGCTGCCCAGTGGATAAAATAGGATGGCTGGCTCATGGAACCGGAAGTCACGTGGTTTGAGATGGGAAACCGCTGACCAGTGGGAAAAAAGGATCGTGGGCTCAAGGGGAAGGAAAACCGCGGAGAAAACGCGGGCTCAAAGTCCAAAGTCCAATTTGGGGAAGAGGGGTAGTCCTTTGAAAACAACACGAATAAAAAAAATAAATTTTTATTAATTTGTTTTTTACAAGAACGTTTTCCTGAGTGTTCCTTAATGTTCAATAGAGGGTCCCCACCGCTCACTGGTATCCATAGGGGAAAGTTTTAAAGGTGCGGGGATCCAGGACTCGTTTGTCATACACCAACTTGTACGATTTGTACTGGGGGAAAGTGAAGAGTTCATAGGTGTTAGGATTCCGGACGATGTGGTTCGTGTTAGTAATCTGGACTTGTCGTGGCTTGAGGAGGGGGTTCTGGATTTCGTCGAGGACATTCTGTCGCATGACTTCATAGTTGAGTTGTGTATGACCTTCGCTGTTGAGTCGGAAGCCTCTGACCTTGCATTCGACCTTTCCTTTATTCGTAGCATAGCCATAATTCTTGGGTCCTCCGCTGACGAATTCTTCGATGTATTCCTGATCCTTTAATTCGGAGGTGAAGTCCCCTAGATAGGAACCCAAGACAGGTTGGAATTGAGTGGGTGTTTCCTCCAGGTAGATGACGGAATCCGTGTCGAAGTACAACACTCTTTCCCCTAAGGCTTCCAGGGTGGCATAGAGTTTGAGCCGGGCATGGCAGGTGGTGAAGCAGGCTACAAAAATGTTGAGGTTGGGTGAAACGCGGATGTCCTCTTTTTGGTTTTGGTAGTGCACCTCCACCATGTCGTCATTGATGACAGAGACGTGGCGTATGTCTAACATATCACTATCCAGGAAACGATGAAAGGCCTGTGGATCATGAAAGGCTTGAATTTGGGTCTTGTTGAGGCGTTGGCCAAACTTGCCCCACATGGAATTGAGCATGAGTTTTGCTAGGGTACGCAGCCCCGGGTTGTACTTAATGTTGTTGTACTCTAACTGGATGCCTTCATGCTCCAAGTACTTGTGGATGTAACGTTGCTTTTCTTCTTCTGTCATGTCATCCTCAGGCCACCCACTGGCTTCTTGTTTGATTTTGAGCCAGGTGTTCACATAATCGGCGAAGAGCCCCTCACAGGTTTCTTCAAAATGCCAGGCTTCATAGATGTATTGAACTTGGTACCCCAATTCGACGGCTTTATACAACTCTGGGGTGCACCAGGTACTGGTGAGGGCGCGTTGTTCGTCGGGGTGAGGGCAATGATAGGATCTGTCCAAAAGAGGTTTGTCCATTTCTTCTTTCACACAACGGGCACAGAGGGGAAAGAGCAGTTTGTCACCATGACGGTAAGGTAGCACGGGATGGTACAATTCACGGGGAGGCAGGATTTTGCATTGGATGAGGCCAAAGTACTGGTGGATGTCCGTGTGACCCGGTTGAGAATAGATGGTGGGATGTCCTTTGGGGTACACAGAGTTCTTGTTGACCCACGGGTACAAGGAGGTGACATCGATGTAGTGAATTTTTTGGCCGGGGGTGATATGATGGTAGAGTTTGATGGCATTGGTACGACCTCCACAGAAAGCCTCTCGTGGTTCAAGGGGTTGGATAAAGTTGAGTTCCCGAACGAAGGCGTCGATCTCTGGCTGGGTTTTTAGGAGGTGGTCCCATTCACATCCCCACATTTGAATGACGTTGTACCCTTGGTCGGTAAGCTTTTGGACTTTGTCTTGGGTGGTGTCATAGAGGTCGTGCATCGTCAGATTATAGTTGCGGGGATGTTTTTCGTGGCGATGTGGATAACAGGTCGGGCATCCATGGGTGAAACAGCCTTGAAATTCGTAGACGGTGTGGGTGTGGGGGCAATAACCATCGACAAGGATGTTGGTCCCGGGGATCTTATACTCGCCTTGATTTCGGGCATGCTGAATGTACTGTGGGTCTGGATGGGCCAGTAGATCAGCGGGGGTAAGATCTTGGAGGGCGCGTTGACGTAGTTGGTGATCGCACCAGGTTAACCATTGAAGGGCTGGGAGGGAGTGGTTGATGTAGTTGTCTCTCCACCCCTTAGGACCGGCGGGTTCGCTGGCAATACTGTTGGGGATCATCCGGTTCATACGTAAATCTCGATTACAAGCCGAGGCAATGGTGACGTGATCGAAGGGATTGAAGCCGGTCAAGTCTTCAAACAGGCGTTTGAAAGTGAGACATCCTTCTTTCAAGAGACGTACATCCGATTCACAATACGCGAGCAATTCTTTCTGAAAGTCAAACACGACGTTCTTGGCACGCTGCTCTTGATGCCAGGTTTCAAAGGCTTGTCTTCCTTCGAGGGTCATGGTCTCAGGCATGTAGTGATCGCGTGAGGGGAGGATGCCCACGTACTGTTGATGGTCAGGTATGTTGAACTTGTGGGGGAAGTACCCTTTGCAGAGTTCGGTCAAGCCAAAGGTTTTGGGAAACGCGGAGAGGGGCATCTGGAAGAAACTCATGGAATCGATGAACCGGATGCGGTCATGTTGGATCTCTAAGAGTTTACACCCGTTGCGGAGTTGTTGGACGATCCGGTTGTCTCCATAGTATTCTTGGATGATGAAGTACCCGTCGTACCCCTGGAAGTTATGAGCGATGACATTGACTTGACGGGTATCGTAAAGGGTCAAGGTATCCAACCATTCCAGAAAGTCACGGATACAGGTGGGACCTGGGAAAGGCTTGGGTTCCTCGTTGTCTTCGGTTTCGGCCACGACGAGATTGGCAAGGTGTTTTTCCTGGGGTTGCATGGCTTCGATATCAAAGAAGACGTGTAAGGGTGGCAGGTCGTCCTCGTCCTCAGAGGAGGAGGAGGCAGGGGGTTCCGCGGCGGCGGCACCTCGTTTGGCGCGAGGACCTTTTTGACGGGTCCTCTTTCTCTTCTTCTTTTGGTCTTGAGGTTTAGGGGCTCTTTGTATAAAACAACGGTGGTGGTCGGCGTGAACGTACTGATGACAAGACGGGCAGTCTATGTGGAAACAACGGTGACGTTGAATGCGGGACAAGCCCACATTTTGTTGATAACAGTCAGGGCATCGGTATCGTTGAGAGCACACGGAGGTCTGAAGGCCCGTGATGGGTTTGCCCGCATGGGTCTTGCTGGAATGGGCTTCCAAACACGCGGGTCCAAAAAAGTCCCGATGACACGACCCGCAACGTTGAGTGGCTTTCAGGTGCCGGGGGTACGCATATTGAAAATCGGGACAATCTTTCTGTCGACAGGCTCCGCACACCTTGGTCTTGGTGCATCGATGCAGTCCCTCATGGTCATAGGGTTTCCAACAATCCGCACACACAAAACTGGACCCGAAAAATCCTGGCAATTTGGTGATGACATCATAATGGTTTTGGTTGTGCAACAGGATCAGTTGTTTGTCTTGAAGGGGTCCAAACGTCGTGATGTGGAACGATCGCTGTGCATCCACCAGGATGATCTGGTAACCGGTGAGGGAGGGAGCTTGACTGAATTGGGTCAAGGCGTCGTAGCCACAGGGACCGAGGGGTACCTGGACTTCCCGATGCAGGTCCCAAGCGAAACGTCTTTGCAGCGGCCCGTACCCCCGCTGAATGGATGCCAATTTCGGGTGCTGGTCCACGCAAGCTTTGGCGACCACGAGGGCTCTGGCACAACAGAGTTCGTCATCATTTTGGATGCGGATGACCGACCGTTTCTTGACCGTTAACAGGGCCATGGTGGGATGGCCGGGTTTGCCACGACGGGGTCTGCCGGTACCTTGAGGAGCATGATGAACTTGTGTGATGGAGACTTGAAAGGAATCGTCCATTTCAAATTGTTCGTTGCTGTTGAGGGCTTGGGCTAAACGTTGGAACAGCGCTTCCACCCGTTCTGTGTCTCGACGCCATTCCCCTGCCCGTAATTCCCACCCCTGAAAATTATTGTGCAGGCGATCGGAGGCGATGGTAAAGTAAAGGCGATCTTGATCGTGGAGGTCAGGCGTGGTGGTTAACACTTGATCGACGGCTCGACGTAACCCCTCTTGGAGAGCTTGGGTTATATTTTGGCCTGGCAGCAAGTTCCCCCTTTGTCGTAACTGGGTCTTGAAATGACGTTCTTGTACCCCCATGCGATCACTCTTCCGATTGACAAAAGGTTGTAAGTCAAATTGGAAGGTAACGTGTTCAGAGGGATCCAAGCCACCCCCGCTTTGTTCCAAGTGGTCCAAGGCCTCTTGACAAATGTCGTCGTCAGTGTCCGGCATCTCTTGGGTACAAATTAAACGTCCCACACAGGAATGGGTGTCGTCTTCCGACTCACTTAAGTCCAAACCGAGCATGGCTAAAACCTCATGGTGGGCGAGGCCACTTGGCCCCGCCGCATTGTCATCTTGAGAGGACATGATCAGATAAACTGACTGGAGATCGGGGTTTCTTTTTTATAGAGAACCAAAATGTCACGTGGGAGGGGAAGGAGCCAATCACTAAAGAGGGTGCCCCCCTAGAGAGGGGGTGTCCTAGGGAGGGGTGGGACGAGGAGGGGGGACCCCCCTCCCCCCTCTCTAATTAGGGTCCATGGGGCATCACGGGAAGGAATAAGTCCCTATAAAAGAAATCGAATCGCCGGCGGAGTCATCTCAAAATGGAGGTTGTTCATAAAGAGTTGGTAGAAGCTTTTGAAGAATTTGAAGCAGATTTGGAAGTGAATGCTATTTTAGATGAAGTGAAGAAGTGGAGTATCGACGATGAAGACATCCGGGAGTTTGGGGAAGCGCTGTTGGAGGAAAGGAGGAAGAGGAGGCAGCTCGCCCTCGCAGCCCAAGCAGCACGCCACACGTACGTGCAAGAGCACTGGAACCCGGGCTGCTACCCCCAACTTAACACCGAGTGGTACATCCGGGGCCTTGACTTCTGTTGTGACTACTGGCGGTATGAGTTTAAGCGCCCAGCCACCCCTCCGCCAGCACCGCCCCCCTCGCCCGAGGTCTCCCGTAAGCGAGGGCCTCCGTCGCAGCAACCGACGACGCACGACGTACCGACCAAACAACGACGACGATGACTGTGACCCAGACGACGTTGACGACAAGAAGGACGAGGACTATGTCCCTGACGACGACAACGACGACTCTGACCCAGACGAGGACTTGAACGACTATGTTTCCGACCCTGACGACAACGACCTTAACGACTCTGACCCAGACGAGGACTTGAACGACATTGTTCCCGACCCTGACGACGACGACGAAACGACAGAGTTACTGACAAAAGACGAACAACGACGGAGACGGAACGCCATCAAAAAAGCTAGGTACAATGCCCGCTACCCAGAGAAAGCCCGAGCGAGGAATATTCGCAAAAAAGCCAACTACCGACGCAAGTACCCTGAGAAAGTGCGTGCGGCCCGAAAACGATACGTAGAACAATATCCGGATCGAGTGCAGGAGTCCAAAAGGCGTTATGAGGAGACGCATAAGGAGGAACGGCGTGCCGCCAAAAAACAATGGTCCCGAATGAACCGAGCACGTTGCACCGAAAGCGATCGACGGTATAAAGAGAAACATCGGGAACGTATCAGACTCCGAGATCGAGAGTATCGTCGAAAGAATCGTGTTCGAATAGCCGAGTATCAAAGGAAGTACAACAGAACTGAAAAAGGAGGAGCGATTCGTCGGACCTATCGTGCTGCGAACCGAGAGAAGCTGCTGGCGCAAAGAAGAGAGTACTACTGGGAGAACCGCGAGAAGATCCTGGAGAAATCAAGAAGGTACAACAAAAGGAAGAAGGAGGTGCCTCGTCCCAAACCACTGCGGGTGGTATTGACTAATTGTAGAACACAACCTTCTCTGGAATCGTATTTGAATGACTTTTGTGCCTCCTTACCTTCTGTAGAGCCTTCTGTAGAGAGACAGAAAACGGAAGAGAAAATCAAAGCATTGGGACCCTTGAAATTGACCATTCTCTTGGAGGACTTTATAAAATCCATACCGAAAACGTTTGAGAACTTGTCTTTTTGTGAATCATTTCTTGAGGATTATACTCTCACGGATATGGATTCGGGGGATGTGCAAGTCATGGACCCCTCTGACATGGAGGACGTTTCCTCTTTCTTGCAGGACGTATCGCCTGACGAGTGGACCGAGTTACTGAGGGATGTGGAGGACTCTTGTTGCTTTGATCTGGAGGCATTGGTGCCCCCCGAAGACTTCGTTCATGACATGTCACCCGACGAGGGGGTGGATTTAATGTATGATTTAGTAACATAAAACATTCGTTTCCGTATTTGACAGAACGTGACATTGTGGTAGAACGATCAAAGAGACAGTGACATTTTTTTATCAACGTGGATCATATTTGTCTACACCACAAGGAGTTCTCCAGAATCCTGTTTGAGAATCCTGTTTTGAGACTCGAACTACAGAAGACTACCGAACTGCAGAATAACAATGTGACATTTTCATTTTTTATTGACACAACATGTAACTGGGGGTTGTCATTAAAGTGTTTTTTACAATTTTAAACGTTTCTTGGCTTGCATGATTTTCTTGACCACCCGTTCCGTCTTGGTTTTCTTGCCGGGTAATTTATCAATGGCTTGGATCATCTTGGTATCGGCTTTCCATTTGTCTTGCAAATTCTTGGCACGGCTGTAATCAATGTCGTGTTGTTTCGCAATCCGGTCCAAGCGATTTTTACCGGGGTCCCCGCGTTTCAGACGTTTGGCCAAATGCGTCCCAGGGCCCATGTATTGATAGCCAGGCCAATGAAATTCTTTGCCGGTTTTAGCAATCCATTTTTGGACATCCAAGGCCCCTCCGCGTTGACGGCGTTTCCGTTTGATACCCCTTCTCCTCCTGTGGGTGGGCATCGTTTACTCACTGTCGTACTGCAAACGTCGTCGTCGGGGTGGTTTGCCTTTGGCCCAATCTTCCCAACCGGGTAAGGGTTTTAATGCTTGCACTTCACGGGAGATGCCTTTGCCTTTGCCTTTGCCTTTGCCTTTGCCTTTGCCTTTAGCAGCACCACTTTCGGTTAAATGCTTTTCCCAGGCCTTGCGTCGTTCTCGCACGGCTTGTAAACGAGTCCGGATATCCCCTCGGCTGGTAGAAGGTCTCTCTTCTCCTCGACTGGTAGAAGGTCTCGGTTCTCTCGCGCCTTCCCTGGTAGCAGGGGTAATGGTGGGTTTGGGAGCCGACGGACCTCCTTTTATCATGCGCTTCAACCATTGTTCCACGGGTCCGGTCACCAAATCCCCGGCCTCTTCTTCTTCGTCTTCGCCAGGAGGTGCACCCGGGGCCCCCACTCCCACGCCTCCAGGAAATTGACGAATGCGTTTGGTTAACTTGATTAATTCTTGACTCAGGGGTTTGGTTTGAGCATTGACCACGGCCGGGGGCAATTGGGGATTGGACAACAACACATGTTTTTGAGCGGCGAGCTTGGCGGCTTTGTTCAACAAGGCATTTTCGGTGAGTTCTCCTTTGTAATATTGAACGAGTTGTTCCAAGTCCTTGTGGGGAATCATGTAGACTGCATCCATGGGGGTTGACTACACTCGGAGCAAAGTTCCCCGTCTTCTATTTGACGACAGCTCTCACAAAGACGGGCCTTTAAGATGTGCCTGTACTCTCGATACAACAGGTGATATTTATGCTTCCAATAATGACACTCGTCTTTCCACCGGTCGGTGGCCCGATTGGCCTCTTGTAACAGGGTGATCCATGTGGCCAGGGTTAACGGGTCGGTCGAGCACATTGACATAACACCTCGTGAAGTCCTTGAAACAAGCCGCGTCCTTTTTGTTGAACCAACCACGCCCGACGTTTTTTGACGGAATGTCGACGACGTCCCAAATCGCGTAGCACCCTTTTATAGGGTTGAAGTTTAGCCAGCATGGGGGGTGTGACGGGAATCTTGTTTTTTAAAAAGTTCAAGACCAGTTCACTCACGGCATTGATTTGATCGGCATTGGCATGTTGTAACAACTCTTGACGTTTGGAACCGTTGGCTTCTTGTAACATGGACCGTAAAAACGGCAATTGACGCCGAAGACGTTTCATTGGATACAACACTTGTTAGGTTTTTTGGCATAGCCTTTGTCGATCAACCAACTGTTGTACCCTTTGGTACCCCCTCGTCTTTTATACGCTTGATATTGTTGTTTGTACCCCGATACCATCTTTCTCCCTTGGGCAGCACTCATTTGCGGTTTTTTCAAGGCTTTGACCAAATCACTTGTGACTTCATACCCCTTTTTCACGTCGACGAACCAAGGTATGCCTTCTCCTTGCTGGGTTCTTCTTTTTCTTTTTGTCCGTCTTCTTCGGGGGGCCATGGTTCTAAGAGTGTGGGACTGGGAGGGAGTGGCTTTTTATGGATCCAGTAGTCTTTGGGTTTCAAGGGACGAGGACATCCGTCTACATAGCATAGGGCTTCCACGGGCTGGTACACAAAATGACCATGGTAATCTTGCACACATCGTTTGGGTAACGGAGGGGTGAAATCCACAATGGTGTCATCCAAGGTTTGCATCTTGATTAAAAATCCTTCCAGGTCCTCCAAGGGGACACCTCTCACATAGGTTTTCAATTCGGTCAAGGCTTTGGCATAGGTAGTAAACGCAAACCGACTCATGGTCACTTTAAATCGGTACTGTTTAAAATCATTCCATCCTTTGACCACGGTGCCCACCGCCGCCAAACAGGCTACCAACGTGCTGTTGTCCAAAAGGGGACCAGCAATCATGCCGGCGGCCATCAGAAGTAACGCCAGGCCATTGAACAAGGCATTGATACACTTGTAATGATTCAACATTTTTCGATAACACCACCATTGTTGATGGTAAAAGGCATACAAGGAATCCATCCGTTGTAACAATTCCGGTGGGAAGGGGATGCCAGGACGTCGAGATCCATTCAATAACGACACGGCGGTTTTCATCCTCACGGCGAGACCCGGGACGACGAGGTTTGTACGCTCGGGGCTCCTCCTTGTTTATAACTGGTCACAATGCTATTGGTCATGGTCACATTAGCAATTTCCCGTCCTTGAGCCAATTGTTCTTGATCTTGTAACAGCATGCGCAAACGTCGTTGTAAATCGGCTTGACGCAAGGTACGAGGTTGTCTACCAGACCCCCCAGACGATCCAGGAGTACTGGAGGCAGGGGAAGTGGGGAAAAGGCGTCGGCGTCGTCGTCCCCGTCGTCCACCACCTCCTCCACCGCCTCCTCCACCACCACCACCACCACCACCACCACCACCACCACCGCCAGCACCACCAGCACCTCCGCCACCAGCACCACCAGCACCACCACCACCACCACCACGTCCAGCGCCACGTCCACCGCCACGTCCACCTCTAGTCCTGGGTCCTCGGCGTCCCCTACCATTGCCACCACCACGTCCACCCCCATTACCCCCAGCCCCCGCGGCTGTTCGAGCACCCGCCGCCCGGGGTACACTAGGAGGCGTCGCAGGCGTTCGAGCCCCGGACGACAAACGAGCGCTCCCCGGACTAAGGGGGGTTCGCGCTCCGGACGACAAGCCAGCGCTCCCCCTAGTAAGTGGAGTGTCCACGGAAGACGGTGGGGTGGTCTGGGGGCTATAGAAGGATGGACTTCCTGGGCTTCCTACCCCCGCGGGGGAAGAGGCCTGTGCAGGGGGCGGGAGGTCAGGCAACGATTCCAGATATCGGGTGAGGGCATCATAATCCCCCGCCTCCTCCATTTGATCAATGGCTTGGTCAATCAAGCTTGCGTCCCCTGTAGCCAAAATTTCTTGGATGGTGCCTGGAGACACTTGGTTGCTGCCGGACGCCCCGACCCCAGCAGGGGTCGTGGTATCGTACGATTGCGGAGGTTGACGGTCATCGGCCATGCTCACTCTTTTTTCCGGTTCCAAAAGCGGTGTTGTCCCTTTATAGGCGCTTTTGATAGGTGCGTGTCCATCCTTCGTCTTTTAACAGGTGACTCAACAACCGTTGTTCATCGGAGGAGGCCGGGTGTAAATCTAACATCAAATAGCCATAGGGGCGGGTGGTGGCTTGATGAAACGTCTCCAAGGTGTCTTTCCAAGTGGTCGGAAACGATTGCAGCATGACATTGCGTACCCCTAATTGATCTCGAGGATTCTTGAAGGCCACAATGTAATGCGCATTGCGGGAAATACTTTTGGCATAGCGCCCCACGGGAAACATGTCTTGGCACAAGTAGAGCACCGTCACTCCTTGATGATGTGAATGTTTGGTGAATAAATCCAACACGCGTTTATCGTGACTCCCTTCATCCATTAAATCATCCAAGACCAGGACCCCCTGTCCTTCAGGAAACCATTGGACCAACGCGTCATGATCGGGAATCCCTTCGTGAAACACCACCCCATGATCTTGCATGCCTTGAAATCGATCTTGCCACGCCCCATAACAATAATGCACTTGGGTCGGTGGGGTGTCAAACAACTCGGGATTGTCTACCAAGAGTTTTTCCGTAAACACGGTTTTGCCACATCCCGACGGGCCCACCACCAAGATAGAGGAGGGAGTATGAAAACGAAACGGTTTCCCCGTTTGCATGATGACGATACTACCCCTTTAGAAAAAAAAGGCACCTTTTTATTGGAATCGGTGGGACTCGAACCCACGCGCGATCCCCCAACACCTGTTTTTCGGGGGATCCAAAGGCTCTACCGACTGAGCTACGACTCCGACACACTTGTTTTCCAACACATTTTATTTAATCATTCCGTTGATGATACGGATGACAACAAAGTTGATACCATCGGGCTTCTTGGCCTACAATCAATTGTTGAACGCGTTGACCGGCTTGATGGTCATTGCTTACATAATCATGATCGGAAAACTCATTTAAAAAGTCTTGCAAGGTCCGTCCACGGGCTTTGGCTTTCAAGTACAACAAGGCGTAATCCCCACAACTCTTGCTTGAAATGGCTTGGAGGGACTTGCCATTGGTCACCACATACTTCCAATGTTTCACCATCCAATCTTGGAACGGGGCGGCTTGCACGTACGTGTCCATGGGCAAAGCATAACTGTCGAGGATTTCACACACGTTTCGATCCGTCCACACCCCTAACCAATGTTGTCCCGGTTGATCGTGTGGGTCGGTGTTGACAATGTACCCTTGGGGTGGGGTCTTGACAGGATGTTTGGGTAAACGATCACAGGCCACCGTTCCGTAAAAGACAGGTTTCAAGTGGGGGTCGTCTCGGGCTAAATAATCCAATTGCACATTATTCAAGGCCACGTGTTCCATTTCTTCAGTGTTGGTAAATGTTGTACAACACGGCTCCGTTGCGGTCAATCTCCAACAAGTTCTCAAATTCTCCATAGACGAGCACGGTTATATTGACACCGGGGGCAGCTCCAAATTCCAAGACCAGTTGTAAATCGCCCGTTTGCTTGGGGTTGAGGTTTTGACTGTCGGCACAGCCATTGGCCACATTGTCAAACATGTACAAGGTACAATTTTTCGCTTGACCCCAATCTCCTAGTTCCACCATATTGCCTTTCTTTTTACACCAAGCCCCACTGGCTTGCAGAAAACGGAAGTAGCCTAGATTATCTCGGCTGCCATTGTTGTGCACTAACTGCAGGGTTTCATAAGGGTATTCTTCGCCTTTGACAATCTGTTTAATGGACGTCAGTCCAAATTTCTGGAAACAGAACGGATCTCGGGTCACATCTCCATTGAAGGCGCGGCTGTCCAGTAACCCCACAATCAATCGGTCCGGTATTCTGTTTTGAAACAGGTTGGGGATATCAAAGCGGACCAGGTTGTCTTGCATGGTGAAGGTCCGGATTTCACTGCGGACGGTGGGGTAAGCCGCCACTTGGCCTTCATTGTGTCTTTTTTCAGACAAACTCTGGTAGATGGCGTCATTCAAACGCAGTTGGCAGAGATGAAACCGTAGTTTCACATCGCCTTCCATCAATCGACCTGCCAGAGCCACTCCATTGAAAAACAGGGCCGGGCTATTGAAATGAAATTTCATCTTGATTTCGATGCCAGGCACTAACAATTTGCCGGTATGAAACACTTCCAGGTGGGGGGTAAACACCAGACTGTGGGTAACGCCTCCAAGATACTTGACCCCTTCGGCCACAGAGCTATTGAAGGCTCCTTTCTGGTTGTCACTGAGAGCGTTCCAGTGAGCATGGTCTCCTGCTTTGTCTGTGTTGGTGGCAGTCCATTGGGGTGGGAAATCCACTTGATTGAACCATCCTTGGGGTCCCAACACGGTCTTGCCATCTTCTCGGTCATAATTCAGCAAGGTTTCCAGGTACGCTTTGTAATGATAGGTGTCGGATTGAGGACTGATCAACGTGCCATTCAATTGCAAGTCAATTTGTTTGATGATGGAATGGGCCAAATTGTTGACGGGCCACAATTTTTCATCGGCCACCAAGTTGGCATTGGTACTTTTCTTCAATCTCAATTCCATGGTAAAGTAACTGCGTCCCAAATCCACAAAATCGTCTAATCCAGGAATGATGAATTCCATGGGATTGATACCCGTGGTGGTGGGTTGGATGGTGACCATGCGATAGGCATTGATGCTAATGTCGGTCGGGGGCACCTTGAAAATCCGTAACGCCGGGTTGACGGTCCCTTCGGAACGCTCGTGAGCCGGGGCGGTTTGTGTACTCACGTCAGGCATGTTTAACGTCGTCGTCGTCGAGTGGTGGTACGTCGTCGCCGTGAGGGGTTTTTATACCGTCGTCGTCGTCGTGCTAAATGTTGTCTCAAATCAAACCCGGGCAGTCGCATCACCTCGGGACTCAACCAACCGCCACGTTGTCGTCGCATCAGTTTCCAAAACGGATACAGTCCACCCCATTGAGTCAACCCTCGATTACTGCGAATCCGTCGAGGTCGTGAATGCACGGGCTCCATGTTCACACGCCCAAAATATCACGCGCCCGTTTGGTTTGTTTGGGAAATAAGGCACTGGCGACCCGCACGGCGTCTTTCACGCTCTTATGACTCAACGCTTTCTTGGCTTGTTTGGTAATTTCCTTTTTAAGGGCGTCTTCGGCTTTGCGTTTGATCCCGCGTGTCAACCCCGTTGTCAAGCCTCTCTTGATATTACTAGGCACTTTTAAAGGATTTCGCGTCCTTATAAGACCTTGCAACCCCCCACGCATCAGATCCGTCGCCAACCCTTTGCCTTGTTGATCATACCACTCGTCGGTTCGAAATCGGGTCAAACTTCCCCCACGCATGGTGTCGTCTTCTTCTTCACCAGGGATGCCTTTGGTTGTTTTTCACAGGGGGCTCGTCTCTTTTTATACTCACATGAGGCTGCACGTAAACGATTCCCCCGCATAGCGTTTTCGTTTTCCTTGTCGAATTTCCTCCATGCGTTTCAAATGTGATTTTCTGGCATTCTTTTTCGCCAACTTTTCTAGCCCTTTGGTGATGGACCAGGCAGTTTTAGGAATTCCCGCAATCACTGCGTTGATCCCTTCCCCCGCTTGGGGAGGTTGTTTTCGGCGTCGTTGTCGTCGTCGTCGTTTCGGAGGCATGATGATTGACTTGGAGTTCCTTCTCGTCTCTCTCTTTTTATGTCTTTTTGAAGTGTAACGTGACAATGGTATGACCGTCGCCAAACTTGACCAAGTCTCCTCCTCTACCAATCGTTTCGGCCACTTGAACGTGAATCATTTCCACCACCTCGTTACGAAGAGACATGTATTGAATGTGCAACGGTTCAAAGTAGATGGTGCCACGTGCTTGTCGCTTGTACTGGATTTCCCGCAACAAATCGGTCACGCGATTGCCCACCATAGTGCTGCCGGCCACGTCGGAGTACACGTGCAATGATCGTGTGGGTTCCCCCACCACCGTTCGAAACGCCACATTCAAGTTGGTGAAACGCCAATGACAACTCATACTCAATTGTAAATAATCCGGTAAAAACGAACGCACCGTCCAAAAGACCGCCTTGCTCTGATCGTCGTTGACATCGTTCCAATCGTTGTCAACGGCCGGTTTTGTCATGTTGGGGATTTGATCCCCGATGAATTCTTGTTGTAAGTTTGGCCCCAACGTCAATACAGTGTCAATTTGACGTAACCATCCCATCTTGAGTGCTAACTTGGTATAGATAGTCAGGGCTGGTGTTTTGTTGCCGCAATGACAGACATTCGTGTTGTCGATGAGCAGATCCTCGCCTTCCCAACGAAACTTGATGTAGGTGTGTTTGCCTTGATCGTTGACAAACCGACCCCCTTGAACGGCCAATTCCATACGTTGTTGTTCCAAGTGCCCAATGATGGCTTTCATGAAACTCACCCCATCCACCACCCAATCCAAATCTTTCACGTCATCGATGATGGTTCGCGCGGTGTCTACTCGCGAGGTCATTTCCCCGTCTTTTCCATCCGGTTTGGGATAGGTTTGATCCCAGGACGTCCCCATGACGTACCCATTTTTCTTCACCAACTCGTACAAATTGACGCGGGCATCTGGTAAGGAAATGGCACTCAACCCCACTTGCCATCCACCCCCTGTGAGTTGTAACGGTTTCGGTAGACGAATCTTGAAGTTATTGGCTTGGTTGTTGGGAAATTCCCGTCGGTTGGAATGACTGGGTAACGTCACGTAGAACGACATCTTTGTCTGCTTCACACCACCACTTCCCTTTTAAAGTGGAGGGTCAGGAGGGTATGCCCTTCACCAAATTGGGCGAGATCCCCATTGATTTCGGCCATTTGCGTTTCCACGATTTCCACCACTTCATTGCGTACCGGGACATATTGAATATGGCGCGGTTCAAAATGCGTGGTTTCTTTGGGCTGGTACTTGATTTCTCGTAACAGATCCGTGATGCGACCCCCTACCATACTACTGGTCCCTACATCACAATACACGTGCAAAGGACGCACCGAGGGAAATTCCAACGAGGGCCGAAAGGTCGCGTTCAAATTCACAAACCGCCAATTACAGGTCATACTCAAGTTCATATAATCCCCATCCACTTTCCAAAAGGCGGGTTTATTGCTGCCATCCACAACATCCGACGGTGTAGGAATCGAGTCCGAATGAAATTCTTGTAGGATATTGGGACCCAATCGATACACCCCCGTCGACACTTGTTCAATCCATCCCATTCTCAAGGCCAAGGTTCTACCCCATTCCACGCGGGCCACTTGCACTTTGTAATCCACATTGACGGTATTCAATACCAAATCCCCGTCGGAGGTCCATTCAAAGGTCGGGTACAATTTGACGCCATTCTCCTCTGCCCATTTGTTGAGGGGTTGGGTTTGTTTGGCACGGCTTTGCTCGTAACGGTAGATCAATTGATGAAACAAGTGCGATCCCGTCGACGAGGCCAATTCCTTTTTCATATCCCGGCCGTAGGTAAAGAGTTCGCGACGTTGATGCCACCAGACATCGTTCCCCAAATCGTCTTTGTCATGCACGCGTTCGTGCCATCGTACATACAACAGAGGGTGGGATTCGCCCACGCCTCCTTCTTCCACCACCACCGGAATGGTGGGTAAGGATAAACTCGCCATGCCCACCATCCATCCGCGTCCCATAAATCGAATGGGTTTCGGTAACCGGTTTCGGAACAGATGGGCTTTGTTGCCCGGAAACTCCTTGGTACTCGCATGACTCATCAACGTCACGTAAAACGACGAATTGGGGACGAACGTCATCGTCGTCGTCGTCGTTTGCGCGGTCGGAGGGATGTCACGTCACCACGAGCAATCCAACTATTGTACTTGTCGGGCCACCCTTTCCACTTGACCAACCAACGATCTTTTTGACGCTTAAGTACCTTTTCGATGCGAAACACGTCGGACACCTGGACTTTTTGTAAATCCTCTTCATAAAACGTACCTTGGATGGGGGTCTCATCCCATTCGTGAATCTTATAGGTGGGCACGGGGCCCGGGATCACACGATGCACCACAAACACTTCTTCGGTCCAACCGGGGAGATAGCCTTTTTCAAAGGTCCGATGAATCGTGTTGAGACGCACCCGATCCCCCACTTTGAATTGAGGTTTTTTGTAGCCTTTCAATCGTTTGCTGTACAATCGTTTCCACACGGCTTCTTCGTTGTCCCACGTCACGTCTTCGGGGGGCATGCCAATACTTCGATGACGGGTGGCATTATACCCTTGCACCAACTGGGGTAAGACATTGTCAAAGCGTAAGGTGTTGGCCGTGGTCAAATAACGGTACAACCGTTCTTTCAAGGTCCGATTAAATCGTTCCACCACACTGGCTTTGGCATCCCCTTCGGTGGAAAAATGGTGAATGTCTTGCTCGTCGACCCATCGTTGAAAGGTCCGATTGTAAAATTCTTTCCCTCGATCCGTTTGCAATCGATTGGGGTGCCGCCCTCCTTGTCTCACAATCTTCTCAAAGGCTTTCACGAGGGCCACGCCGGTTTTGGTTTTCAACGGTTGCACCCACGCGTACTTGGACAACACATCCACGACGGTCAACAAGTAGCGTATACCCCGATTATGTTTAGCCAAACGTTGCACTTCCACTAAATCCGCGGCCCATTGATCGTCCAACCCCCCTACGACCACGGGTAAGGTAGCAAAACGACGACGTCGTGGTTTATGCAAGGTGTAGCCCACATCCTGTTCCAAGAGTCGTTGGGCTTTTTTCAAAGGGAGACCCTGGGCTTTGGCAAACCGTTGCACCCCACCTAAACTCCCCGGGGCGCTAGGATCATGGTAACGGCTTAACCATTGTTGCGAGACCTGGCTTTTCTTCGTTGACGAGACAGGGCGTTTGGTTCTCTTCAACTTTGTTGTTGTTGTTGACCAGCGTTGAGTTTTCTTTCGAGGGGCCATACGTTCTGGCATTCATCCCATAACGTTGATATGGAAGGGATGGTGTGGGGATGCGCCTTTTGAATGATTCGATACCATCGCCAGGCGTCCGGGTGGGCTTTTAACCATAACACAAACACCACCCATCGATACAGGTTGCGGTCGACGTGGGTTTCTTCAAAGATGTGGAGAGGGTGTGCGTCCTCGGGACAGGGAGGAATCGGGATCTTGGCCCCGGGTTGGTGATCATATAACACTTGGCACAGGGTTTGATGGCATTGCCAATCCACCAGGGACAACAGACCCTCCCACGCATAAGACATCCACACAGCAGACTCCATGGACTAAATAAAAAAAAATTTTATTCCTACTCCTTTTTTAAACCATTAAAAGAGACCTAGACGATGACGACCACAGGCGACGGTCTCGAGATCTTTCTGCCAGTTCTCCACACTGTCACTGTACTTGGGGGGTGGTGGCGCTGGGGCCACCATCATTTCTTGACGGTTCTTGAGCTCTTGAATTTCTCGCAACAATTGTTTCTCATAATCTGTCAGGGGGCGATCCTCTTTCCTGGGGTCTCGAGGGGGTGGGCCTGGGATGTCATAGCCCCGCTTGGGATATCCTTGCGCATCCCGGGTAGACAAAGGAGATTCAGCTTGTTGGTCGGCTTTCTTGGGCGGGTTGTCATGAAACCAACTCCAGTACTTGGGACCCAAGGGTTGATCGGCCCATCGGAAGAAGCCACACGTTTTCTTGGAACAATTCAGAAACAAACGATCGGGGTTCTGGGTCGAATGGCTCTGTTGCAGCGTGGCGGGTTCACGGCAAAAACACTGCAAACAAGTCCACATGTCCAACACTTCTACATGAGGTTGACTATACACGGCTTTCATATACTCCAGGGCTTGATCTTGGCCACAAAACAGCAAACACGGTTGAATGGGACATTTCACATACTTCCATCCCTTTTGAGATTCTCGGGCCTCCAAACGCACGTCATGACAAGGACATACCATATAGTCCACCGAAGGGGGGAATGACTTTCTTTCACTGTTGGCTTTCGCTTGAGCATAGTCCTCCTCATTGTCATACACGGTCGTCAGAGTGAATTGTGGTGTAGATTGCTCTACCATGTCATTCAATTCTTTCATCATATCTTCCACCGCCGCTCGGGTATCTTCCACCACCTCCCCTACCACCGGATCACAGTCCACGGGCGTCATCGTTTGAATAGTCTTCTTCTTCTTCTTCCCCGAAGGAAGGTCGCTTGGCTTTCTCTTCCGATCGACTGACATCGTGCTCACGATTTTTTTCACCCGCCCCTGCCTTTTTATACCTTGGACCCTTGGCTCTCATTGGTCAGCTTGTTATGACCTTATAAGGACGTCTCCTCGTCCCATTGGTCAGCTTGTTATGACCTTATAAGGACCTCTTGTCTTCCCATTGGTCAACTGTCTCTATTTAAGAGGGTCCCTTGCTCCCTGAATCGTCATTCTCCCAAGCCATGCCCCCAGACATCATGATCGGAGAACAAGATCTCGGTGCCTTGGAACTGCAAGTGGGTCATGGACATGTGGTCTACACCGGGGGAGCCAAAGGTACGGATGCCCTCGTCGAAGAACAAGCCAAACACTTTGGGATGCAGCTCGAAGTCCTGGTCCCACCAAACCATCCTCGAGCCACGTTCATCACCCCTTCTACGGTGGAAGTGCTGATGTTGGCCAACCCTCATCTTCACCAGGCGGCAGAGAAACTAGGCAAAAAAATGCCCAGTCATTTTTACACCCTGCAATTGCTGCAGCGCAATTATCAATTGGCCAAGAAAGCCCATACCATCTATGCCTTTGGCATTTTGGAACCGGATCATAAACGCGTGAAAGGGGGTACCGGTTGGACCGTGCAATTGGCCATGGATCAAGGCAAACCCGTCTATCTCTTTGACATTCCCAGTCAAACGTGGTACCGCTCGGACCATTACTACCAAGTCAACGAGAATGCCGCCACCCTGGTCACTGGCAGTCAATTTGTTCCTTGGGGCCCCAAAAAGCCCACCCTTCATCAAAGCAGTGCCGTGGTAGGATCCCGGGACGTGGACGACAAAACCCGAGCCGAAATTCAAGCCTTGTTCAACCGCACCTTCTGTCTCCCCGAGAACATTGATCAATTACGTATGGAACTGGAAGACTTTCATTTGTAATGGTTTTAGTTTTTACTTTTGGAATTTGTACATAGGCCCTTTTTAGTTTTTACTTTTTTCCAATTGTAGTTTTTTTCCAATTGTAAATAGGCGCGCCCCTGCGTGGCAACAAGACAGACCACCCTTTGTAAAAAACATCAACTCTTCTTTTTTAATTAAAAATTTTAAAAAACTGACATCACTGAGTTTTGCACTTGGTCATAAATAATGTCTCTTGACTCACAGTTGTCTTGACTCACAATAAAAAACTCAACAGGAATAAAAAATGTTCAAGTCCCTTCAAACAAACAAAACACGTCGTACACGACTGGCTCGTTCCTGTCTGTCCCTTTCCTCCGCTTTCTTTACTTCACGATAAAAATGACTAATGGTCAACCACTGATTGCCACAGTACAGTTCCGGCAGATGCGCAGCCATATAAAAATCCACCTGCTCAAACATCCTCATACTAATTGGCCAATACTTTTCCTCTCGGGTTCCCACTATACGGAACTCTATCCAAGGGATGATTCGATTCGCCAGGGCTCTCTTTAACCTCTGGTAGGTGACTGCGTGAAGGGGTAGTCCATTTTCCGACTCCACAAAACAGAGTAAAAATAAACGAAGGAAGGCCTCCACGCGTTGTCTTGTAAGGGGGCGCCATGACTCCTCCCGTCTCTCGTACATGCGGCGAATTTGGCGCTGGAGGGGCGTCTCCTCTGGTCGCACTCTCCTCCTCAGCGTCTCCTCACCTCCCACATTCATCTCGCTACCCAGGCACCCCAATACTCTTCTCGTTTCAGACATTTTTGGCTCACACAACAAACATAAGTCAACAAGGACCGGCTCAAAGCTAAGAGTGACGTCCTGGGGGCCTCGCTTGACTTATATACCCCCATTCGCGCAATGCCTCATGGGCTATCTAAGGAGGGGGGAGGGGGGTCCCCCCTCCTCGTCCCCGTCCCCCTCCCAAAGTATCATGGGACCTCCTTCTCATTGGCCCCTTCCCTCCCACGTGACCCTTTTGTTTCTCTATAAAAAACCACCGTCTCATTTCATGTTTTCACACTCATCGATGATCTGATTATTCCTTTGGTCTCATGGGCCTGGTTGATCTAACATGCTTGCTTTCTTGGTCGCTTCCTGGTTGGCTTGGATGTCCTACTCCAATTGGTGGGCATTATCATCATCTTCTGGCGGCGACAACGACTCAGCTGGAGTTCGGTTTGATGAGTGTTCTATTTCTTTTTTATGAGGACTGTTCAGTCGCTAATGAATGATTCTGTTTCGCCTGCTGGTCTTCAACACTCTCAAAATGTTCTCGATCACAGTCATCACAATCAACGATTTTGTTTTGGGATCTCTCACTTGTAGCCATAGGAGTAGGTTTTGAAGATGTGAGGGTCGTTTGACATGAACTCGTATAGACATAATCTCACGCACTCGTATTATCAAAAGGAACACTCCTATTATTAAATAGGAACTCATATTATCAAAAAGGAACTCATCAAAAAGGAACTCATCAAAAAGGAACACTCATATTATGAAATAGGAACTCATCAAAAAGGAACACTCGTATTATCAAAAGGAACACTCGTATTATCAAAAGGAACACTCCTATTATTAAATAGGAACTCATATTATCAAAAAGGAACTCATCAAAAAGGAACTCATCAAAAAGGAACACTCATATTATGAAATAGGAACTCATCAAAAAGGAACACTCGTATTATCAAAAGGAACACTCCTATTATTAAATAGGAACTCATATTATCAAAAAGGAACTCCTCCAAAAGGAACAGGAACACTCGTATTATCAAAAGGAACACTCCTATTATTAAATAGGAACTCATATTATCAAAAAGGAACTCATCAAAAAGGAACTCATCAAAAAGGAACACTCATATTATGAAATAGGAACTCATCAAAAAGGAACACTCGTATTATCAAAAGGAACACTCCTATTATTAAATAGGAACTCATATTATCAAAAAGGAACTCCTCCAAAAGGAACCCTTCCGCCCGTGGGGATTATGGACAGAGGAATGGCGTCGAGACAGAACGGATGGAAGCGCTGTTCCAACGCCCGCTTCGAACTCCTCTGGTCACGTGATCCCTCTCTTGCCAACTCTCGTCACTTGCAGGGGAAGTTCCTCTGGTCACTTGCAGGGGAAGTTCCTCTGGTCACTTGGGAAAACAGGTCGAACATTAAGGAACACTCAGGAAAACGTTCTTGTAAAAAACAAATTAATAAAAATTTATTTTTTTTTATTCGTGTTGTTTTCAAAGGACTACCCCTCTTCCCCAAATTGGACTTTGGACTTTGAGCCCGCGTTTTCTCCGCGGTTTTCCTTCCCCTTGAGCCCACGATCCTTTTTTCCCACTGGTCAGCGGTTTCCCATCTCAAACCACGTGACTTCCGGTTCCATGAGCCAGCCATCCTATTTTATCCACTGGGCAGCGGTTTTCCATCTCAAACCACGTGACTTCCGGTTCCCATGAGCCCGCCATCCTATTTTATCCACTGGGCAGCGGTTTCCCACACCGGAAATGATATGACGTCATTGATTTGCTCTCGACCAATCAGGAGCCAGGAAATCTACCATACGAGCGCAATGTACTACTAATTGTTTTTGCTTGTTATTTTTTCGTGGATAGCTATTCTGAAATAACAGAATATAACAAGAACGATAAAAAAACTGTATTTATCCCAAATTTGGCGAACGAATTCTTAAACCGTAATATCTAAGTATTACAACTATAATAAAAGAAAGCTTTTTTTTCCTGTTAATTGTATTCCTATGCTTTATGAGACCTGATATTGCACAACTGATAATTGTTTACCGCTGTTTTGGAGAATTAAGTTCGAGTGATTAAGGTCGACGTCTGAATCAACTGTCGAACTTAATTATTTAGGTCGACCCAAATAGCAATTAGGTTCGGCACATGTAAAGTTCGACGTTTGAACCGGGCCTTAAACATGGTATAATTGTTTGATTCATTCTGCACTAAGTTTTAACCATTTAGCCATCCAGAATAAACCTCACATTACCATGAAAAATGGATTTTGTAACTTCACGAGGTACAAGGTTTTCATCACCCACCTGAATGGGAGTCTTGATGGAACACTCATGAAAATGTTGTGGGACAATCTTATCTTTGGCTCAATTTTTATTTTCCTTTGTGAATAATAGGATTACCAAATTTTCTTTGGCTAAAAAGGCTGTTTTAGTCACTCAGTCTTTTATGTGTTTACATGACAATACAAAACAGATCATGGTCAAATTCCACACACTAAAAGGCAGATGGTTTAAATAGCTGGTACATGTATATTGGAATGATTTTAACGATGTTTTGTTGTGCTTAATTATGTTTGACTGGGTTCAGAAATTGAATGGAATCAAACACAGCTGTATGCGTATTTTTGGTGTTCAACTACCAAACCCAAATTATCCTGATCACTGCATTCGATCCAGTTCAGTCAATTTACTAAACAGTTAGGTATGTAAGCTGGGATAATTATATGACTGACATCTTCCACGTACCTTCACTGTAAGAAAAGGCTGCATCACTGATCACTGCTGACATAACATGCCTAGAACAGAAAAATTAAAGGATCAATGAAAACGACAAATTCAGGGCAAAAGATTGGCAGTCAGCCGGTTGCCAGTGGTGATCTAAAACTGAACAGGCCCTCTAAAAGTTGAGGTTTGATCGCCTGACGGGTTCCCTGCTAGCAGAGGCCCCTTTTCCTTTGTATTCGCTGAGCTGACGGGCGGGACGAAAAGGGACCTCTGCCCTGGGTCGAAACTTACTTTGATCAGTTCAACCGCAGTCCATGGTCATGGACGGCGGTTTCCGAAACGCATGTCCCTGTATTGTTTGCTGACCGTGCCTTGAGCCCACTGTATCTCTCGCATTCCTTTGTAGTTATTCCGCTGTCATTTAGTGAGCCCGCATAGTGACATGCCGTCCTGGAAAGAGAACTATAACTCGTGAAGAGTTACAATTAACGTTTACTTTCTCTCGTTTTTGTTAACATTGACGATGGAAAGATAAAAAATCGAAAGAAGAAGCTCTAAGGAACACTCGACAAGTTAAACAATGGAATTTAGGGCTTTTAGAGCGAAGAAAACATCTGTCAAGGCGAAGGACAATCTTCCATATCCAAAGATTTTTCGAGCTGCGGACTTTCTGTGAAATGCTCCAGCACTTCTACGAGTCTACGGTAGAGTAAATTACACATTTGGTTGTAAATTTGTTTCCAATTTTGGCTTTTAATTGAGGGATTCTTCATATTCCTTACAGTTTTAATAAAAGTTTTGAAAAACGTGCACAGTTCGCATCATCAAATACTCTTCAAAATAAGTTGCACATCGAGCGAAATCGCTTGCGCGTAGCTTCCCTCGAAGAAAGAATTGAACGTGTTTGGTCTTCAGAAACAAATAAAGGCGTGTTTTAATAAATGTATTATTTAGAAAAGCTTACTGTCTCTTCTTCTGTGTACCTTCATAAAATTTCGAAAAGTACTAATCTGACCTAATAGACAGACACAAATGCTCTGTTGTGGTTTGATTTCAGGCGCGAGACAACATGAGAAATCTCTTGCCGAAATTTTCAAAATTTTGACTTTGAGATTGTATTTTTGGCTAATTCTTAATTGACAACTGGTGTCTTTTATTTAAAAGTTAGAAATTTTAACTATTCTAGATCAAGTGTGTTGTTTTTTCGAACCTATAAATTGCCATTTCGTACTGCACATGGGGTTGTTTATTACCAACTGCTAATTTAGTGAAGCGATCATAAAACACGCCGCCTTCAATGGGTTAAATTCTCTTTGATTCCTGGAGTTGTGGTCACGTTAAAAAAGCTTCCTTGTCCAGATAACTTGAAATTAATACCGTAGATTAGACAACAACTATCCCTAGACGAACTGTCTACTTTTTGTAGGGGAGTTTTTGGTGAACTCGCCATTCACGACAACAAAACTGTGCTGGTGTTTTTTTGGCACGCCAGTTGAGAAAGGTGGGAGTCCTCAGCTGATCACGTGCTAAAAGCATCACTTAACTTTTCGGTCGCTAAGTAACCGTGGCGCATGCTCAACACAGTTCATTTCGACCCAGGGCAGAGGTCCCTTTTCGTCCCGCCCGTCAGCTTAGCGAATACAAAGGAAAAGGGGCCTCTGCTAGCAGGGAACCTGACGGGTGGCTACGATCAAAACATGTTACAATGTAGTTACAATAAAAATATTTAAAATAAAATGTACTTTAATTGGAGTACCTTTCTTTCCTTTCCCTTAAACTCTAAGTTCATAAATATTATTGTAGTAAACTTTTAGTTCTTTATTGTGGCCTGGGCCACTAAGAGTTCAAGGATACTAGCCGAACAGCAACCAAGCACGGAAGTTAGTTTTTAACCCTGCAAATTATGGAATAATCGGTCAAAGTTGAGAAGACATATACAAACTTACATCCACCTTCTTTGAACTCTATTATCTTAAATGTACTTTCCCAAGAGTGATCAACGGATAACCTGCAATAAAAGTTACACGCATTCGAAATTTAAATTTGTTGGACATCAAAACATGCTTAAACCACAATCCAAAGTTTTGTTTAAAAGACAAGATTCTGTTGAGCTTTTGAACGTTACTTGATATAACAAACATTCATAACACGTTAGACATATAGAAATATTTCGCAAGCAGTCCAGAAGAGCCCAGCTAATCAACAATCGAGTGGAGATGTTAAGAACACTTACATGATACTACACAAAAGAATTCAAGCTTAGCTGCCAATATCAACATTTGGGGAATAGCCTGAATTTCTTGCTCGATTTCCGTTTCAAATATTAACTTGAACAGCAACAATGTAATTAAAGCATTCTGAAAACAAAAAGGATGCCCAGTCGAGTGAACATAAACTACATCTGTCGGTTGTTCACAACTGGAATGAAAATTAAATCATTTAAGCGCTGGACTAACGATAAATATGAAACATCAAGCTACTGATCGATCGGAAAAGCTCTAAAAAGCTGTTCACTGTACAGAAACAATAAGCTCAACTAAGCGTAAGACTTAAGCTTATATTTTCACAACAAAAGTCCTTATGAAAATAATTTACACGTGAGTACTTACCTGACATTGTAACTGACATTGACTTGACAGTACTAGTTGACCCAAATTTCTGAGCAATGCAGCGAAAAATGAAGTGTTGTCCACTTTCCAAGAAACTATTAACAATTCTTAAGTGGGAATACACGATTGACGATTGACGATTGATTGGTCCAGAAAGCTAGGAAAACATCTCTTCAAACCAAAGAACAACCTTGCAGGGTTAAGCTGTGCGACCGCGCTTCAAAAGGGCACCAGTCTCCCTCAACAATCCGCCACATTGGTGCCCAGTACTCTGCGTGCGTACAAATTCACATCCCTAAGCTATATGAAAACGAATTTTTTCAAAAAAACTCTTAACGTAGTTGGAAAGAGCATAGTCTGAAACCAAATATGCTAATTCGTTTTTACATTTATATTAAAACCTCACAAAGCAGGGGATTATTAAAAGTTTAAGGTTCATTTTTTATTTCGTTTTTTTCAAAAGAAAAAGTAATAACGGCCGTTTTTTAATAACTTACAATTTTTTCTACAATATTACTGGAAGAAATTACGGATTATTAAGCTCAATACAGTTTTAAAGTGATTTGAACTGAATATTCCGTGCGCTCTGGTCACGTGACCGATGACGTCACAACAATAAGGTTGTCATGGACGTTACTTTTATGTGAAGTTCTATTAAGCAGCCGAAGTTTGCTTCTCTCCGCCTTAAAATGCCATAGCTACAGACTCCTTACCAGTCCCCTGGGAAATGCTCCTGTACAGAGCCACCTTAACTTTCAAATGCCGGATGTAAACTGGCAATTTCCAAATTTCTTATTCCAATGATCATCAGGGCACGTTACCTGCTTTTGAATTAATAGAAGCCTGTTCTTGCAGCTAAAATAACTTTTATTGCCATAGTCACGTGAATAATGACGTCATCACCCTGACATTGATATGAGGATAACTTTCACGCAGATGTAAATGCCACATGGTACAGCGTCTTCTTCGACCACAATTTAACTAAGTTATTTAGCGTTAAAAAATTTTCAGGAGAAAAGCATGCTGGGAAGGTTCTTATTATACTTATAATATTGTTTTCAATTATTACAAGTGGGACCGGAATAACAACAGTCATTTGCCTCATGAGTATTTAAATTTAGCTCTGAAGGACGAGACTTGATTACGTCAAAATTTACATTCTTTTTTTATACGGCGCGCCCATTGTAAAATTTTCTTATCACTTCCCCCCTGTTGAAGGCTGAAGTTTTAGCCGAAACGTTGGGATTTTAATTTTTATATTTTACATTTTCGAACACAAGAATTTCTAACCAGAGTAACGTATTATAAATACTTGTTACTATGAATCCACCTGGTTACAGATCCATTTTAAAAACAATATTGTGATTATATATTCTGAAGAGTGTGATCTGAACCAGCTAAAAACACATCAACACATTACGCTGAGAGCGACATCAGGGCTTTTAAGTATGGGGTAATTTTGCTTACGCACGAGCATTTCCTTCCAATTTTGATGGTTTTAAGAACCATCAAAGCATGATTTATTTTTGCAGCAGATCAGAAAGACGAATGCGTGACATTGACGACTGCACAACCTCGTTCCCAGGGTCCTCTCTCTTCCTCCCTCGAGAAAGTACCCTGGTTTCGGCTGGTCACGTGTCTCGCTTAAGCAAACAGCTCCCCACCAGGGTGGTCTCGCTTTTCTTCAAGAAGCGAAGGGAAAAGCGAATGCAAATCTTTTCAAACTCGCACGAACACAGAGGAATGGAAGTCATTAGCTCACTTTTTTTCAAAGACAGGGACGCTGAAAAAATCTACAGTCTACTATCTGCGGCGTTTCAGAACCACAAATAATGCAGATTTCCCATCAACAAAATATTTTATGGTAGCCTCGATCTGTTTTGAATTTGCCGAAGGCGTTTGATAAGAAGCTGCTCGTATTGCCCGAACAAAATGTCACGCACTCATTTGTTTGCTATATATTTTATTTATTGGCCTAATAATGCAAGTAAAATTCTGATAATAAAAGCCCACGCTGCACTTGTGTATTTTTGTCTACAAGCCTCAATGTAAAGGTATAATCCTGCAGACCAGAGTACAACCTTCTTGTAAACAAAGCTCTTAATTATAAATGTTATTTAGTTTAGCACATTTTTCATTTTGTCATGTCACTGTTTTGTGGTGAAAAAAGTTAGATTTTTTTTCCGACAATCGGCGGTGTGAGAGCAATTTCGCCTACTCGACAGGAATAAAACAAATTACCTTCAAATTCTTACAAGAACGATGGTTTCAGTCGGTTGGCGCCTCGTATTTAACCTGATTTTACCATCGCGCCGTTTGTCTGTCTTGTGTACGCTTGCCGAAAATTCTGCTGCTCCTTGGAGATGCCAAAAATAAATTAGTCCTTCCTAATCCTTGACACTCCATTTCATTTCGAGCTCCGTAAAGCATAAAGCCGACGGCTCTCCCTGTTGTAAATTTGTTATGTTGTGACTCGTGCCGGCTTCCGTTGACTATGGCGATGGTTAGCGACCGTGTTTTGAAATTCAGACTTGTAAACGTGTTTTTCTGAGTCGAAAATAACATGGACCGCTTCGATGTCGAACGTTCGTATGTAATGAAGAAATACTTGTCTATAAAAGGAGTTCTTATCACCACAAATATTCTGAAAAAGCTTACATCACCTCCGGTACTTTCCACCATTCTGACACTAGTGACAATCTTACACTTTGCTACCCCTCCCCTGTAGCACATTCTTGTTAGCACCCAGATTTTGGGTGCCACGTGACCAGCCGAAACCAGGGTACTTTCTCGAGGGAGGAAGAGAGAGGACCCTGGGAACGAGGTTGACGACTGCAGTCTGCGTTTTTTACCAAGCGCAGTAGAAAAAGTGTACGTACGCCTTCCCACACTAAAAGGAAACGACAAAGCAGTAGCTGAAATATCAACTTTGTTGTTCAACTCCATTCAAATGCAGTTCAAGCTAGTTGAACACGGCGGTGAAACCTAACAAACGATTAAGAACCTTTTCTTATGCAAAGTTTAACAAGCAACAGTTTTTGAAGCAGAGTTGAGAAGAATCAAGCAAAACTAATACTGCCGCTAAGGATGCCAGGCAAAATAGTCCTCCGGCCACAACGTCATTCGGCATAAAAGGGAAGGAATTGGAAGAAACGGTTGCCATCATTAGAAAGAGCGTATTCTAAGCCGTGGGGAAAAAACGTTTTGAAAGTTAGAAGTAAAAACTTGCTGAGTAGGAGTCAAAACAAACTTTCAACCTGCATTTTCTCTCCCTTACTCTTGAAAGTAATAATAACGGTCCTTTTAAAGTAATGTATCAACAAATCTACAAGATGGCTACAACAAATTGCTAATTTATTTAGCTTAATATACATCTTAAATGATTTAAGACATGCCATGCGTTCTAAACATGTGACCTATGATGTCATAGCACCAAGGTTGTAATGGAAGTTATTGTCTTAGACATGGCTGTCAACATGTAAATTCTCATTACTTTTGGCTGTGAACTTCGCGAGATATATTCATCTAGGCCCCAGACTCCCTTCCTGCTCCTTTGTGTAGCCCCTTTAATTCTAAAATGCCAGAGGTAAACTGGCCATTTCAGAATGGCCCACATAAATGCCTCTCTGGCCCCTTTGACTGCTTTTAAATCGATGAAGACTTGTTCTCACGGTGAACGAAAACGTATTTTTTAGGCAAAGTCGCGTGACCAATGACGTCATTAAAAAGTTTAATATGAAAGGTATTTTATAGCAGCTGTAAATGAACTTCTAGATTAGGATCCTTATTAAGTCAAAACTGACAAAGTTATTTCGCATGATAACATTTCTTTAATTGGTGCATATTGTTGCAGTTTAAAAGAGTCTAACTAAAACTGCACTAAAGAATAAGAAATTAATCTTAAAGCGAAAATCTTTTTATATGACAGTCTTAGATTGATAGTGACAGAGTTGTTCTGTGGTGAAACTACTACTCTGAGTCTTTGGTTTGCATGATTGGTCAAGATAAAGGTAGTCGAGTTCTGTCCCACGCCTGTTTTCTAGTCTTGAATATCTGTAAAGATGGCCCAGATTTAAAACCAATTTAATGACAGTTTCAGACAGTTTAAACTAACCAAAATCAATAACACAATTTAATGACGTTTAAGATAAGCTTGAACTTAGCGTGAATATTTTAATACATTTAGTGTGATGTTAAGGCTGTTTTTGAAAACGAGACCTAAATTTTATATTTAATGTAATGTTGTTTAAAGCTAGCTTAACTGTCATAAATCCTATAACCAATTTAATGACAGCTTGAACAAACCGAATTTAAAAACACGATTTAATAGCGTTTAAGGTTAACTTGGTATAAATATTCAAATAGATCTAATGTCATGTTTAAAGCCGTTTAAAGAGACGTAAATTTTTCATTTGATTTAATGTCATTTAAGGTTTGCCTTAATTTGGCATGATTTTATTTTACATATTTAAGGCTACTTAAAGCAAACATAAATATTTCAATATATTTAATGCCCATAACAGAGCTTAAATCACAATAAAGATTTAAAGTGGTAATACGATCACAAAAATCACTTTCATTTTTTCTTCCGATTTCGAAACTTTGTTTACTTACTTAAGTGATTTTTTGATCGTAGAACCACTTTAAGGTGAAGTTAGAGAAAACTTAAGGTGGCTTGACTTGATTTTTTCGGGGTACACCTAGCTCAATTTGAGTGGCTGTTACTTCACTGAAAAAGTGGGATGTACTTGCTACTTCACTCATTTACTAGGCAATGGACACACTTTCCAAAAAAGTAGCTTTGATTGACATCGGAATTACCGTAGCAACACAATAATGACGTCACGAACTGTATACAACACCAATTTTCTCGAAATCTAGACCTAAACTTTTCAAAATTTGCATAAACGTTTAGTCAACGACTCATTTGTAGCACTACTAAATGTAGGTCGTACTTGAATGCGTTGCTACGTATTTCAAAAGAACAGCAGCCTTACCATGTACTGCGTTTGGCCATAGTTAAGTACGACCTGTGTCCTTGACTAAATGTTTATGCAGATTTTACTGTACAAACGTCTTAGTTTTCACGGGCGTTTTTGTTTGCAGCGAAGGGTAGCAAGCGGGCATGGTAAGCTCGTCAGTTTCGAAACCACACAAATATGTGGAATATATTAATGAAAGACACCAGCTGCCAACAAGCAATACGGCAATGAAACTTGCGAGGATGAATGTTAAGTTCCCCGGTTTTTTTTGTCTTTATTTTGCGCCCTTAAAGTGATTCAATGAACTTCAAATTTACTGAGATCGTGGAGTTCATGTTGAATTTTACATCAAGGGATTTGCAAAAAAAAAATATCTACTAGTTTTTGAATTACAGCTTCTGGAACACTTTTTAGTAAAATAAACATATTAAAGACTACTACTAACCGTTGAATTAACGGAGATCGAATGAAGCAAATTGGGCGAGACTTTTGTAGAAGGTGTGGTCTACCAAGAACGAGACTTCGTTTTAAAAGTTTAGGTCTAGATGTCGAGAAAATTGGTGTTTTATAAAATTTGTGACGTCATTTATGGGTTGCTATGGTAACCCGATGTCAATCAAAACTGCTTTTTTTGGAAAGTGTGTCTATTGCCTAGTAAATGAGTGAAGTAACAAGTACATCCGACTTTTTTAGTGAAGTAACAGCCATTCAAATTGAGCTAGGTGTGCCCCTAAAAAATCAAGTTGAGCCACCTAAAACAATGCTAAAATGAAGGTTTTTATTTAAGTCATCTTTAAGTTGCTTAAACATTGTGAAAATTATTCTTTAGATTTGATGGTTGGTAGATATTGCTTAATCACTGCTTAAATATGGAGTTTCACCCAGTGTGTCAAGTTTAAAAGAGTGCCAGTTAAGAGCTGTGAAACCTAAATTAAATAATGGCTTTCGTTACTTTTAGGGGACTCGCGCTATATGGGAAAAACTGTCTAAAAACTGTCTAAATGCGCGCGCTAATGACGGCAAAATAATGACAACTTTTTACAAAATGGCGTGAGTTAAACTGAAATATGTCTTGTACATCTTGATGAAATTATGTACCGTTCTCGTTATGACGTTTCTCAGCAACTTGCAAATGACATTTGCTTTCTTTTATTCTCTGTAACATATTGTACATTTTTTGGGCGTTTGGAATATTTTGTATTTCTTTACTTTTTTTTATTTTTTTACAGTTTGGTGGCGTAATTAAATTCGTAGATTACGCGTCACTTAGCAGTCTTAGCGCATGCATTTAGACAGTTTTTCCCCTATATAGCGTGAGTCCCTTAGAGAGCGGTCATTATTTACAGCAGGGGAGGGAGTGGATGATTTTTTAACCCCAAACAGTGTAAGTCTATAACCCCTTCTTTAGGAGATAGTAACTTTCTGTGACCCCTCCTTGAAGTGGTTGAAAAAATTCATAACCCCCCCCCCCTCCCTTTAATCAAAAACACTTTTAATAGGCCATTGGTGATGAATTGGTGCAAATTAAACACAGTAACTGTCATGAACAAGCCATTAAAGCAAGGGTCTCTCTCAAACTTAGTAAACAACCTGAAGGTCAGGACAAAGTACAAGTTAATTATATAGTTTTCAGATGTGTAAGAAATCCAATGTTGTGGCAATGCTCTTAAACACAAACTGGAACATTGCAAATTTCAACTGATGCAAGCCAAAAAAAGTTTTTCTTGTAGCCTTAATATCATTCACAGAGCATCATCAGTCATCTGAATCTCACTCTCACTTGCTTGGCTTTCCTCGTCCTCTTGTTGAACCATCATTTCCGGATAACAGGCAACCCAGAGCTAATATTAACAAAGAGTTGAGTAATGGAAATCTGCAGACAGAGACTGGCATTGACCACTTTGCCACCAAATTTGCAGCTGATCTGAAATTAGTAAAGGAGTATGTGCAGCATCTAAATGATCTTAAACAAAGATCACAGATGAGAGCTGCTCAGAGAGGAAGGAAACGTCACTAGCCTAGGCAGAAGACATTCAAGGAAAATGAATGGTGACAGTTATTTCTGGGAGGAGAAATCAGCAAATTGAAAGTATTTGAACTAGACAAGTATATGGACAAACACAATCTTCTTACAGGAAAGAAAGCATTGAAAGGACGATAAAGTAAAATGCATAGTAAGTCATCTTCTTAGAAACGGTTCTTCAGCAACTCACGCAAACGCTGTCGCTTGGCTTGTGCCAGTTACAAACAAACAAAATACGTGGATAAACCAGACAAGGATGACGACGACGACGACGACGACAACGATGACGAAGACGATGATGATGATGATGATGATTATGATGATGATGACAGGTCGGATACAGAAGAGTACCTGGTCCTGAATGATGTGGATGAATCGGCGGAGTCGGGGGACAGTGAGATAGAAGAGGATGAAGATCAACCAGAATTATTTGATCGGGTTATTCTTAGGTCTGGAAGACTAGTCACCACTTGGCAAAGCCGATCCACAGTGCGAAACTAGAACAATAAAGCCATATTCCTTGGAATGAATAAAGTGTTCATTGATTTCTATTAACCCCTCCTTTTTTCTCTGTGGATATTTCATGACCCCTCCTCCAGCACCTTCCGAAAATCCATAACCCCTCCCTAATATCATCCACCCCCTCCACTGCTCTAAATAATGACTGCTCCCTTAATAGTAACGATAGCTGATCTTGCATCAAATCTGTCGAGACCCTGATTGTTTTAAATGACAAAAACGACCAACATACAGGATAAAATGTGTATGTGCAAGAGGGCTTGTCTTTGACAACAGTTTAAACTGTTTTCTTACAATTTTATTTTCCCTTTATCACAGATGGAAAGTGAAAGTCCAGCTCAACTTCCGGTGGTCCAGGAAACTCAAGCCCAGCCTCCCCCATCTAGTCAGCCTGTTGCAACCGCACCTGGTCAACCAATCATGTACCAGATGGCACCCGGTCAGCAACAACCAGTTTTTATCCAACTTCCTCCTGGTCAGCCAGCCACAACACCAGAAGGGCAGCCTATTCAGTATTATTATGTACCCGTTAGTCAGGCTGTGCAACCAGGACAACAGGGACAACCGGTATTTGGTCAGGGCACTCCTGGTCAGCCAGTGCAGTCTGGACAACCAGTGCATATTCAGGGGACCGCTCGACAACCTGTACAACCAGGACAACCGGTTCATATTCAGGGTGCCCCTGGTCAGCCTGTGCAACCAGGACAACCAGTTTATATCCAGGCTGCCCCTGGTCAGCCTGTGCAACCTCATCAACTAGCTGGGCAAGGTGGATTCGATCTGATCATCGACACAGCTTTCCTGAAGTCGCCTCCATGCTTCATCAAGATAGTGGAGTTTGTGAGTTCTGCTGTTAGCTACTACTCTAGTTTTTAGTTTTGGTGAAACTTTACTCCCTAAAACTAATTCTAGTTCACCCTTAAACTTTTTGCGTTTTTTATTGGTTTAAATTGAACACATGGCACAATAGTTCTTTCTATTCTTTTTCTTTTTTTCCTTTCCTGTTTAAGTTGTTGTTGTTGGCAGCTTTTCATCTAAAAACTCAAACTTGTACTAAACGTTCGAAAGGGTACTTTGGACAAAAACCCATTTAAGTGCTACTATCCTAATACAGCGCCCGCAATGGCGCGAACTGGCCAATAACTGGCATGACGAGTACACTGCCTGATGAATGCGCCAACCAGGCCTGCTAATAGCCAATCATATTCAAGAATTTGTCATAATCCTGATTGTTACAGTACTAGCGTCTCACATAATCCAGGGGTTGCCTTTATAATGAAACAACTATTTTACTCAATCTCGTCTTACATGAACTCATAGAGATCTCGCGCCTCGTTAGATGCGAGATGTCATAGAGTAATCATTAATTATGTTCCATTTGGTTAGTAATATCTCAGGCTGGTCTCTACCTCATATTGCTTCCTAATAGGCAAGAAACTTTACATCATGTTCTGTCTCTCTTCGATCCTAGTAAGAATAACAAAGGACAAAATCGTCAAAATGTTTTCGTCTGGGACGAATTTTTTGGCTTCCTCTGCCATTGCCTTTCATGCAACTAAATTTATTTTTGGAAAATCAGAAATGAAAATGTGTTGTAAGCTTGTAGAATCTTAAGTATTCTATATTAACAGGTGGTTTGCACGTATAACCGCAAAATCAAAAAATACAAACAAACAAACAATAAAGAACAACAACAAAAAAGGACAATGAACGAAGAGAAAACAAACTAACACTGTAGCCCTTGCACAGAGGCTGCCTGATACGATACCATTGTTACGCAGCTGACTGCATGAATTGTTGTTTTCATTGAAAAAGAAAAACCATAGATTTGGCGATCCCTATAAACTTACTCTCTTTAAACGATTTATTTTCTTCACTTGTCTTCGATGCTCATCAAACTTACTATTGGTCCTCCTAGTGGTATTGTCTCTTGTTTATCTCCAGTGTTGATGTACAACAGCTAAAAATGAGGAAACTATGTTAATCGAATTAACTGATCAAAATTAAAAGGCCACTATCATCAATTTTTACTACTAAAAAAGCCTTTACTTCAACCGAAACCCAATAATAATTGTTCAGTTTTCTTAAAAATGATATTCTCGTTCACAGACATTATAAACGTGGCTTTGGCTTTGAAAAGGCAGGAACAAGATGGGGCCCAACTTGGAAAAGTTGGGTGGACATTTGTAAGCTTTTTTAAATCTGTAAAATCTGATTACGGCTAGCTCTTTCTTTGAAAATTCGCATGATATTGTAAAAAAAATTACGCACAAATTTTCTGATAGTGCGAAAAAATAAACTTGCAGAGGTTGGAGAAAAGCTCATTAACTGCGTGTATTGGTAAACAACACAAGTGCGGTGTAGAAGAAGTTCTGTAAGAACCAGAATAAACTATGCGCCCTGGCCAAATTCATACCATAGGTGGCACACGCGGTTGAAGTATAGCACGTGCAATGCTTGACCAGTGTTGTGTTCACCATATAGTGAATTATAAAGAAGTTTATATGGGTTTTAGTCATTTAAAGTAGTCCCAATTTTAAGACAGAATTGCTCAAAATAAATCAATGTTATACTCCATATGTGGTCTTCGTAAGGCTGCACGTAAGGCCATAACACAAGAAATGAGAATGTTTCTGGTTTTCATAACCAAGACCGGTTTCTGTGGGGTGGGCTTGGGGTGACTGGCCCACACTCAGACCCCATCCTGGAGTGCCTAGGGCAGTACTTGTTAAGCCTCTATAATTCGACCAATCGAACATGGCTGAACATAGCGAGGGCCAAGGCCCCAGCCAGCCAGCTCTTGGGATCACTGAGACATGCAAGCTTCCTCACCATGACATTGCGACATGCTGAACGTTATTTTCCATACGACCGCTATTTCACAGAGTCTTAGTGCCGCCAAACTGCAGCAGTTCGGTTTCTTCGGAAAAAACGGATGCACGTTTTCCCTTCTAAACGACAAAGAATTCTGTGAGCTCCAAAATATCCTCAAAAAAAGCAAAAACAACTTAAAACCATTAGGAAAGGCAACAAGCCGAATAGCGCCGATGCGCTCCGGCTCAGATGAAGGAATAGAAGAGTTTTAACGGGCCAGTATGCTCATAAATAACACGCCAAGAGCACTTCTGAACACCGTTTAAACGAGCAAGTGTACTTGTTTTAGCAGGAGACCCGGACAAGAGCAGCGAGACCTCTGCTGGGCCGGGAGATTTAGAACTCAAAACCAATGCAGATGGACTCCGTTACGTGAAGTTTTCCGCTGAGCGCCAAACAAAAACACACACTGGCGAAAACCGGAAAAATGTAAGAGAAAGCAAACCAAAGATGTTTGAAAACCGCGATAACCCCGAGCGCTGTCCTGTTACCACTTGTCTGGCGTATAAACAACAAAGACCATCAGAAATGATGGACGAAAACCCTCCGTTTTATCTCACTATCAACACAGAAGCTCCAAAAGCAGGAAAGAAGTGGTCTAAAGCTTGCCCGCTAAGAGTAAATTCCCTCAGGTCAATGGTGAAAAACATGCTGGCGGCCTCTCAAGTTCACTCAGACAAGAAATTGGTAAACCACAGCACAAGAAAGCATCTCGTCCAGAAACTTGTGGATAGTGATATTCCACCAAATGAAACTGTACAAATCACTGGACACAAGAACATAAATTCGCTGAAAAACTACTCTGCTATATCTGACAAAAGGCAGCAGCAAATCTCGGGTGTTTTATCCGGAGGAAAGGAACCCTCTACATGTACTTCGGCGATGATTCCGTCTTCGCCAAAACTCACAGTGGATGAGAATACAGCAGCAACGACCGTTCAAGCCAGCACAAGTACAGAAACTTTGCCCTTTTTTATCAGTACCAAGTAGGAAAAGTAAATATTTTCACTAATTCAAATCAAAACAGCGGCGAGTTTGAGCAGAAACAGTTCAAAAGACGGCGAATTAATATCAGTGACAGTGACGAAAGCCAACTGATAAACAGTTTTTAGTTGTAATTCGTTTGAAAACTTACATTTTATGGTGCTCAATTCGCGGGATTTCTACTTTCATTGCCTATTTTAAGATCCGAAAACAAGCTTTATGATGTATATATAACCCAATTCTAATATTAGCTATCGAAGATTAATTTTTGTTGACCAAAAAGGTTTTTACTTGCATCTACATTCAGTTTTTTGAAAGTCTACATTTTAAAGTGCTCAAATCTCCGCTTCACGGCCCGTTTTGAAATTCGAAAACTTATTTTTGTGCGCTATGTGATGTACAGATGTCAATTGTGACATTAGCCGCCAGGTTTACTTTTTGGCACAAATCAGGAGCCCAATGCAGGCTTCTCCTAAACTTTTTCTGACAAGTCACATTCCGTCATGATCAGTCAGTCATTAAATGTCATGACTACTGTAATTTATTTAATGATAGTCTGAAAACTGAGGGAATGTTTGCGCGAAACCAGGGGTTAAAAAATCATAAAGAGCCTAAAGAACGGTGCTTAATGATGTGTAATGGGCTGAAAAGTGTCCCAAAGTTTATTAAGTGTTCCCAGCAAAGCTGTCGGTCAAAATACATGGATGATCACCTCATATTTCATATTTGTCCGACTTGAGCAAATAATAGTCTGTCAGCTAGAAGATGAATTGCGCGTAAAGAACGATAAAGAATCTTAAAAGAAAAAACATAAACAGCAGTGCGTAAAGATTCAGTCGGTAAACAGCGTTAAAGAGCCGTAAAGTGTTCACAGCAAGGCCTGACAAAATGTAGCGGAAAAATCGTGAATAAATATGGAGACGTAAAAATTTCATTTATTTTTCTATGTTTTTACAAATAATCATCTGTAATTACACCCATCTTAATTTTTGCCCTTTACGTATCTTTATTGGCCTTAAAGCGGCCATTACGCGTTCTGTGAATCAACGCATCTTTACACACTATGCGTGAAGAAAAGACCTTATATTTGCGTATGCTAAGCTACGCATGATATAAACATTCGTAAACCCATGATTTCATACGACGATAGAACAAACCCGACCTAAAAAAGAAATCGAAAATTCCGTTTGCAGAAACGAATTAAACGGAAACAAAACACAACGGAAATCTACAGACGGAATTTAACCGAAACATGATATTTCCGTTCAGGAAACATAACAAAAACGTGATGGGACCGGGGAAGAATTGATTTTTTCACGATTCCGCTGTACGGAAACGAAGCGGAAACAAAGAGTTTTGTGTTTCCGACAGGTTTCAGAAATACCGAATAGGGCAGTTTCGTCCTGTGCAAGCCTGCAAGATACTTAAATAGGCCGTCAGCAAAATTTATGATTTTCTGTTTCAAATTAAACGTCATTAGCTAAACTAGCATATTCCACAGGTCCTTTGTTCTGGCCAAACTGAGCTTTCACCAGTCAGATTACAGGCTGTTATTTGCAGGTTTGCCTGTGTAACAATTATTGATTGAGTGTGCGACCAGCCAGGCGCGTAACGCCGAGTTGGTTGTTAACCACCTCATATCCAACAAGCAGGAGTGGAAGTGGAATACTTCTTTTATTAAATTCGGAACTCTGTTGATCTTTGCTGTTTAAAGTGAACCAATCAGAAAGCTAGAAATTCTATGCTGATAGTTTAATCCTGCAACAGAGAGAATGCGGAGAGTAGTCATGCTCTTTATCGCTTTAGACACCAGGGAGGTGCTGTCTTGTATAAGCTATAGTATGTGCTGCCCAAAGGTATGGATGGTACGGTTTTTAGAGGCGAGGTCTAAAAACGGTCATTGGATAATGACATATTTTGGTCTGAAATAGAGTCAGGGTTTGGAGAACAGGGGGTGGAACCCTCACAAACACATTCCGGGGAGTCTTCCCGTTGGTTTTGCATAAGGACACTGAGGACCTAAAGGCAGCTGCGGTAAGCTACTTGGCTTGCCCAATCCCTTATATTCACCTTAACTTTCGTTTCTTTTTCAGGTCGCTCTGTTGTGTGCATGGGCAAGTCTTTTAAAGTACGTTGGTGGGTTACCTTACCCAGACGCAGACGGCAAAGCAAACTTCTTCAAGGGCATCACGATTTTTAGCTGGGTGGTGGTTATAATGTATCAAATCATCTACGTACTCAGCTTCCCCAAGATGTGCAGATGCAAACGACCTTCTTTGTTCACGATAACGGTAAGCAATGCACCACCTTTAAGACGGGGAAAGTCTCCAAGGCGGTAACCTTTTTGACTTAATTATACACAGCCCTGGTAGAGCTCAAGCTTTGTTATAAATACACAGACCTAGTAATCTCGGAAGTACACAGCTCTAGTAATCTCAGAAGCTAGCTAGCTGGATCCTCTGAATGAAGGGGAGATAACTCGGGTTGAAAATTACATGTAATACAAGACATAATGTTGCCTCCACCTTATTATATAATAACTATTCTTCGAAATTGTTGCGAACTCGAACAACAATGTAATTCTTTTGTAAACCTTGAATGCCACCCTCAGAAAAGATTATTGAAAGAATCACCGTCGAACTGGGATTTAAAAGGACACTGCCCCACCGCTAAAAATACCAGCATTTCGCCAAGTTAATTTCAGGCAAATGAAACCAGATATACAACTTAAACCAATTAAAAAGATTCTACAGAGCAAAACGTAACAGGTAGTCAGGAGATATAGTGCAAGATTACAAAGATGGAAGTGGATTACTGTCCGTTAAATTTCATTTGTTGCCAGTAGGTGAAGAAATCAAAATGCCATTCTGATGGTACTTTGAGTTGTTTTAGGCGTTATTCTGTTTCTTCAGTTTATACTGCTTTGTTTTTATCATTCTGGTATTTTTCCCTTTTGAAGATAATACGTAGTCCAGTTTCGAGTTCACCAAGACCACTAGATAAAAAGACAGAAGACACATTTACACAATGCAAGGCTAGTCTCACTCTGAAGTAAACCTTCAGCAGGCAAGTGCTGAATTGAGTTTTAAAATAAAACAATACACGGAGTTGTGAATAGTTCATCTTCTCGCTGGTAGTTTACTTCAGAGTGAGACTAACTCTGTGTAAACGCGTCTTTTGTCTTTTATCCAGTAATCGTGGACTATAAAGCAAGACCCTGGCCATACATAAGAAAACACGATATATGAGGCTCAAATCTGTCAAAGCTATAACCATTTGTCGTGTGAAATGGTAACTTTGCCAATACGAGTTTGGCAAGATAACGTTTACAGTGTGTGCGAGCTTTTAAGCACTTTATTTGTAACTGGCCACTTTAATAAATTTTAAGTTTGATATCAAGTCGTAACTGAATGTTTGGTGTTTTTGTTTTTACAGTCTGTAGTCTTCTACTTCATCTTATTCACCTTGTTACTGGCCTGTACTGCAAACCTGGTCCCGAAGGCTGTCTTTCTTGGTGACGCTTATTTTAATTCACCATCCAGTCCAGATATCATCGCCCTGGACGTTGCCTTGGTATGAATGTACTATAGGTCTCAAGTGGGTTTAATATGGTTTCGTTGGTTGACGGCCGCGGTTGAAAACTAAAATAGCATTTTGACGATGCCAGTTGGCGGTTAAACTCAAACGTTCAAACGGCCAAACGTTCACAGTTTAGCTACTCGTTTAATTGAGGAGTGGTAATCCTTGCTAGGGTGATGCTACTGCCAATTTTCTAACAATTTAGAAGGCGAAATTTTTACTTTTTGTTTTGAGCAGACGTTTAAGATTTGAGCATTACGATCAAGTTCTTGAGGAGTAATAGAAAATAGTAGGTTAGCGTTTCGAGCTTGGTGGCTTAACCCTACCCTATTTCAGCCTTGGGAGGCCGGGCGGGGATACAAACTGCTCGTGTTGATTTTGAAGGTTTATTACCCCGCTTTCGCCAATATGGCGACGACGGGGTCAAGTAATACCCGTTTTTTTTTTAGCCCGCCGTCGCCACATTGGCGACGACGGGAACTAGTAATACCCATATTTTTTCTTAAGCCTTCTTCTTCTTCTTCTTCCGTTTTTTTGTCGGTCACTTACTTCCGACTTTCGTTAGGCCAAAAAATAGTCGACGGGATACATAGGCATTATCTTCGGTCGTTTAGCGTTAATTCGCCAAAATTTTCACGAAAGTCGGTGTAGAAAATTACTGGAGATTCAGTGGCATTGAATTCCTTTGACGAAGATGCTAGCGAGCTTTAAAAGTCACCGATGCGATCTTGTTATTTTCGTGTGTTACTCGACCCGAGCTTCCGGTTTTCGCTCTGCAAACCAACGAACCAACTCTTTGTCACGCGGGCTACAACAGGGTGTCAGGATAAGGAAGAGGGGGCTGGTCATGAATCCAGGATGGGCACCACTTCGAAATCATGACATAATTCCCACGTCAAGTGACATCATCGAGTCCTGTTGCAGACCTCAAAGGGAACAATTTAAAACGTACTATCTACCCTCGAAGTTTCCTTGCCATAGCCGTAATACTCGGAGTTAAGTAGGGTTGGCATTTGGCGCCCCCTTCCCCCAGACTCAGGAACGATTCACTATGGGTTAAGGATGCGCTCTGCAATGTGTTGTTTCTTTATACTGGAATATATTTGGAACCTGCTTGTTCCTGCTTAGGTGTATAAATGAGTACAGCCGAACCTTCGCGTGCGGCCACCTTTCGTAAACGATCACTTATCGAAAATACCAAAGTGTTCTCAGTCAAATCACTATAGTCGGAACCCCTCGTAGGCGACTACCTCTAGTAAGCGGCCACTTTTTGGCTGGTGACAGTTTGAATTCTTTATTGTTTATAACCATGGGTAAGCGTCCACTTGACACATGTTCCCGTCTCATCGTGCGCAAATTCTGTGGAGTGGCGCTGCACGCACTTGTGACACCTGGTCCTGAAACTAGCTTAACTAAGAAATCAAAAGTTTGACTCCCTGTCTTCTGCCATTCGCAAGCGACCACCTCTCGTAAACGACCACTTACGCTTGAAATTTTAGGTGGTCGTCCACGGAAGGTTCAACAGTGTACCGAAAAAATACTAAGGGAACCCAAAACTTGGAACGTACAAGCAACGTCACACCCCCACCGTAGAACAAAGGGTTGCTGGAACCCCTTAAAAGGTAGGGGTACAAAACTGTATTGTTGAAACCCCCCTCCCCCTCCCCCGGGACAAGACTTTTCCACATCCACACAACACGATCAAATTACTGATAGGCAGCTACCACCTTTACTTTCACAGGCGTTTGGCTTTCTATCCTGTATTCTGTTCGTCGTAGACATGGTTCTGAATTACAGGGTGTTTCAGGCACAGAGAGCACAGGAAATTCCCTCCGAGCAAGGAATGCAAGGTCTCCCCCAAAGGAAAGTCTGGGATATCAACTATGAGTACTTGAAGGCTCCGGTGTTTTACATCAAAATGGTGGAAATGGTAAGAACTCTCTTATGTTAAGTGCTCTTTGAAATGTACTAGTAAGTTTTTTGCTGATCGTATAAGGTTATGTGGTACCACGAGTAAAAGTTTAATTTAGAATTTTGGTAAGTAGAGCAGCAAAAATACTCTTTTGAATGGGGGGAGGGGGAGGTAAGGTGAAGGAAAGGGCGGAGGCGTCAGGTTATTTATTATGACGTCAGGTTTTTTATTAAGACCGCTGCTGTGATGTGTCATTGAAAAATCTGTTTTTTGTATGTGTATTAGTTTCTAATGCGGTTTCCGGGCTTTTCCCTCTTTAACCTTTAGCATTCGGTCTTCCTCTTTGAGTTTTTAGTTTTGCATGTTCTTATTTATGAGTCCCAAAGCCGCCCTCTATTTTCCTAGCGTGGCCTAATGCACATAAGCCAAAAACTCAGGAAAAACAAGCAAGTACATATTGAGTGACACGCACTGTTATTTTCTGTAGGCATTATTGTTTGGGGCCTGGGTGTGCATCTTGAAGTACTTCGACTTGGACGTTTTTAAATATCCGAGAAATGAAATTGAGGGCCCAAAAGCGGATTTCTTCAAAGGCATCACAATCTGGTGCTGGGTGATGGTCATCCTTCTGGTTTTGACCGTCATATTCAGTTTTGATAAGATTTACAGACGCTCCTCACCGTGGACTCTGATGGTAAGAAAGTATACCAATCGTCTCATTTGCCAAACTTCTATTTACTTCTCTCCCTTCCTACTCCCATTATTGCTCCGTATATTCGGAAACAGAAAACTTTTCCAGAGCATCCTGTAGTGGCCTCAGTCCATATTTCAGTCTCCTCTATTCCTTCGTGTGCATTGGGGAGACACTAATGAAACTACGTATTGTAACTGCAAACAAAAACTCGCAACGATCCATTGATAAGGAGCTGTATGGATTCATTTTTCGTTTTTTTGAGGGGCTTTTTTTAATGCTTTTTGTGCTTGGTCCTAACTGATCCGGGGCATCCCTCAGGCATTATATAGTACTGGGTACTTCACGTCAGCCACGAATCCGAATCCTTAGAATAAAAAAATGTATGTCTTTCGCTAGCGATGGGGATGAGGAGGGAAAGGAGGAGGCGGAGGAGGAGACGAAGACAGAGGCGCCAGAGGAGGAGGAAGAGAAGGATACATGAATAGAAAGGGAAGGAGGAGAGGGATGTGGATGATATGAGGATGAGAAAAGGAGGAGGAGGAGAAGAAAGAGAAGGATGGCGACCAGGAGGATGATCCTTTGAGAAAATAATCTTAGCCTGTGAACAGGCTAGGATTTGTTATACAACAATTACGTCATTATAGCTATATTACTAATGACATTTCATACATTTCTCAGTCCTTATTACAATAACTGTGATATATTTCACAACGACTAGGGTTTTAGCTCACTGCAATCCTTGGTCCAATTTGGCCGTTTACCATAAGCTGAATCGGAAGATGTTGAAGACAAAAAATGCCATACATCTTTAGATAGTCTGAAATTAGTTCGTGCTTTAAATAATATTAAATTCCCCTTTTGTTATTTCTGTAGACTTTGATGTTCTACGTCCTGATGTCCATTCTGTTGATTGCCTGCTGTGGTAACCTGACTCCTCGAGCTGCTGACTATGGAAAGGAGTACAACCTTTTTTCGTCCAAGTATAAACAGCGCGTTCTTGCCTTGTTCATAGGCCTGGTTAGTATGTTGGCCTAAGCGAAAATTGGGCGCAGATATTGAGAGTCACTATTAATAGCTTCACTTCTAACTAATCAATATAACGTTGCTCTTTTTCTGAATTAATCATAACTATAACAAAATTCTCGAATCTGATTGGCTATCACCAGCCATGATTTGAGCATTAATAGGACAGTTGGACAGTGTAATTGGACAGTGTACGCGTCATGCCTAAGTAATTGGACAGTACGCGTCAGAGCGCGCGCGCTAATGGATCATTTACACTTGAATAAGCTTTTTTTTTTTAACGTATTTCGCAAATAAAACTGTTGTCTATTCCTTCTCCGGTACGTTTTCTCCTTTTTCTCTCTCGAATTTTGTTATAGATATGATTAATTGGTAACAGGACTTCGTGTCATCCAATTCGGTCTGTAATCATACTCGTGATTAAACAAATCGGACTCCCTCTACGCGGTCGTCCGATTTTGTTAATCACTCGTATGATTACAGACCGAATTGGACTCCACTCAGTCCTATTACCATTGTTAATTCAATTCAAAAATTTTGTTTTGAACTCAACCTTGCCAGCTAAAGCCACCAAACCTTGTGACTTTTCCTAAACTTTAACTAAGAACAATTTGTTATAGCAAGTCCTTTTCCATCACGTTTGACGTTCCGATACCAACCACTTTCTGACAGCCGGGTTTTTGAAAATTTTTAATTTCCTCTTATCATGACAAATTATATTTACTTAAAATAATGTTTACATTTTTAGATCATTTACTTGCTCTTCTATTGATTTTGACCTTGGGTGCTTTTCGGAGGAGTTGGAAAAAATCAAGAAATTCTAAATGGTGGATGCAAGATGGCGCCGTTTGAGAACGTGACGTATTTCTTACGTCATACGACGTCATCGGTTCATGTTACGAACTGCAAAGGAAACATTTTTGGACGTACTATCTGACCTCAAAGTTTCGTTGTCATAGCAGTAATATCCTTGGAGTTAAGGAGGGGAAATCCGCCCCACCCCACAAGAAGAATTTTCATGCGCCATTTCTTGTCTAACCCTGTCTAACCCTAATCGATTTTATGTACGAGGCGACCGAGTTGTCAATCTCTGTATGGAAAGAGGAACATTTTGACTGAGTGAAACAGGAGTTGTTATTTTTACCATCTATTTCGAATAATGCTCTACCTGTGGGATATTTAGTAATAAACCCCTTCCGCTGGCTGTCATATCGAAGTATCATGCCTTGCTCTGAAACAAAAAAATGAACAGTTCGCCGAAAAGCGAACCAGTCACAGCGTGCCCTTGTTAATGCCGGGGGTATACCCAGTATTTGTATAAAACCCAGCTTTTTAAACTCTGCCATGTATATTTATTGTACATATATAATAAAAGAAAAGTACACGTTAGCTCGAAGATATGAATTTTATGGTCTCTTGGCAAGAACAATATATCACGGGTGAGCGCAGCGAACGAGTGAGATACTGTTCTTGCCACAAGAACATAAAATTCATATCTTCTCGCCTCCGTGCAATATCCTCTGTATCATATGGTCATGTAATTGATATTACAAAAGCCTGGAAGGAACTTGTTAGACATTTTTTCTCAGTCTCCCTAAAAAATGATAGTCGTATTTTGATTTTTTTTTTTGTATTTTCTGTCATTCCAGGGCTTTGGTTACACCGCCTTCATTACTTTCATCGTGGATATTGTCCTTATTTACCAGTTGTATCGACAACAAAGAATGCAGGAATTGCCTCCGCAGCAGTTCGCGGGCCAACCTGTTATACAACAACCGGCGATAGTGATTATGCCTCATAACATGGGAGAAGGCAGGCAGCAGCACGTCTTCCAACCGATTGCACATCCGGGACAGACTGTAGTGATTGGAGCACCCCCACCGAGTTACAGTACGCAGTCGCAATACGACCCGACCCAGAAATAAGCTGTGCAACACTGAGTGAAAAATAGCTGTGTAGCGTGTATTTGCTGACAGTTTCAAATAATTAAATACGCGTACGGAATTTAGGAAGTTGATACACCCGTTTGAAAAAATGTTGTCGGATTGAAAAGTATAAACGATGGACAATGCGACACAATGGAACTATGGGAAGATGACAGGTTGGGAAGTTTGTTACTGGGTTTTATTTCTTGTTTTTCAAAATATTTTCTTTCCAAGATAATTTAAAGAGTAAATTAAGACATGCTGCCTTATTATAACGTGCACGTGTCTAAGAATAGAGTCAAGTTTTCACGCTTCCCAGAGCACCATTGGGTCGCATCGTCAATGATTTGTGCTTTTTACCCGACAACGTTTTCTCAATTGGGTGTATATAACCAGATGGCCGTAATTCTAAAGTGTAGTTTTAATATTATTTTTAACTGCGTGCAGAGACCTACGGTCCTGACCAGAATGCGTGCAAGGTGCGTGTACGTAAACCGTGTACTATGTGCCGCTGAGTTCTAGGAATTTGCAGTCAGATATAAATGTAGTTATCTCCGTGTTAAGCGGGTAAATGAAGAACAATTTTTGGCTTGATAAAACGCTGATTAGAGAGGTAAGTTATCACAGTTAACCAAGCAAAATAATTAGTCCATTTCTGGATGGTTTTAGGCCCCTATTTCAAGGTGAGGGTCGGTGCACATCCCTCTATTTGAAAATTAGTTTTCATTCACATGCAAGTAAAACTTCTATCCTTCTATCCGTATGAAAGGATGCTTGGTAAAAGAAAGTAAAGGCAACTCCTAAATGGCCTATCTGTGCTGGGATTTAAACGGTGACTAACAATCTTGTTTTTCATAACTGATAAAATTAAGTGAATCAAAATTTACAGTCGCTCTTTTCTCACTCTTTTCAGGTGGAGTGAAAATTTGGTGAAGATGTGCGTATGTTTGTGTGTTTGTGGAGAAGGGAAATGAAAACTAGAAAACTGCAGAAAAAATGCACCCTTGGAACAAAGCGTAAACAACCAATCAATTCGACTCATCATTGATTGAGACTGAATCCGGGATTCAAACCCGGGGACACATTGTTGAGACATCAGTGCTTTCACAACTGCGACAGTTCTCTTCCTCCTTTGAAAATGTTCAATTTTACTGGTTAGTCAAATGCTTCAGTCAGCTGTCAGTTCAACTCCATTAAGGACGGTCGATCGCGACCGGGGCTTTGACTGTTCCATTGTTCAACTTATGTTGACATATCATTATTCATTCTAATGTGTATGATATTTAAGCATATTAAGTAATTAGCTGTTAATACGTTATTCTTTGTGCAGATTTAGAAGAACAAGTTTCTTAAAACCTGACAGCTTGGAAGAACTCAAGAAACGGACTTGAGCGGGGGTGTAGGGCTTCTAGTGGTTCCTTCATTTTGACTCATGTGCGACAAGTAGTGGAGATGCCACGACGTAAGGTTTATTTTAAAAGTTTCTCTTCAAATGCTCTTTGAAAGCTTATGGTTTTTACCTTTATTGACACACCAACATAGATAAATTATCAAGAAGGGCTGTATGTTGGCCGCCGTCTTACAGGAATACGAAAGGAAAGGAATTTCGTTATCGTAGGTTGTTCATGGTCACTGGACGATTGATAGGTATGTTTATGATATGTGGGGATACGGGTGGTATTCTTGGGGACAAGGCGAGGCACTACGGTTAATGCAATGCCTCCGAAGTTTATTTGGAGGAATTCGAAAAATGATGCCAATAACAATTTCAAGAGGGTTTTTGACATTATACAGATCAAAATAGGTCATCGATTCAAATGTTATTTGTTCCAGGACAGAATGTGATATTTCCCTCAAAGAGAAGGCAGTGAACTTCAGTGAGGTGAACGAAATGGTTGGCAACGTTTCTGGTTCGGTGACATTCTTGCAGGTCTTCTTTCAAGTTAATCACTTGGATTTGGATACGAAAAGGGGCAGGGTAATTAGGGTACCTAAACAGCCGCAAAACAGACTTTTCCTGCGAGAATGTCATAAGAAATCTCCCAAAGCTCTTTTTCTACTGATAAACTCTTGGGTCCCCACTGCCTTCTACCAAAGCCACTTGACAATCCAGGGAAACCAAAACACAGTTTTAATGTACTAAAGCTTCCTCTCATTCGGCATGCTGATCCAGTTATCCGAAGGAACAAGGGCTTACGGCGTGTTTTATTCTATTTGCACATTTGACCATGTTCCAGAGAATTTATCTATCGAATTTTGGCTGTTGCATGTATTCAGTATAGAGATTCATAAGTTACTTTGGCATGTTTTCTTCATCATTAAAGTGGCTTCTTAATGGACTTTTATTTTTGTGCGCTGTTCCCGTTTTTGATTTGGGAACGTTCCCATTATGGAGCAATTTTTCATGATTAGCCTGGACCTTTTAACTAAAAACGGAACTAATTGCTGTTTAAAATAACCATTGGTTCGTCATAATGTAAAATGGTTCCTATTAAGAAATGACCGTTCCTTTATGCATGTTGTTGGACAGAAACGTTTGTCTACGCTTCCCATCTACGTGTTTATCGCTTTGTAATTGGCGAAACGTTTGTTACAGTGTTTTGACTTTCAAACATCATTAGACAGAGTCAATAGCAGATTTCAAGAGACTTTCCAAGGCGCTCATTGGCTTGTTCGGGGCAAGCCGAGGCAAGGAGGGTTAAGTTGGGGCTAATTGGGGCAAGTTTGACCTTGAATAATGCAGTCATTGTTTTTTGTCGATTCTGTGTTTTAATTTTTTACTATTTTTGCAAGTGGAACACACTGTGTGAATCACTCAGATGTCACAAAAATGATGCCTTCACTTGGAAAAAGACGAAACAGATAGCTTCCATCACTGCCCAATACAGGTGTGTGATCACGATGGATTTAAAAGCCAACGCAGCTGCAGGAAACACGTGAACATCAAATACAATTGGTTATTTTTCTTTGACGGAAACGTCGGTTTCTGGAGAGGTCTGCAAACGTTTATCTGTTGGTGATTAGGTGATTAATGTTGTGATAAAGCAATGGCGTTGAGCGTGGAGTTGCGTTTCACCGACGAAACCATTTTGTAAACAAAGGGAAAGGTTTTATCTTAAAAGATAATTCAGATTAGGAGATAGATTCCACCAAGAGAGGATAATGGTCCCATTAGCCTCTCTTGGCTTTATGCAGTCACTTTGAAACAGCAAACTGTCTTTGAACTTCACAGACATTCTTTCGGCGCAGTTTTATCGACCCAAGACTTCAGCACTGAATGATGTATGTCTCCACCAATACCAGTGGAAAAATATGTCGCTATTGTTTCAGAGGAATGAAGAATACTACAATCCGGCATACAAGCATAAAAATGTCAAACTGAAACGAAAAAGTCAAGGAGTCGAATACTGCGTGCTATCTCACCCTGTGCTGGTCTGCATTTCTTTCAAAGCTTTCAACTGAAAAGGATTCAAAATCAAAAAATACGTACCACAGAGGAAACAGCCAAGTTTTTGTCTGTTTCCGCTGCGGTACGCGTTTTGAATCAAAATTAACCAATCACAAAAAGGTCAGCAGAACTTTGGATCCTTTTCCATTGCCGGAAAGATTTGAAAAAATCTTAAGCGCGCACGTTAGGAATTTGATAGGTTTTATTTGAAAGCTGAGCTGTTCAGAGAAATAAATGGCCGTTTTCTCCTTAACAAGTAGACCTTTTAAAGTTTTAACAACGATCCGCAAACTTTTTCTCACGGCTTTTCCGCCGGGGGAAACAGAATTGGAGTTCGCTTATTTTACGCTTGCGATTAGGACCACCACCTTTAATTTCTTGTTCTGAAACACGCTCTCAGACTCATCTGAAATATTGATTCCGAAATCTAGCCACCTGTAAATCCCAGTTAAAAGGGTCATGTTGAATATTTAACAGCCGCTATTACAATATAGTGTATTGTATGCTTCTGCATGCGTACGGTTCGGCGAACGTGATCAGGTTTTGATCAATCGATTAAAATGTGCAGAAAGTCACAGGAATTTGACTTCCAATGCCGTAAATAACTTGAAATTTTAATATCCCGGCCAATGCCCTAAGACTCCCTCTCTGTCCCCTTTATCCTCTCTTGTCGCGATGTATAATTGTTCATCAAGGTAAAGGGGTCTTGCACTATGACTTATCAGTACTTGAAGGTCGACATGGTGAAAACAACCAAAGAAAATGCGGGTTTCACCAATCAGAAAAAGTTCAAGACTGTCGAAAAGTACGGGTTTGACTCCTTGATTCTGACCGACGCGGGCATGCACATACTCTATGGCTACATCAATTTCATCAGGCCGTTGCTTAAACCCCAGTGCGACTTCGTTCTGGTCACTAGAAACGGAGGCCAACACAGCAAATTGGGGGACGTCATAAGCAAATTGGTATTTGACACGATTGAAGAATACTTTCATCTGACGCGTAATCATCAAATAGTGGTGGCCCACTGTTTGTTTGTTTGTTTGTTTGTTTGTTTGTTTGTTTTTGCAGATTTTCAGCTTTTATCTATACAATGCAATTGTGAAACAAGCCTAACATGATTAGTATAATCGTTCAAACAAATCAGCCTATCGGGTTCACTGTCGCTCGAATTTAAAAATAGTCAGCAAACACTGTGTCATAAGTTTATGGATGATGACGATTTGTAGATTAAATCGGCGTTAAGAGTCTGATGAGTTTTCACCCTTAAATGAAACCTAATGAGCGCTGTAGTTCTCCGCTGTACTGCACGTTTACTATGCTGCCACTGCTATTTCTACTTCTTGGAAGATCGAAGCAAACTCCTGACCATCTCGTTGGGTAATTTTATTGTACAGAAATATTTTAACTTTAGAGACTGGGGATGAAGTCACCTGGGCATGAAGTGTTTGAGCATTCATGTGAAAATTAATAACCGACAGTATTCAGTCCTGTGTTGCTGTTTGCCGTGCCGTGTCTGGGTCTTGGTCTTATTCTGAAAAAATTCGTCAAAATTAAAATAAAAAACACAGAGACCTGCACTTTCATGCTGCGCACCACAAGGTGTTTTTAAATGCTAACAATTAAAAAAAAACAAATACAAACAAGCAAACACTGTTGAAAACACACAAGCGTGAGTGGGGTCTTAATGTAAATCTCTTACCTTATGTGTTACGGGAAATCTTTTCCTTTTCCTTAATTTCGCAATCTTAGGAGGAGGGGGGGGGGGTGACATTCGTGCCACTACATTTTCACCAATTGGAGAATCAGTGTCGAGACTTGTATATAAATGACTTGTTTTGTAAAAACAAAACAATTTTCGCCATTGCAGAAAAAATCAAGTCTCCGCTCATAACAGTTCATGAACACCAATTGCAAGAGGAAGATATTAACGGAATTTTCGCAAGCAAAAACGTTATAAGTTTTGCAAGGCACAACCACGGAAATGGAGAAAGTCGGTCCAACGTTTCTAAGTTGAGATTCTTTCCTATTGAAGCAAAATGCAGTAATGATATTTGAAACGATGTTCTATTTTTAAGAACAGTTTCAGTTGTAGTGGGGCCTTTCTTTGGAATAATCTGCCCAAGTGAGTTCAGAAGTGTTAGGCCTAGGAGGGAGTTCAAAAGCGAAATACACTGTGAGCCTTAGAAAACGGATCCCCACATAGCAATCATGTAACTGAGTATAAGAGCGCTTTATTTTTAACTATTGTCGGACCGTACTGAAGAGTTTCGTGTTTTTCTTGTCTTTGACTACGTCTGTTTCCCTGGTCTCTCGCCATCCACACCTGAGGCTTTGTGGTCGGGAACAAAAAAAAACACTATTTGTGAGTACCTGGCTCAGAGACAAAGGATCTTACACGAGAATGAGTGGTATTATCTGTAAATCTAGGAATAATGACTAAAATTTTAATTTTTGTATGCCATCATTTTTGCTAACGTCAGAAATCGAGGTATCAAATTCGCAATCTAACGCGAGTCATACCGAACCACAGTAGATCGACGTACTATACCGGATGATATCCTGTTCAGGCTGCTTGACAGTTCGAGCCCAGGAGCTTCAAATTTGGTTCAGCGACGTGTACGACACCAAAAATTACTACCCCAATAACTACTACAACAAAAAGACATTGATAGCCATGCTCATTTACGCGGCATTTGGTAACTGATGGACGGGCGCACGTTTTCATTTATTAAGTAATAGTTGAAAGCAATTGTGACAGCTTCTACGGTCTTGCTTATACTGAAGCAGACTAAAACTGGTTTAAAATTATGCAAGCTCCAGCCAACTTCATAACAGGGTGGTAACGAGGTATGTTTTTTCATCGCTGATCCCATTTTTGTACGCAAATTTATGATCCTTGATTCCAAAAGCGTGACCAATTTTCTTCCCTGATCCCACAAATATGGTACAGCCTGATCCCTGATCCCTAAAAAGCTGCTGATCCCGATCTCATGGTCTGTGATCCCTGATCCAATGGCTGTGATCCCAGATCCCACCCTTCTGATCCCTGATCCCACATACCACGTTACGACCCTGTCATAACTCAGGTTAAAAACGTTATGCGAGTGCGGGCCGTGCGAAGAGCTGCAAGAAAATTTTACCTCTTACCCCCGTTTTTGAGTAATCGGCTAGATATATGATTTGAAGACAATTGCTTGAAAAGCTGTTCTTAGAACGCTTATGCCGTTTTGACCTATTTTTTCCACTCCAAGATAATAATAGTTGTAACCCTAATAGGCAAATTTCTGCTTACGTTTTCTTGTCTCAGACCGTTTTGGTCTGAGACAACGAATAATCTTTGACCTGCTTGGTCTTAAAAATTGCCAGGTTTATTTTATTTTCAATGTTGGACGTCGTTTATCTGATATTATTGTGATGGGGAGAACCAAAAGAGTGAAAACCTCAAGCCAACCTGCTGGGCCTAAACTGAAGCGGCCAAGGCGGGCAAAAAAGCGAAGCGAAGTGAAACTGAGCGCTGTGATTGAATCAGTACAACTGCAGCAGCTCTTTTGAACAGCGTTTCTTATATTGGTTGAATGGGTACTTATTGTAGTGTCAAGCTTCGCAAAGTTTATAATTGAACAATGCTCAAAGGGCTTATTTTTACTTGCGTTATCTAGCAATCGCAAAGCGCGTGTTCAACACACAATTGTTTTGTCCGTTTCTCGCCGGCAAATAGGGAGTTTTTAAAGACAATTGTTGGTATCCAAAAGATTTCAATATTGTTTCGATGTATTTGTATCTTTCCAAAAGAGTGTAATAAAGTAACAACAAAAGAGCGGTTTCATCGGGATCTGATAGGCCAATGTACAAATGAGTGAAACTATTAGCTGTGACAGCAAGCGAGGTTCCCTGCGAAGAGATCAAAAGGTCGTCTCCCAGCGTTGGCTACATACCACGGGCTACATGTACACTGTATTAACAAATCTAAAATAATAAAATTCTTCTTTTTGCATTAAAATCAAAACATTGAAGAAAATCACAAGAGAACACGGGTAAAACGAGATGAATTTAAATTCGCCATCTCTTTATTGTCGGTTCTTTGTTTGCGCTATGCGGGAGCTGGTAAACGGTAACAGTTATCAGGTTACTTGAATAATTGTGTGTTGTAAACTGTATTCATGTTGGGTCGCTTGTTCAGGGCTGCTCTACTATCCCAGAGATATCAAACGGAGGTACTACAATGTATTCCATCGAATTGCAGTAATAACAGATGCTGTACGTTTCAGCGTAGTTTGCGCTCGCACAATATTATTTGGCATTAAACTGGAGTTTTCATCACAATCGTCTGGTGATTCACTGTCACTATTGCGGTTAAAATCAGTCCAAACATTCAATAACCCTCTTTCTTCCGTTCTAAGGATATTTTGCCTGCTCGCTCCGATACTTTCCTCGTGATTGGAAGGTTCTGACGACCATTCCCGATGATATGAACCTTTGTCTCATGCAGCGAGGCTACAACGTGTTTCCTCTGTCATGCATTTCTTGTCTACTGAGTTTTTCTCTTTTTTCGCTTTTTGGAGTTAGCCCACGGACATTTCCGCGGCCTATGGGTTTCCATAGCAAAGTAATAACTTAGAAAACCGGGCTCTAACGGGAAAAAATATATCATAAACGGACATAGAACGCTTCGGGAAACGATAAATATGGACGCTCTCCCATAAACAATCTTTCCCGCGAAAATCGTTCTGGATGGCTGCACTCGCATCAATTAGCTGTCAATCAAAAATAAACTTGCACTTCCGGTGGAAAACGGTCATCCTATTTTCTCGGCGAATATTTACTCTTTTCAAATTTCTTTTTCGGAATTAAAAGATTCCAAAGAAACGTTTATTTTTATGGGAAAAAATAAAAATCGTAAATTTCCCATTTTTATCGTACACGGTAACCTTAAAAATAGGGGAAGGTAACTATCGCTGAAGAGCAATTGAAGCACTTTTGAAATAATGCACTTAGATGATTGTGCTCCACAACAGTTCAAGGCTTCCTTTTTTTCTGTCAATTACATGAACTTCGAAATTCGCTTATTCAGTAAAAGGCGTAGGCTCGATTACCAACCGCTGTTCGGAAGAATCATGAGAGGACGGATAAAGCGTTAACTGTAAGTATCGTTTCACGCAGAGCTTTCTTCGGCTTTTCTTAGGAAAGTGTGAAAATCTGTTTAACTGTTGGAAATCGAGCTATCATCGCTTCTAATGAAGCCACGGGGAATATTGTAAAATGACACTATGCTCTAAATGAAAGACATAAAGTTCTGGTTTTCTTCGAAACGTGATTCCCTGAAATAAATAAAAGACTGAATTTTGTGACATTCCGCCACGAGTAAGTTGTACACAGTCTTTCACCCCTTCGCTAGCCGATGAAATTGTTTTCTAAGGCAAAGCTGTGTTCGATTTCGAATTTATCCTCGTTACTTATCCTCCAACTATTCTTGGAGGCTAACAAAGCGTAAATCAAGGCGTATCAGAGGAGGTGATCTAATGTCTCTCAATAATTCACGCTGATTTCCGTCCATCCTGTTAGTAAACTTTTCGATTTTGCAGACAAAGGGTATTAAAAACTAAGCTCTCGAAGAATGGAAAGAAAAACATGAGGTTCTTTGTTATCCTGTCGCGATCAACAAAAAACAAGGAGCAGTGTCTCTGGCTTTTCAACACAGGTTATTCCAGCAAAAATATATGTGTGCGAGTGTGCGAGCGATTGAAACTATAATAAAGTTATTTGATTGTGATTTGTAAAAACCGCCTGCCGCGAGAAAACGTGCCTCGCTTTTGCATTGAGCCGAGCACAACGAGTGTGTAACTGTGCGCCCCAAAATGTATCATTGTACAATCTCTACAGGAATTATGGTCACAAGCTGCGTTTATTCCCTTCCAACTGATGTAATTTTCTCACTATTTCGAAAAGTTCAGTTTTCATTATTTTATTTTATTTATTTAATTTGCAATGTCTGCTATTTCTAGTTTCTCCGAAAGTTCTAAATACGTACACGCTTTACGTACATAAACCCATCAACTGGTACGGGCGAAACTCGATTTGTGCTTGCTCAGCGTATGTCTGTATAAATATTCTCGCGTGAGTTTTAAGACTCAGTCAATGCGTCTGTGATTCTTGTCACCTTCGTCAGTTGCACGTTTGAGCCACATTCTTAGATTTTATGAAAAATGTTTCGCTTCCACAAATCATTTTAAAACTGAATTAGACTACGGGAAGTCTCTCTCTCCGCTCTGACAGGGACAGTCGAGGAAAACAAGCAAGCGGGCGAGCGACCGCGAAATTGAAACGTGATGCGCTGTCGAGCCGCTAGTGTAGTGAGACTATCCCTGAGCGGAAAGAGAGACTGCTCGTAGTCTATAACTGAATTTCAACATATACTGCACGTGATGAACCGGCTTTGATGCATGTATATTCGTAACATAAGCCTTCAAATGTAGTTCTTTCCGATCCTGATATTGAGCAAGCGGGAAACATCTCCCAAGACTCAGCGAACTTTTATCACTGCTTTACTGACAAACGAAAAGCGCACGATGAACACGAGCAGCTGTGAGGAAAAACTTTCCCCCCCCCCCCCTGTCGGTTTTTGGCAAGTTGCAAACCAAATATTTCTTGGCTTTTATCCAAACATTTTCTCGAAACTTGCTGGGCGGATTAGGGTCATTGAAAACACCATACTGGGTGGGTTCCCAAGTGAACCCACCGGGTTTCAACTTCTTTTATTTACTTTGACAGAGTTTTTCACTAGCTAGCTCTGGCATGGCGTTAAGGCAGGACAAATTTCAAAACAATCAGGTATCATATACTAAAACCAAACCAATTACAAGATGCAGACAATCAAATGAGCCAATGAGAACTCGCAGCAAATACATGTGACCAGTACCAAGCGTGGAGAAAACAACGTTCAAGGGCGAAACAAAATTTGAATGTCATTGCAGTATACGTTCTTAAGTAAGGGAAGGTACGTTTTTTCTTGGGGGGGGAGGGCTGGGGCCTCAGAGGGGAGGGTCATCAGTGAAATTGAGCACCAAAAGGGGAGGGCCATGCCTCATGTGAGCTATTCAAGGGAGGGTCACACATCTTTTCCAGAATTTTTTAATGAGAATTCTTATGATGTTGCTTTCCATTTTTCTTACAGATTAAGTTTTTCATTTCACCCACTTTGATTTAATTTGGTGTTTTATTATAGGTACTAGGTTACATTTTTACATGTATATTATGCCATGGCACATAGTTTTTCTCGTAGGACTCGTGTCCTTTTCCGTCCGTATCGAGAAGTACTTGACTCAGGTATCGTTTCTTCAGCCTCTTGCTGTTGGCTATCCGCTGCCTGATCTCCTGAGTCGTTTAGTTCTAAACAGTTACTAGTAGATCCAACAATGCGCTCTACCCTGTCGGAAATGTCGGAAATATTTGTTTTTGAGAGGCAGATTTCGCATGCTAAACAACTAAACCTTTCTGTTAAAACTGAACCAACAGCAATGCCGGCCAGTCGGAGAAAGAAGCGCGTGTATTTTCCCTTAGATATTTTATGTTCAAAAATTTTATAATACTCAAATACTTCCATATTTAAACTTCAGCTATAAAACGTAAATATCCCACACTGATTGTTCGCATTTTCCTTGTTTCAGCACGCACACATTCAATATTAACCTCTTACTAACTGAACGTGAGTGCCGTACTGGGGAATATTGGCCCGAGGTCGTGGCAGAAAAAAACGGCAAAAACGACCGAGGGCCAATATTCCCCTGTACGGTCCCGAGCAAGTGAAGTTAGTAAGTGGTTTATTATATGGCATCATTTTTCGTTCGAAACAACGCTTCCGGTAGTTCATTCAAGTCAATTTCCGACGCGGTGTCAAAGAAAGAAGCCAGCGATTTTAACTGGCTTTCGAATCAGTTTGATGATCGTTGCTGTCGATCGGTAGAAACTTGCGTGGCTCTTGAATGAAAACTGCTCTGCTTCTATTATATGTGTCAGTTTTTCGTCGTCCTGTACAACACAAGAAAGTTTTATTTGAAAATACTTCTTCGTTATGGGCAGAGACAATTCGGGAAAAAGAAGAATAATGAAAAGGCCGCGGTAAAACTGGCTCACACACGTGCTTCTCAAACTCTGGAAATTGTGGCAGCGTGTTAGTCATTGTGAACAAAGGAACACTCGAACCTAAAAAAAGACACTGGAAATTATCTCTCCATCAAATACTGCAAGTTGTTTGCTTCAGTGGCTTTAAAGAGAACTTTGTGGATGCTGAGAGCAAATTTTCGTCGCACCTAACAAAGTTGTTTTTAGCGCGAGCTACAGCAAGAGCGGACTTGTGAACACGCTAAAATTATTTTCAAGGATGTGCACTACAAGAGCAAAAATCTCGCTGACGAATCAAGGTACACTGTTAGTTTAATGCATGTACGTGTAGCTTTAATTTGTTTTTGTGGAAAGCGCTGATTGAAGCGATGGCGAATATTAAACTAGACAAGAACGTGATCGTTTGCTTTCGATTTATAGTTGCCGGTGAAAGCCGTTTGCTAGTTGTTTTGCAGTTTTCATTCTTTTTCACCGTGAGGTTTTCTTGTGAGAAACGTACTCTTTTGTTAATGCTGAATTTTAATAATTATTGTTTAAGTCTTGACCGATTTACTTGGGTCTTTACAGCTTACAGTCTATAGCCGTACAAAAAAACAATAAACAAACACAGTCACTGAAGAACGTTGGCCCAGTCGGTAAACTTAATTGAAGATCGCTTTTTCTAAGCAGACGTGTTTACCTCGTTCATTTGTTAAACTTTTGTACCAGCTCCAAACCTTTTCTATTTTTGTCTTCTTGCGTTTTCACAGTTTTAATTTTGCTGTAGCGTTAGCACGAAAAAATATATATATCCAAAAAGGACCGTTTCCATGGTAATGGTCCGTACTGTAAAATCCCGACCGAGGACTAACCAATCAGAACACTCGATTTAGACTGAAGAATTGCTTGCCATATAATAACAAGATATATTCATATTCAAACACTTTGCGTTCACAAGCGAAACGTTCTGAGGTTTCTACAGCATGGAACATACCATTTTGTAGTGAGGGGAGGGTCGCGCTTTTGTCAGTCACCTAAAGGTGGGGGATCAAGAGTTTTTTTATTAAAACGCAAGGGAGGGCCAACACTTTTTTGGGAAAAAAATACCAAAATTCCCCAGCCCTCCCCCCCCAAGAAAAAACGTACCTTCCCTAAAGTCTACTTAACTGTCTTAGTAGGCTGCCAAATTGTTTGAAGACAGTTTCCTAATACATAGGGTTTTCAGCCATAGCCTTCTCGCTCTCTCCTCGGCCGGGTGATAGTTGTTGTTGTTCTGTTTTTCTTGTGTGTGTGTTTTTTGTTTTGTTTTTACCAACTGCTCTTGGTGTAGCGACATTTATTTCTCGTGACAGCAGCAAACAAAAACTGGCAAAAGATGTGTCATCTTGGCAGCCCCGCTAATAAAAGATGTGTTATCTTAAAAGCAGGAATGTTTGCCACGTGCACCGTCACAAAGAAACAAATAGTCTTCCGCTGATTGAGTTTCAACCAGGGTTTCAACCCTTCCTTTTTTTGTTTTTGTTTCTGTTTTGTTTTTTTTTCTCAAACTTCATTGCTATGAGAAGTGAGAAGACTATTTATGGCTCAGGTTGATCACGTATTTCGCTAAAAGCTGCTTTCCGACTAAAGGTCGCTGCTTTGAACTTTTTAAATATTTCTATGTTCATTTTGCCAGTTCGAGACTTAGTTATGCAGGCCGCTCTCGTCCTTAACTCTATTTACTGTGGCCGAGTAGGCTGACAAATTGTTTCAAGAAATTATCTGAACACAAAGGCTTTGTAACCATAGCTTTCGTTTCTTATTCACAGAGGGGTCATTATTATCATATTTCAAATTTCAATACAATCAGGTATCATATACTAAAACCAAACCAATTACAAGATGCAGACAATCAAATGAGCCAATGAGAACTCGTAGCAAGTACATGTGACCAGTACCAATGGTCATTAACAGAAAGCATTAATAGAAAGCGGTACTTATTAGGCCCTGCAGATGGTGGTACTTTATGCGGTCATTATTAGGCCTTACAGAAAATGTTTTTTCTGACTGTAATCATAATCTGTAACTATGTTTGTCTCTCTTCGGCTAAGGGAAGGACCATTAGAAAAGTTATGGGGGGAGAGGAGGGGGGGCGAGCAAAGTACAAAAAAATTCATGCAACGGAAAATTGAGTGAAAAAATTCATACACAACGAGTAGCCCGGAAAAAATATATATTCCTACAAGGGAAATGTTAACAAAAAATTCGTGCAGCTCGAAAATCCCCCCCCCCTCCCCCCAACACCTCAATAGCTTTTCTAATGGTCCGTCCCCAAGTATCAATCTGACTTTGTGCGTACTGCCAAAAAATGTCTGGGAACGCCCCTGCTGATCGAAGCCGATCCAAAATAGTGGCGACAAAAACCTGGCATGTAATTCATGTAACTTCGCGTTTGCGATTAGCAATGATTTATAGCTGTAATGTGTCGACGAAATCTTAAATGCAACCAAGCCATGTCTGAGATAAATAACAACGCTGTTAAATTCAGAGAATTACAGATCGAACACGTGGGGTCGTCTCTCATATACCGGACATGTGGCTTTGTTCAGTTCTTGTAGCCCTCTAATATTTTCCCATGCCGACAAGACTACTGAGCTAGCAGCTACAACTATACCGGTAATGATTTTGCGCGGCTTACATACAGATTCAACTTAACAGAGTCCACTACGCGAGACTTTTGTAAAGGACAGCAGGGAAGATTTTTCTAATCTTGTTCACTGTAATCTAGTTTGAATTTATCCCATTGTTTGATACAAAACGAAAGCAAGATGTCGATTCCCAGACTTCAAGTATAAAGTCAATCTAATCACATCGCTTTTAGGCTTCGGAAACGAGTGCACTGACGGTATTGGAAGGAAAATAACCACTGAAATCAGCGTTTAACAACCATTTGTGACATGGCATCGTTTCGCAAGAAAATGAAACCAGAAACTGCAAGAAAACACTTCATTGATCCTTTTGGTTACTGGCATCCGGTGACAAATAATGTACAAAAGTCAACAGTCAAATACTAGTCGCATCTAACGAACAGAACAAGCGTCATTATTTTGCTTTTCGTCGCGTTTTTTTATTTTTATTTTTTATTTTTCGATTGCTTATACCTTGAGCGGTCTCACCTTGCCGCAGATAAATTTTATAAATGAGTTTTTGGTTCGAATTTCCTATTCGAATTTCCTATTTCCTGTTTCCTATTTCCTATTTCCTATTTCCTATTTCCTGTTTCCTATTTCCTATTTCCTATTTCCTATTTCCTATTTCCTATTTCCTGTTTCCTATTTCCTATTTCCTATTTCCTATTTCCTATTTCCTATTTCCTGTTCGAATTTCCTATTTCGAGTTTTTGGTTCGAATTTCCAAAATTGTCTGGGTGATGACTTCTGAATGATGCGTAACACTCCTCTATGGGAAAATCAAGTCACGGTTTATTATGACTTGATGACATGTACAAGACTGTCCTTACGTCTCCGCGGTTCTGGTTTACATTTGATGCAGTGACATTTCGATCATGAAGCAGCAGATTAAGACGCCTTGCGGTAAGCCTATTAGATACGCTTGAAAAACCCCTCACAAATTCTTAGAAAAGTTTTCTAAGAATTTGTATGGGACAACAGGAGGTACTTCCAGTTCAAGCTTTCTCCGTCCTGTCATGAGCCTGTGCTCTACCCTCTCTCGGGGAGGAACGATGAGCGGACTCGAAAGAGAGCGGCGGAAATCGAGCCTATAAAAGGCTTTGTAATGGTCTCAAGAAAAAAGTAAAGTAAAACATCGAAGCTTCTGGGAACGTGTATGCGAGACAAATATTTCAAGGAATCGTAATGGCTGTTTACAAAGTGCAGAGGAGTTGAATTTCACATGTAGTCGATAGGCCTTGCAAGGTCAAAAATCGCTAAAAAGTTGCGTGGCAGGCAAACGTTGCTCAAGGTTTGCTCCGCCCTCAAAAAGTTGCTCAATATCCCAAAACTTGCTAAAACAAAAAAAGTCGCCAAGAACAATCAGGAAAGGCCTACATGCCGCTATATATACACTCTCATTTCTTTTTCACTCCATGTAGGAAAGGAAGAAGAGGGAATCTGGGAACCAGGTTATCGGTATATATGTTAAAGGCCACTAATACGTTATACTGTTCAGTGCAGATAACATGAGGTAGAAAATAGTTTTGTCGCAAGATCTGTTCAGGACGCCTTGAAGTTTTCTCACATTCTTTAAGACAGCATTGATGAAAACTAGAGAATGGTAGAAACGAGTATGGGAAAGGTGTAGTTGCAGTTGTTAGTTGCAAAAGTTCACACCAGGAGGGAGGGGGCGTCTCCAAGGTAACTGCTGGTTCAGTCCTCACTGCCAGTATGACGTCACTTCTCGCTTCGGTGACATTCAAAATGGCGGCCAAAGTCGTGGTCGACGAGGCGGATAAAATTGTAGAATTTCTCATGGATATGTTGAATAATGTTATTAGATTTGGCGATAATAAGATTCCTATTGTAATAGGAATCCAGAATTTGGTACCTTTGTTGGATGAAACATTCAGAAGTGTGATGAATTTTAACGATTTCTTTCTATCGTCGAGCAAATCTGCCGAGCAGTCATATCAACCGGTCAGACTTTCGAGGGCCACTTGCACAGCAAGTTGGAGGTGTTAAGACTCAGCAATAGGAGGTTCATCAAAGGGTATACTAGGCTTTGAGAATCTCTAATTTTAGCTCTTCATTGCCGATGGTTCGCCATATCAATCCCTTCAAAGTTCGTTTAGTGGCAGCGCAGAAAGAGCAGCTGAATTGCAGGTATATTGTTGAGTGCTGATATTTTTTTGTTTTACTACATTTTACAGTGTAGGGCATACAGTGTAATTCTGTAACTCATTCCCGAAAAAAAAAAGCAGTTCTGGTAAATTATTCTGTGTGTGAAGCAAGTCTGGTCGTAGTTATGCACTGTAGTGTTGTACATAAGCTTAATATTATATTATATTTATTTAAACTAAGTAGGCTACTCAACATGCCTTTCCTCAAGCAAATATGCCTTATACAGTCTTAAGAGTCAGTGAAATTCATCATTATCCGACGTAAAGTATGATGCATCCAAAGAAAAGTTATAAGCCAGTGGTCATGGCGTTTAGTGTGTACAAGTCATGTACAGTATGTGTTGTACTTTGGGTTTGGGTAGCCATTTTGTGTAGGTTTTTGGCTCTGGTAATAAGCTGAATAAGTTCAGCACGAGATAGTCTGCTGAGATTAACATCGGAGTCATGAGCTGGTTTGGATTGTGTACTCTCAGGAGGAGGTTGTTTTTGCAAACGCATGTTAGACCTTAGAAAAACCTGGCATTCATGACATCTTACTTTTGATTCATCAGCTAGAATGTGAGAACACCTGCTGCTTCTTATTTTTCCATCAACAATTGACCTTTGAGAGTCAACTTGGTATAAGGAGACGTGTTCTTTTCTTTCAGCAGTGTTAATCGTTGTTGGATCATTTATTCCAGGACAAACATGTAAGTCTTCGGTTGTTTTGAGTACCATTTGTTGTGCAGTTTTAAAAATGTTTGGATGAAAGATGAACTACGGAAGTTTCTCATAATCCACTTTGTTCCCCATGATGTGCACTGTAAAATGACAAATGTTATGTGTTGCAGTTGGCAGGTGTAAGGGAAGGAAAAAGGTTATTTCTTTCTAGTTAGGTATTTGAACACCATTCGTTACATTTGGCTCAGTAAGAACAACCGTGAGACTGTTATCGTTTGTTTTCAAATTTGAAAATGTGATGACATGGAGAACAGATTGAAAGATTGTGTATGCATTTGATTGCAAGAGCTCTGAGAGATTTTCTCCAGAAGCATAGCATCCCCCAGTTTTTTTGGCAGTGAGCCTTTGGTCTTCCAGAAGTTGTAGAGACCCTTTTGTAAAAATCCCTGCTTTTTATTTTGAAATCATGGGCAACTCAAATTTAGCTTCTGGTTCATCAGAAATTTGAGTGGAAGTGAAGCTTCTTGTGTGTGGTTTGGTTGGATGGCAGGGTCAGACCAAAGTGATGGATTGGAACATTTTTGTGTCTCTTCAAACATAGCTTGAGCTTTCATGTACTCATTCTGTGTTTCGACAGATCTCAAAAAGAATGGCTGATATGACACACATATGCAACTTACTTTAGATTCATCATTTGAATCTTTAGCTTGATAAAGGTCATTGTGAAAATCAGTTTTATTTCCAGTTTGCTCATCTAGAAAGTTACATGCTCACGCAAACAGATTGTTGAGTACATTTATCTTGTGTTTATTGCAGGGAATGTCACTGGAATGACAGACTTGATTTCTGCACTGTGAACATTACACAGTGCATGGATTGACCTTGAGAATACCACGTTAGGCATCACTTCCAGATTTTGATGAACTTTTACCCTTTGCAGGCTTGTGCCCTCTGGATGTTAAACTGGCATAGTGTTTATCACACACCCTTCGATTCTTAACATTTGTCCATATCACCCGTTAGGTCTTGAGGGCTTTACTTAATTTCATACCTCCCAATTAGGCTGTCAAATTTGCAAGTGCCTGTATTATTTTTGCACCCCTTAAGTTAAAGTTAAACGCTCATTCATAATTACAGCCCCGGATATTTCTTTTAATGACACAAAGTCATGTAAAGGTTTACCACTGGTTGATAGCCTGTATAAATCACTTGTTATGTTAAATTTGGAATTCACTTGTGATCTCAAGTTAAAGACAGTTGCATATGGTGCCAAGGTAAAAGAGTGTGATTTTCCTGTTATATCTATAACTAAAATACATTGTAGATGTAACAAACCTTTTTAACCTGAACACCATACTGAAGAAAATGCCAGGGTGGTGAAGTTCAACCATTTTTATACAAGGATAACTTAACAACGTACCAAGGGAAAGGTACAAAACAGGGAACAACAAAAGGTCTGTAGGATGAGTGGAGCTAGCATCAAAGCTTTCGCCAACTGTTGTTACAAAAACCAAATATGGAACTGCCAGAAATTGATAGGGTAGAGCGGATATGGTCAGAATGAGAGAAGTGGCTGCTAAGTAAAAGGGAACAGAATGGCCCACTACCAGAGCTTGATTTGTTGCAAGATTTAACAAGACGCTGTAGTACAGTAAAAGACATGTAACCATAGCATGTAGTAAAAAGAAAAACTTTTGATGCTAGATTCCACAAATATTGCACAAAGGAGAATTTGGATAGTGACTTGAAATGTAAACAAGTCTTATAAAGAGGTTCAGGCAGATATAAATTAACACAATTTAATATTAACAACAGCAGGAAAGAAGATAATCTCCAATAAATAATTTTGTGTTTGGCTATACTTTACAATGTGCTTTGAACAAGTTTTGCACATGATTTCCCAGTTCATTAGGACAATAATTGTAAGTACAGCACAAACAAAAGTATACGTAATGGTTGAATAAAATAAATTTGACAGGAGAGTGGGATAAAATTGCATTGTTTTAAACTGTTGCATAACACCAGTAACAGTGTCCCCTGAAGCACACCCAAATTTGAATCAATTTGTCTCATGAACACTTACCCCACTCCACTGGCATGGCATTTTTTAATTGGAATTTGGCGTGAACTTGAAGTGATGTAGAGGCTATGAGGCAGCCTTGCAATGTTTGGAAAGGCTTTTGAAATAGTAGCCTGCGAGCAAGCTCCCTTGGGGGTGGGGGCACAATAGAGGGAAAGCTCTTTCCACCTTTCCCTCTATTGCGCCCCCACCCCCAAGGGAGCTTGCTCGCAGGCTATTGAAATAGCTCCCATTACAACATGACTGTACAGAACAGATGCCACAAGATACACAAAGAAATGGCATTCATGGAAAAAACAAGCAACGTTAAATACTAAATCATACAGCAAAATTGTCATCACCAAAATTAAAAGAAATACCTCTTTTTAATCAATAATTTGTTTCTTTATATTTTCTGCCAAATAATAATTGTTACAATAATCTTACAGCAATATTACGTCACTTTTCTTTTAATTATTATTCTATAGAATTATCTCATTATAATAAAAACTATTTTTTCTTTTTTTTGCTTTCTTATGAAATAATTATATTATTCAGCAAATTAAAAGCTGTGATTCTTATGTCATTTTGTTGTCACACTTGTTTGTTCAACACCAGACTTTAGAATATTATATACAATAAATTTGACAACCAAATACAGCTTATTCCCGAAGGCACGTTGTTTAAAAAAGAAACAATGAAACAATTTTAAAGGCCACGCAAACGCAACACCACACGATAACAACAGCAAAACAACCACTACAATATTTACATCGCAGGAATTTAGCAACAATTAAGCCACACGGATCAAAATTAACGCACAATCAATATTTTAAAAAGCCAATAGATTGTATTAACCAGTGTAAAAGCCCACAAATTTAAAAACAGAAAACCAAGATAATTAACACAAGGACAGTCAGACAGAAGATTGAAGACAGTCAACGAAAGTAGGTACTCACAAAGAGACAGAAATCGATCACACCGCTGTGAAATTCGGAGGGAAATCAAGAAATCAACCATAGCCCACACTCAAACGGATTGATATGGAGAACGGCTGATTCAATCCGTAAAAAAATATATCGAAGTTAAACGTGTGTGATCAGTGAATAAAACCTCCTATTCTGAAGACTATTCGTATCGTATTTTAGAGAAGAAACGTGACTGATTTATGTTGACCTTGCTGGTCCCGCAAAAAAGATGGCGGTCCCGCCACAAAGCCCTCGACACAAATTAACAAAATTACACAATTACGCACACAAAACACTACAACAGTTTATACAAACAGATAAAAGCAACAACAAAGCTCACAGACTTACGATCAAATTAGCGAACAATAGCGATATTAGCCTAGAGTTTTGTCTCTTCTTGACCTCTGTTGTTCTTGCTTCAATGGCGTCCTACGCTGAATCTGCACAAGCGACACGAAGCTCTTGCCCGTTGCTATGTGACGTCACACTGGCAGGCGGAGTGGGTCAAGAAACGTAATCGGAAAACAATAGAGACGCCCCCTCCCTCCTGGTTCACACACATGTCACAAAACGACATATAAAAATCTCGATCTCAATGATTGTATTTCTAGCTTTCTTATTGGTTCACGGCTCACCAGCAAATAACCGCCCTTTTTCCAAATAAGGGAATTGAATACCATCTCAGTTCACACTGCACTGGCAACATGATTAATATCGGAATAAAGTTTTTTAGCGTTTGCGTGACCATGTTGTTATGTTGCTTTGTCACAAATGTGGACCTGCAGGCTTAATAGTACACGTTAGACGAAGTATTTTAAGAGCTTCACAGTGAGGTGAACCATCGAGCGCCAAAAAGTTGTATCTATAAACATCAAAGCCACTCCACCCATTGAGACCATCTCACTATTCAAACATTAAAACTGACATCTGTAATCCTGAGCTATTCTGCGAAATCGCGTCGCGTCTTTTTGGAGGGGTATCGGTTTTCTTTGCACGCTTTGTTTACGGCATAGTGTTCCCTGATCTATCTGAGGTGGAAACTCTGCTTTGTAACAGTGCACACCCAGCGCATCCAAGGAAACAAAGGTAATGACATTTTAGTCGGTTTCAAAACAAGGAACTCTGTATAGTTCCAAAACAATCCCAGGGCATCTAAACACAATTGCGCGTAGATAACGTTGTTTCAAGTTGTTTAGTTTAAGCCAATTGTTCCCGAATGTGGCTGTGGTAATTCGTATCTTTGCTCTTGTTTAATGCAACCATACTCAATCATTCCTTAAAGACGTTCAAGCTTTCTGGTCTAGTGGACTGGTTATCGAGGCTTCCTCCACCCGTTGGCGAAAAGCATAGCTAAATAAGGACTGAGTACCGTTAATTTAATCCTTATTGTGTCAAAAGCAAGTTCAGTTACGGCCTGCCTGGAACACTCCATGCAACGAATATCGGCCCAGTGTCTCAATGCAACTCTATTCGGGCTTTTGACTATAGCTATGTTGAAATAAAAATAAAACTGGTGTACTCTTTAGCGAGTTTGCTCAGACAGTTTACTCAAATGGCTTGTTCATAAGACGCTACAGTGATATGGGACCTAGAAAAAGGATTTTACAAACCTTTTGACTGTTAAAATTTGGTGTCCTTGTCTTGTTTTCTTTGAGAAATAAATTATTAGAAGAATATTGCATATAAGGTAGTCTTCAAGCTGTAAAAGGCTTTCTCTAATTTACTTTTTCATGCATTGGAATTTATGCGTGTAAACAGTGAAAAGCGTTCCTGTTTTTCCGAGAAATGCTGTCGCTTAATTATGGATAGCATATATCAACTGCCATCATGGAGCCCCGGATTTGAACAAATACATCGAACAAAAATAATATATTTTTAGGCCCATCTGGTTGAAGGTTGGCTAGTTGGCTATCTACAAAGCGTAGAGGAGTTGAATTGGGGACGACATTGCATGTCTAGTGCCTCCATCTCCGATGAGATCAAAAATTTTTTTTTTAAAAATATTGCCCGAGTTGGCAAGATATTCAAGGTTGCTAGTTCATCAAACGCTGCTGAAATGCTACTGAGAGCACAATTTAAAATTGGCAGTGCTCAGTAACATTCGAAACTTAAAGTTTAAAGTTTTCGGTTCTAGTAAACTAGTTACTGAGCCTTTCTTCAGCCGTTGCCAAAAGGCACTTAAATAATAAATAAATAAAATGTTTCTGTGTCAAAGCACTCTTGCACTCACTTGCAAAGAGCACTCTCCGTCCAACGACCATCGGCCGAGTGTCTCAAAGCGATTCTATTCCGAATGCCTCGGATATTTGCCCATAGCTGTTTGGGATTTAAAACACTATACAAGTGGGTTCTTTAACAAACCTGCTGAGATAGTTTACACAAATGGCTAGTTTGTAACAAACGAACCCTTAACAACAATATGGGACCCATGCGAGGGATTTTCTAAATGCTTGATAATTAAAATTTGGGGCCCCTGTTTTGTTTTCGCTGAGAAGTATGGATTGCTGAGCTAAATTATTAGAATATTGCATACAAAGCAGTCCCCAAGCAGTGAAAGGTTTTTTACACGATGCATTTTTTCGTCCCATCGAATTTATGCGCACAAACATTGAGAGATGTTCAGAGTTTTCCGAGAAATGTTGTCGCGTCTGTACGTATCTTAGCTGCCATCACGCAAACATTTGAACTTTGAACAAATAAAACGCTACTGCAAGTTGATTTCTAATCACGTCTAAATCAATCATTACAACTACTGCTCTAGTAACCTTCGGCTTCTCAGTCTGTCCTATCAGAAGATGCTCAGAAAGGTCCCCGATTCTGGGAAAATAGGGTTAATGTTAGGTATTTGACAGTTGAAGATTCGTTCGATGATTTAGTTATGTTAATCACAGTCGAACCTCTCCTTATGGATACCTCAGTAATACAGCCGTCTCACAGTCGATTCGAAATAGACCATAGAAAGTGTACCTCAGTAATACGGACGTCTCTCTGGTAAGGGCAGTGCACACTTGGTTCGAAAGAGACCAAAAATTCATATGGACTGTAACTGGTATCTGTGATACAGACGACTGTCTAGTAAGAACAGTTCCCACGTACTTGATTCGAATGAGACCAAAAGCTCAAATAAGGGGACACGTCCATAGTGTGGACATTCATCTCTGTCACTTCGGTTTCCGTATTTAACATTAAAGAGGGTTGAAAAATTGTTTTGGAGGGGGAATTTCGCTAAATTTTGCCCCTAAAAAGCTTTATGTCTGTGTGATGGGCAACTTCAACTTCACCAATTGTGATTTTCTACGATGCGCTATGAAAGCTGGATGAGGTGTTGAACGTCCTGTAGTAGAACGTAGATTTGACTGACTAATCAAAAAACTAACCTCAGGTCTTTCGTTGACATGAGCTCTTTTTAAAGGTGCAGGTTACATTTTGGAGCAGCTAGTTGAGCGTGTCCTGAGTCGCATTCGAATGAAAGCCTTTGAGCAAGCCAAGTTGTTCTAAAACGTTTCGTTAATCAACAAGCGCTCAATTCCTTGAACATTTGTGCACACTTTGGTCAGAGCTAATGCCTTTAATTATAAATATTGCACGAGCAATATTTTCTATTTTTTCCGCGAGAAAATTTAATAAGGCGCAAAATTTTTACCCACGAATGCACGACTTTCAACGAATACTGTACCCAACGAAAATAATTGGGCTTCAAGATACGGTAAACGTCAAAATGATAAGATGATAAAATGATAATGATCAATGAATTGACTCACAGCAACGCTGCAAGCCTACTTCGGTCCCTCGTTTAATTTGATGAGGTGATTTACAGATGTTTTTTTTTTTCAATGCCATTTTTTAAATGTTCACACAACATGCATGTTTTCCTCCAGGCATCCATACATTTCACATGAATCAAGTTGGGATAATTTGTTTAAACATGAACGCATTTTATCTTTGTTAACAATTTCCTTCATACTAATGACTTGAATGTCTGATATTTCAGGAAGCTGCGATCTTACTCTTTCTACCTGCGATCTCTTGTCTATAAGAAAAGTACTTTCTGTTAAAAATCAAGCCAACCCCGCTAGAAATCTTTATAGACAGATCCTTAAAGATCTTTGAAGATCTGCATGAGGATCTTGAGGGGGGAACCTTGAGAATCTCCACCAGTCCTCAAGGATTTTGCTTGCTCAAGGACCCAACAATGATCCTTGTGGATCATGCAACGACCCTTGAGGATCCTGCAACGATCCTTGAGGATCCTGCAAAGATCCTTATATTCCTTGCAGAGATCATCAAGGATCCTCGTGCAAGATCTTGAGCAGGATCCTGAAAGATTTTAAAGGATCCTTAGTAGGATCCTATCAAAAACGAGTATTCTGGGTAGGACCCCGTGTAATCCTACAGGATCCTAGAATATCCTGTAGGATCCTTATGAGATTTTCCCCAGGGGGAAGAAATACAAATTAAATTAAATGAACAGTTTAATACAACTGCATTTCTTGTTCCTTATTCATATTCAGTTTCAACCACCAAACAATGCAAACTGGGATCCAGACTTCTCCCAACCAACTGGTCAATGTCCCCCTGGACCAACCAGTCATGACGGCACCAGCCCCAGGCCAACCGAACATGGCTGCGCCCACCCCAGGCCAGCCCATCATGGCGACGCCCGCTCCAGACCAACCAATTATGTACCAGATGGCTCCTGGCCAACAGCCGGTTTTTGTTCAGGTCCCTACTGGTCAGCCTTACACGTCACCACAAGGTCAGGGGGTACAGTATTACGTTCCTGCTGGGGGACAGCCGTTTCAACAGCCTCAGATGGGTCAACCAGTTCAAGGGCAGGGGGCATCTGTCCATGGTCAGCCCCCGCATCAAGATCCGGACATGGCCCCAATACGGATTAATAAGGCTTACATGAAAAGCGCTTTGGGAGTTTCAAGAGTAGGCGAATTCGTGAGTATCACGGCACCATTCTTATGTAGCTAATTCAGAAAAATGAAACGTTCCCAATCACATTTTTTAAATAATTGTATACCCTCATTTTAAATAGGGTACCAAAATCAATATTGCAGTGGAAAAACTGTTAAGATACGCACTCTGCGTGTTAAAACCTGATCTGTAATTCTGAGTTACTTCACGAGTTTATGTGCAGTGCATAATACAGACAGGGTTACTTTGAACGCTACTGATAGAAATAAAAAAAACAAACAAACAAAGAAGAAGACTGAGATAACATTAGTGTACATCAAACCACTCTTGCAGATCCACCTTTTTGTGGCTGGGGCCTGTATCGTGGTCTACTCCAACAGAACGCTCAGCTTGGATGGAAGAGGGAATTTCTTCAGGGGAGTCACCATATTCTGTTGGGTGATGGTCATCATGTATCACATCACATACATGTTTGGCCTCAACAAAAGCAAGAACTGCTTTGGGCAACCGTCAAACTTCACCATAATCGTAAGTAGACAAGTACTCCGGAAATCTGAAGGAATTCTAACAAAATATTTTTACCCCTTTCTTCTGCCGGTACCTTGTCTATACGATGCAATTACGAATAAAGCGTACTAATTAGTTCAATGCTTTACGCTAGAACAAGCAAATCGGCCTATCTACAAGTTCACTGGCGTTTGGATTTTAAAATAATCCTCAAATAGTATCATATTATGAAAAGTTTATGGTAGTGATTCGTGGCTTAAATCGGCTGAAACAGTCAATGAAGAGCTGTCATTCGACGGAAAGCTATTAAGCAATATTGTAATTTCCTGTTGTATTGCATGTATGCTGTACCGCTTGCAAGCAGAGTCCATTTCTAGGATGATCGAATGGATTCTGCTTGCTGGACTATTTAGAGCATTCAAGCATTCAAGGAAGGATACGTATTGACAGTATTGTCCTCTAATGGGATTGAAGGAATTAGTCAAGCATGCGCAAACGAGCCCTACCAGACTACTATGTATGGTGGGTCCGGGGTAACACACTGATAAGTCTGTTTTTGCTTTCTTCTTCCGCAGTCAATGGACTTCCAAATCCTGTTGACGATTCTTATGATATCCTGCTGCGCCAGCTTAACAGTTCGTGCCAAGGACTTTAACATCTGGTTCAAGGACGATTTGTACACCAGTGAATATTACAAAGAGATAGCCAACAGAAACAGAGTAAATGCCTGGCTTGTTTACATAGCCCTGGTAAGTGTTAGACCCAGAGCACGTTTTGATTTCTCAACAGCAAACGCTGAAAGTACTTTTGGATGACGTAACAAACCCCAAGCAGCGCCACAACTTACAATGTTTACCTTTTCTTAAGGCTTATGCACACAAATAAATTTTCTTTAACAAATTTTCTATGACAAGCGTTGTTTGCTCGTGTAAAAAGAAAGAATCTGTCATAGATTTTGAAGATTTCTAATAAAACTTTGCACAGATATTCAACAAGTCATGTAGGTTTAAAATTTGCAATAAAAATGGGGATCACCGTGCTTGTTTTAGTGGTGTACTGCTGACGAATAGTGTTTAATTGCGTTTTCAGGAAATAACCGCGCGAAACCAATATGCTCAATATTTCCACTACAGACTGACATTTCGTGAATAAGTTGACTTTATACATATGTACAGTCATCTATGTCGTACAAAGCATGTCCGAAAAGCTTTAAATTTACTGGACACTCAAAAAGAAGACGGTGTCGACGGCAGCTTGATGTGCGGTCCTCTACCATAAATGGCTTTTTTCGTAGAATTTCTTTCAACTGTGCAAAATCTGATCATACATTTTGCCAAGTGTTTTTTATTTTGCGTTGGAAACACTGTCCTGATTGAATTTATACAATAAAAGATGGGGGTCACCGTGCTCGATAAGGAGAAAACGACCATTTACTTCGCTGAAAAACTCATTTTTCTTGGAAAACCTATCTAAAAGCGAACGTGCGCGCTCTAATCACGCAAAAAATGATGCACAGAAAGGATGTGCAATGCAGTTGAATGGAATCACCTTAAATAGGGCTAGGAACTCAGACTCTGGGAGCTGACTCTGGGAGCGCAATCCATTCTCGTTTTAACGTTGATTTGCACCAGTACCAATAGTACAGTACTCATATGAACTAAGGAAAACGACGGCTATTAGAGATCTAGACTCCAAAGCAGACATTCGTTGGGCTCTTCAAGCGGCTACTCGGAGTCTAGAGTGACAACGAGGCACAAAGGAATGGGTTGAAGGTGGACCTCACTGCCAATTTCAGATACATTGAAGTACCCTTCTTGGGTACCAGTTAGATTTACCTGTAGTTTTCGCACGTCAAAGATTCTTCTTCAGCCAAGATTCTTCTTTCTAGAGAGGCACCCTATGCCCGCCTTAATGTCTTGCCTTCTTGAATCCAACAGGCTTTTGGCTACCTGGCTTGCCTGTTTTTCTTGGACGATATTCGCCTCCTGGTCATCATGTTCCTTCAAGAAAGGGCACAGGAAGCCGGAGGAGGCACGGTACAGCTGGCTCAGCAACCAGGCACAGATAAGCAGCAACAGTTTGGTGTGGTTGCTCAGCCTCAGGCTGGTAATCAGCAGCAACAGTTTGGAGTGGTCGCACAGCCGCAGGCTGTCAATCAGCAGCAACAGTTTGGCGTGGTCACTCAGCCGCTTGTCTCGCCACAAGCTGCCGAACAGGAGAAGGCAGAAGAAGGTTCACAGCTGTGAGATCGGACATGCCATTAGGCCTTTCCCGATTGTGCTAGTCAATTGCGAAAACAGAAGGCTGCTCAAGAAATGTTCAAAAATTGCTAAAACCTAGGTTACTGAAAATTCAAAAGTTAATCCCCAAAATTCGAAAAGCTGCTTGCAAAAATAAAACTTAAAATAAGAACAAAGTTTTGATATGCTTTATTTCACGTTAGCAACATCTATTTTCCTCTATCAACAGGAACTTTTCACTTATGAGCAACTGAAACACTTTTTTGAATACTCAGACTTGCTCCAGCTTTTACTGTTTCCTTTATTGGCTATAGGTCAGAAACTCCCTAGAAGCCTGTGGACTCTGGATACGAGACTTCCCTTCAGACAATAACCGCAAGAAAGTTTGTAGTGTTGTTCGCAAGCAAAAGTAATGAAAGTAGGGATTGCATCATAACTACGTCGACAAACGACGGACAGGGAAGAACAACGTATATCGACGGAAATTCACCATCTCTGTGCTCGAACACGAACTTTTCAACCCTTTAAAAGTTGCTTACGACTTTAAAATTTATAAAACATTGCCAAGCACAATCGGGAAAGACGTACAAGCCACTTTTTTTTGCAATCAAGCCTTTTTTTTGTTTGTTTGTTGATTTGATTGATTGATTTTTGTAATCGGGAGGAAGCTAAGAGAAACTTTTAAGACGAGGCAGGCACTATATTTAATTAGTCTGTAGACACTTAACCTTGTCTGCTAAGCGTTAGACGCGTGGTAAAATATACGTTTCAGTATGTTATTCACATTTAACAAATTGTTTTGGAGAAGAAACTGTCCAGGAAGCCTTATATCGATTATTGAATATCCATGTACACGTAGATCCATGTAGAGGCAAAGATTTTCGAAACGTAGGAAAGTTAGTAATCCCTTACGTGTGAAAAGAATACATTGTTACATTGTTATTTGAAAGGTCTTGCTATCGTTTAGTAGTTTGACAGTTCCTCCCTTATTAACATCTTTGAAACATATGCATGGTTGAAAGAGATTCAGCTGAGTTGATTAGAAAGCCAATAGTTCTCTTAAATTTTGTTGATCAGAAATAAACTATTCAGTTTTTTACCTTAATGTAGTGAATCCTTTTTTAAGCTTTCTACCCAGAAAAAAATTCATATAATTTCGCCCAGTGCAAAATTACCGCGTTTTCTCCAAACTGGCTCGCGGAGTTGCGTTCGAATCGCCAAAAACGGGGCAGATAATCCCAAGGGCCGAGGCGCCGAAACGTGGCTTGTTAGCGCGCCCCTGGCACACACCCGTGTTTCCACTCTCTCCAGGCTTTTTGTTCTTAGACTTCACTGGTTCGTAGACCAAATCGTTCGATGGGGGCATCTAACAAAATAACAACTCACTGATAGCTGACAACAACAAGGTCGGTTGGCAAGTAGTGGCTGAATACGAATCGGACAAGTTAGTTAGGGATGATTGTTCGTTCTCATTGGCTGGCAATGCAAAGAAAAGCTACGATCTCCTGAAACCAAGCTATTTTACCTTCCTGTCAGAACCCTCGGAATCTTAGTAACACCGAATAAACACGTGAGAATACGTGTTGTAGTCTTATTGTATGGAGACCAGGGGACAGAGATAAGGACGCTAGTACCGCCTCAGCGTACATACTATGAGCCTAGTTTATGCAGAGGTCCTTATTGGGGCCTAACGTGAGCAAAAGGCTTTTGCCGTTACCCGGCCTGTCATCATCATGGGCGATATAGGGTCAATGTTTCGTTTTGTTTTTGTTTTTGTTTGTTTGTTTGTTTGTTTTTTTGCTTCTCTAGAGAACGTCAATTGGTATTCTGACAACAACTACGACAACAGTGCTCGAACTCTAGAAATTTCAGATAAAAGATATACGATTTATAAAGTATAGTATTTATAAAGATATACGGTTTATAAAGTATATTGGGTATAGGCTCCAACTGAACTTCAGGTGGGAGTCTTTGTATGAAATATGCTGGTACGATGAGAGTAAAACGCGTTTGGTTGTTTTAGGTGGAGGCAGATGCCTAGAAAAAAGTCAAACAAGCCGGTTCCTTAGTTTCGGTACAGACCGAAATAAAAAGATGAGACTACTATACTGTTGAAATTTCATCAAACTTGTCGCTCACAAGTTGGTTTATATGTGTTACTGATATTAGAATCTTGATTATTAAATTCATAGCTTTCTTTTAATGGTGAATCGCAAGAAGGTTACCGGCGAATAACTCTGCTTTCTTGACTTATTTGGACATTGAGTGAAGTGTCATTGTCAGTTTCGAAGCAGTAGTTATCGCAATGAAAACCAAAAGTCAGTTCCCCCACCCTGCCCTCCCACCCCAAAAAAGAGAAGAAGAAAACAAAACGGAAAACCCAGAAAAGATTAGCCATGTTGAGAATTGCATAACACAGTTGACACTCTCGCGTTTCTCACCTGCTGTCGTTTATAAAATTGAGCATCTCCATTCCAAATAACGCTATTTTCCATACTACTGAGAGGTGAAATAAAACAAGCCTTAATTACCTTTTATTCCTAGAAGGAAACACAAAAAATAAAGAAAGCTAAACAAAAATTTGGAAGTTAAAACGCAAGAAATCCTCGTCTTGTTAAATGGCTCCAAGTGTTTCTTTCTCTTTTTCTCGACAGTTTTCTCCCATATTTTGTGTTATTTCTTAATTTTCTTTGTTTTTCACGATATTTGCCGTTTATGTTTGTTTTCTGTTTACATTTAGTCAATATGACAGTTACTCAGTTTCAGATAAATTGTATTAATTTCAAACACTAGGAGACATTCAGCTTGGGATAGCAGGACGTATCTCTCGGCGAATCTGTTTTTTTTATGATTGCGGGAAGCTACTCGAATTACGATTTATAGGTCAAAACTCCAGCTGTGAAATAAACTGGCACATTTATTACTCACCAGGCTATTTACAGATTCATTCTGGACCCGGCCAGTTCAATACCCTGACACGCCAAAGCTTTCACCTCCTTGTAATATGGTGTTAGTTTATTTCTTACGTACTATGAAAAACAACTGGTACTGTTGTGTCCTCTTTCAATCAGTGCTTATTGCAAAATGTGCTATGCTGGTCGCCATTATTGGATTAACGAAGGGAGGTAACAAAAAAATCTTAAGTTTTGTTTTTTACTATATTTTCAAGTATTTTAGCAAGTATGTTGTTTTTTTAAACTCATCTAAAAGACATCAAGGGAATCTCAATGGGAACTCTGTGAAATATCTGTTTGTTTTCTCTTCTTATGCACATACACCGGCTAGAGAGAACTTAAGGTTTAACTTTCCTCTTAACTTAACCTAGAGAGAAATTTAATTCAAAGCCTTGAAGTTTCAGAGCGCGTGAAATCTGTTCCGCATGGGCAAAATTGCTCTTGAGTTAGGTTTTAAGAGAATAGTTTCAACTAGACAGTGTTACGCATCACAGCATCGTGGTTAAACCTCATCGCAGGCAAAATCTAGCTAGTTAACGGTGAAAAACAATAACAAGTGATGTAACTACTGAAGATGACTTGAAGACTTGTGCCAATTGTTTCTGGGGCAATTATAAAGGAGCCGAATATTAGAAATAGACTAAAAATTCCACATTATGGGAAAATTCATTCAATGGATTTTTATTTCTGCCTTCCTATAAATGTGTCGCACAACCACGTACCCATCCACACACAGACAATAACGTTTGCTTTCAATGAATAAATCTAGATCTACAAAACCATGAAAGCATTCAGGGAATTTATACGGCTACATTTAGAGAAATATACATCATTTTCAAAAAAAAAAAAAAAAAAAAAAAGACCGCGTAGAGTTTTAACCCCAAACATGCCGGTAACCCTTGGTTAAAGAAGGCCTTCAGTGCTTATAAAACAGAATTAGAGAACATTTTTAGTTGACATCAACACGTTAAACAAGCTCAGAGGGTAGCTACTGACTCGAAAACAGTCGCAACTGAGTGTGTTTCTTGTTTTTTGTTTTGGTCTTAAGTTGCCATGTTAATATAGGAACATATTATTGTCAGTTGGTAAAATCACGGATTTGTTTACCTCAATATTGGCTGCTAATCAACAGCTGAAAATTTCTTTCATTTTACCGCCCCGGGCGCTTATTTCATTTTGGAAACTCAAGGAGCTAGGGTGCTTAGTCAACAACAAAAACAACAAACTAAAAACCAAACTAAAAATAACAACAAGATTACTAGCTAATTTCATGAGCGCAAAATAGACCTCAGAAGCATATCTCGTGACTCCTCAATTCACTTTTAAATTTGACGGCTTAGTGGAGAACATCAGTTGAAAATAAAGAGAATATCGGCCGTAGAGAGTTGAAGTCACTGTACTGTTTAAAACTGGGCTGGCGTTATCAGGAGATAGAAAAAATGTTGCAAATATATTCAAGAAAGGCATGTTTCTTGGCTGCACTCATTTTCTTCTATCTGTTCCTTCGTTTCTCACTTCCTTTTTCCATCTTCCAAAATTTTTTAGTGCAAGTAGATCACGAAAAGCGTTGCACATCGTGCGGAGAGGCCGCTATAGAAGTGCGGATGCGATGACTGGCAACACGTAAACGTTTTTCTGTCCCTTGCGTGTAGGATCTAGGCAACAAAGAACGACTTTTCGCATTCTACTTCCTGGCGAGCCAATGAACTACAGATTAAATGATATTACACTCACTATTCGTCAACCAAAAGTTATTTCTACTTGATATTTATTTTTCCAAGATGACTGTCGACAAATTCAGTTTAGAGAACAAATGGATAATAAGGGGCTGAGCAACCACGTCATCAAAAGTAACCATGTGGTTAACGAACAAATGTGCAGGATAAATTGCTATCTTGAACCGAACTGTGTGTCCTACAACTACGGCCCAGTTAATGATGGATTATTTCTGTGCGAACTAAATGACGTGAGCCACTTACAAGCTGTGTCAAATGAGTTGAAGGACAAGGATGGGTTTATTTACAGTCCGATATATAAGGTAGGCAGAAAGTTTAGTTAATGGCAATGTAGTACTCTCAGAAATGACAGTACTATGTTCCTTAAAACATCGTTGTAGTAAAAATCACTTCAACTTTCAGAATCCCTGTGTAAGCAGCCCTTGTCCGAGCAACTCAACCTGTCAAGCAGGATTTGGTGACAAAGGATACCAGTGCGTGTGTCCACACGGTTACCATGGAGATAAATGTGAATTGGGTAAGGCAATGATACGCAATATGAGATAATGACAATGGGTGTATTTCTTTTATTAACCTGGCTTACCTAAACACAAAATAAATTTTAAACCACTTTACTTTTTCAGATGTCAAGGAATGTGCTGATGGAAGCCATAAATGTTCTTCAAACGCAATTTCTGTTGATGTACTAGGTTCTTTTCAATATACCTGTAAATCTGGATACACTGGAAACGTAATAGATTGCAATGGTAAGTTAATGGGCGGACTCGTCGATGTAAAATGAATACCTTTATACTAAAATAAACTATTCAATATCTTGCAGATGTAGACGAATACAGTACACCTGGTGCCATTAACTGCTCGTCAAACGCGGACTGTGTAAATGAACTCGGATCGTTTGGATGCAATTGTAAATCTGGATACACTGGCAATGTCTGTAAATCTGGATACACTGGCCAATTGCAATGGCACGTTTCTTAATGTAGTCTTTGAGTACTGGATTTTAAAACAATCACCCTTTTAAAATATAGTTGTTCACATATCTAAATGGAATTGTACTCACAGGTAGCCCATACGTGATATAAGAGTATGTAGGGGAAATCGAACTGTGGATTCCCATCGATAAATAAATATTAAGCTTTAAAAAGTAAAGCTGCTTAATAAAGGAGCTAAAATGTTACCTGCATGGTGTTGTATTCTGACCTTCTGGGAAGGCTCAGCGCCTTTGGAGAGGATCTTCCACCCTACAGTGTTAGGATAGAAGATTAAAAACTTCTCCAAAGGCGGTAAACCACAGAAAGACAGCAAACAACACCAGGTAACATTTCACCTTCTTTATTCAAGAGCTTCACCTTCTAAAGTTTAATTATTTATTGATAGGAATTCTCAGTTCGATTTTCTATACAAACTCTTGTATTACGCTTGGGCTACCTGTGGTGAACCTTTGCAGATGTGGATGAATGCAGTACACCAAGTGCCAACAACTGCTCGTCAAATGCAGATTGCGTAAATCAACCTGGATCGTTTGAATGTAATTGCAGACCTGGTTACACGGGAGATGGTGTGAATTGCAACGGTAGGTTTCTTTTAAAATACTCTCTCTTTAAGTTCTGCCTTTCGTTTACAAAGTATAGTTGCATTGCATTGTCGCGTGCTGCCGACTTGACCGGGTGCTTCACTCGAACAGGTGAATACTCCGCTATGGGTGCGATTTTAGCTCCCAGGATTTTCTGGCGACTGCCATACCTTTGTCGCCGCTTTCTTTCTGTACATGTTTCACTTTGTTTCTTCAATGGAGGGACTTTCTGATGTCAAATGAATTAAATTATCTTCTTACTAAACTATTCAATTTCCTGCAGATATAGACGAATGCAGCAAACCCGACGCTAATAACTGCTCACAAAACGCAGACTGTGTAAATGAACCCGGATCGTTTGAATGTAATTGCAAATCTGGTTTCACTGGAGATGGGGTTAATTGCAATGGTGAGTGAAATAATCGCGCCTATAAAGCACGAATGTCGTTCACGTAACTTAGAGGTGTACATCCCAATCTCTTGCAGATGTGGATGAATGCAATTCACCAAGTGCCAACAACTGCTCCTCTAATGCAGATTGCATAAATGAACCTGGATCGTTTGAGTGTAATTGCAGACCTGGTTACACGGGAGACGCGGGAGACGGTGTGAATTGCAACGGTAGGTTTCTTTTAAAATACTCTCTCTTTAAGTTCTGCCTTTTCTTTTTTGGGTAACTTGCATTGGTTGCATGTGGCTCACACACGCGAGACTTAACTTGATCTGGTTACTACTCCCCTTTGGAGGCGATGCTGGTTTGCACGGTTACTTTCGGCGTTTTGGAAACTAGGTTGCTATATCTTTGTCACAGTACAAAGTCTTGAGTGGAGTAAAACTATTGTGATGTTGCTTTAAGCACTTTTTATTTTGTTTCTTTCTCTTGTCTAGAAATAAGATTTCTATTTCATTTGTATTATTTATCAGATTTTTAAGCGGTTTAATATTATGGAAATGTGACAGTTTATGACAGTTTCTGCCTGTCACCAATTTAGATAGTAGAGAGCACCTCCAGCATCGGCGAACGTTTTCTTTTTTTTTACATTATTGCTCTTTTATTGGTTTTGCCGAGGGTTTTGAGGAGATTTGATATAGTGCAAAGAAATTGCTCTTAGAAGTTGCCTTTTATTAATTTGATAGTGTGTAGTGAAATTGGCATGACTTACTGGCTTATCAGTTTGAACTGTCGCCATTTGAAGAGATGCGGCCCAACAATGTTTTATTTGAAAAATCAAGTTTTCCCTTGTGAGGAAACTGCGTAGTTTTGTTCATGAACTCTCTCTCTCTCTCTCTTTTTACATTCATTCATTTTTGGCGGTTTAATGGAATAGAAATGTAACGAATTAATAACATGGAGTGAAATTGGCATGGCTTGTTGACATATCAACTTGAACTGCCTTCATTTGAAGAGATGAGGCCCAACACTGTTTTATTCGAAAAAAAAATTCTCCTAGCGATGAAACTGCGTAGTTTTGCACATGAACATGCAGGTCCAAATGTAAAAGACATTGATTATAGAAAAGGTGACAATCAACATATTTGTTGGCACACAGATATAAATGAGTGTTCCGATAGAGCATCCCACAACTGTCATCAGCACGCAGATTGTCATAACATCGGTGGCTCATATCATTGTTCTTGTCAGAATGGTTACAGTGGGGATGGCAGCAGTAGCTGCAATGGTATGTACATTTAAACACCAAAACTAACGCTAGTTCTATTCCCTTTTTCTCGTGTAAAGATCCTATCATGTGTAAGGGTATGTCATGCAAAGTTTATAAGCGCGCGTTGAGAAGTTTATCATTTTTTGCCCGTTTTTAGGAAAACAGGCACGTAAATGAGATGCACGTATTTCTTTTGGCTCTGTCCCTTTATGTTAGTAAGAAATTTCAAATAACTGCACTTATCGATATATCAGGGGTACTCAACGGTTCGTTCGGGGAATATCTGTCCGGAAGGCCTAAATCACCTGGGATGTTCGGATTTAATTGCAGTGAAAACTAGAGATTTCCTTGGCGAATCATCACCCCATAATTCTCTAACAAGAGAACTTATTAATTCCTATTGTTTTCGGACGGACAAATATGTCGTTTAGAGTGCAAAACAAGGTCAGCTAACACTTTCAGAGAGGCACCAGCAGGTCGGAAATTCGTCGGATAGGATCCTGTTTCCTAAAATTTTCCGCAGCGTAAATTTTCAGCTAAAAACGCCGAACAGAACAATCTGTAACTATTAGCTTACACAAATATGCCTTTAAAAAGCTCTCAAACAATCTAAGAAAGCAGAATTATCTCGTTGGGTGCCCCTGACTTATGTCCCATCGATATTTTGTACAAGTCTTTGCTGTCTTCTGCAAGCCCCGAGAATGATTATAATAAATGTGCGTTTGTGTGCAATACGCCAGATAACCAATACAAGTATTGTTTACGTAGACTAAATGTAACGTCGACTTGTTCAGGCAAAATGGTTTTGATTGCAAGAGAAGTGCGTTAAAATACTCACCAGGTAATGTTTATGAATGTATAAGGATTATGCTTACGGAAGAAAAACTTCCTGGGATCGTGTAAAAAAAACAGTAGATATTTCAATATTCAAATTCTGAGCCTTTCTATGGCGATCAATAAAAACATAAGTATAGTTCATTTTGTCTTTAATTATAATTTAGACTTGAACACTTGGAAGGAAAACACGATAAAAACATAGATGATTCCTTATAGAGTCTCTAGTTGGTGGAATTTGTCTTAATAACAATCTTTGATAATTTATTACCCATTTATTGGCATGTTCTGAGCATGCGCTTACGAATCGATCACAACCCGCCTTTCCCAGTCAGGAATTAACAGGTTACCTTTTCAATTCGTACTACCACGTTTTCTGTAGGTAATATTTAACATAATATCAGTTATCGGAATGAACGATCGATATTATCATGTTTAATATAAATTGGTGTGACGACACATTGTAACTGGCGGCCACGCAAACGTTGTTTCGACTGTTTTTGAAAATTGTAATTTTCACACTATATCGAGTCTTTTATTCTTTACCTCTTCTTTACAGACATTGATGAATGTGTAGCACAAACTCACGATTGCTCGCCTAATGCGGACTGCACGAATGCAGATGGAACATTCCAGTGCACTCGTAACGGGGGATTTACAGGAGATGTGGGAAAACATGCAATGGTAGGTTCTATTGCCCACTGACATTTACCAAGTGTACTGCTTAGTAGGTTTGGAAATTAAAAATCTAGATGCTTATATATATATATATATATATATATATATAAACACAAAGTGAAAACCCTAAAAATTGTCCTGAACGGGATTTGAACCCGCGTCCTCGACTTTCTAGTGCCGATGTGTTAACCACTACACCATCAGGACGACCACGCAACAACGCAGCCGAACTTAAGGCTTTATGGCTCACGGGCCTCCCGACAAGTTTTAGTGTTTTCACAGGAGCTGACTGGAAGGCTTGTAGGCCTTTTTGACGAATATAAATAACACAAATGAACGGGGAGGCCCGTGAGCCATAAAGCCTTAAGTTCGGCTGCGTTGTTGCGTGGTCGTCGTGATGGTGTAGTGGTTAACACATCGGCACTAGAAAGTCGAGGACGCGGGTTCAAATCCCGTTCAGGACAATTTTTAGGGTTTTCACTTTGTGTTTGTTTATTCTTTCTTTGACTGGTTTAAGTTCATTTGTGTTATTTATATATATATATATATATATATATATATACACCCGTTTTCAAAAACATTGCAACTTGAAAAATATATATACATATATATATACCTTTTGTTTTCCTATTTATTCTTTTGTTTTCGCGTTGTGAAGACAAAAGATGTATATATGTATATATATTTTTCAAGTTGCAATGTTTTTGAAAACGGGTGTGTATATATATATATATATATTTTTTTTTTTTTTTGTTTTTTTTTTTTTGCTAACTCCAACTTTTGACACAATGGGCCGGTTCTCACTAGGGCTCTTAAGTGCAATTGAAGCGCATTTGATACGTATTTGTAGTGTGCACTCGTTTCTGAGGGCGTCTTCTAAGTCTGACTTACGTTTCGATAGAAGCACTCATCCGATTTATTTACACGTTTAGATCTCTTTGTAAAACGTATCAAAGAGGTAAAAATTAATATCAGCTGAATGTAATTAAAACGTGTAATAATTTGCAGTAGTTCGTTTTCTATAATCTTCATTTTTTCTTCTTTTTTTTATCTAAAACGTCTTTTTGAATGGCACATGCTGTTGCGGGTTTGTGTGGAAACATCCAGGTGTAGCTCTCATACTTGGAGTGTGAACGTTTTAAATGCATTTTTGGGATGGATTCATTTGGAGCATACGCGTATAGCCGTCGCATTTGTCCATTGGAATTTTTTGCTCTTTTTCAGCTTGAAAACAATAAAAAATTACAACGCAATTGCGACAGCTATACGCGTATGCCAGCCGCAAGTGAATCCACCCTTGGTCTCAATGTGCACGTGCATGGTGACTGTTTTGAAAGGTCACTCACGGTCTGGGCCAAGCGTTTATTTTCTTTGTTTCTTGGTCAGATTTCTTACGTAATTCCTTTACAGAACACAGGCAAAAGTGTCTACAGTCATAAAAAGATAACGTTGTAATGGTCTAAAAAACCTTTCAGTTTAAATTAAAACGGAAAGCAGATATTATTATATAAAGTCGAATGCTTCTCGGTTTCTTGAATTTTGTTGTTGGGAGGAATTTTGTTCTTGAATTTTGTTGCCTATTTTAGTTAATTTAGTTTATAGTGTAATTTTTTCTATTTAATTTGGAAAAATAAAATGGTTGTTGTTGTTGTTGTTGTTGTTGTTGTTGTTGAGGGGACGGAGGTGTGCGTCAATTGAAACGTTGTTGATGATTTCTGTTTTTAACTTTTAACTTAAATTTCGCAGATGTAAATGAATGTTCAAGTAGTGTATCCAACAACTGTCATCAGCACGCAGATTGTCATAACAGTGATGGCTCATTCCACTGCACTTGTCAAAGTGAATACAGTGGGGATGGTAGCAGCAACTGCAATGGTATGTAAACCTACTCATCGATTGCACTTGTGTTCGGCATGAGCAAAGTGCTCAAGGAAAAGGTGATTCCTGGATAGTTTCTAGGAGTGCGCTCAAAACGGTTCCGCTACGGTTCCCCTTTGTTCTCACATGTTCTCTTCATCCTTCTTTATAGACATTGATGAATGTGCAGCTAACACTCACGACTGCTCACCTAATGCCGACTGTACGAATGTTTATGGAACATTCCAGTGTACATGCAAGGCGGGATTTACTGGAGATGGGAAAACATGCAATGGTGGGTTCAACAGTTCAATATCTTCTAACAAATAGACAGCTCAATTAGTTTGGGGAAAATATCTAGCTGAGATTGATTGATTGCTTGATTGATTGATTGGTTGGTTGGTTGGTTGGTTAGTTGGTTGGTTGGTTGGTTGGTTGGTTGGTTGGTTGGTTGGTTAGTGAAAAAGAAGGATTTGTCACTAACTCAGGGTGCGGCTTTGAAAGCACACCAGTACAGGGTAAATTAATGTCAAAATACAGCAAATAAAAGTATGCATTTCTGCCTTTCATTTCCTACCTTTTGCGAAAGATTGATGAACGACACGCGCCGTGCCATCTGTCGTCAATACGTTATCATCTCCAATCTACTTTCACTATATTTTCGGGATAATTGGTAGTCTGGATGATATAAAGATATTTTTTAATTCCAAAGAATCGTGGGTACTTTTTTGAAAGCCCGCAGCCTGGAAAAATAAATACTGGAAAAAAATTGAACGATTGGTATAATAGTGGCTTTTTAGTTTAACCCTATTCAGACTAGGCTTTTATTGGTCTTCTGAGATCTTAACCCCAAGAACATTACACTATCACTGCAAACTGTTGAAGACAGATAGTAATCCAAAAAAAATGTTTCCTTTGTTTCCTAGTGACGTCATATACAGTGTAGCGTCACCAAAATTTGGCACAGGCATTTTTGGTGACATTTTGTATCTTCAATCGGGAAATTCAAACCTTAGATAATAGACAAATGGCAATGCAATTCATCCGCAGATATGAATGAATGTTCAAGTAGCGGATTCAACAACTGCCATCAGCACGCAGATTGTCATAACACTGATGGCTCATTCCAGTGCACTTGTCAAAGTGGGTACAGTGGGGATGGTAGCAGCAACTGCAATGGTATGTAAACCAAACCATGTAAACCATCGATTGCATTCGTATTCGGCATGAAAAAAGTGCTTAAAGAACTGTGATTCCTGGATAGTTTCTAGGAGCGCGTTCAAAAAGCTACAGTAACCTACTTCGCCTGTTTTTTGAGAAAACTAAACAAAGATGAGATGTATTCCTGTTGGTGTTGAGGATGATGTTGAGGATATACCCAGGCAATAAATATTGGAAGTTTTTCAAGCGTACTGGTTGTTTTGCTACATTTCTTTATCGCCTTTTGCAAACCAACGAAGGTGACAAAGTTTCATTTGGCACAATTCCTCGCCATCTCCTACAAGACCACGAGACCTTATCAGTGTGATTGAAATTGAGAATCAGTACTATTTCTGTGTAGGTAGATCAAATGGGAAATTGATATGACTACAAAACGTGTTTGGACACCTTGTGACAGCAGGAAGCCATCATGCACCCACGAGCTCCTGGTGACTCTTTGCAATGATCTACCGCTCTTTCATTGTCCCGTTCCTAGCATCCGCGTGGGAATTAACCAGGGCACCTTCTTTCCTTCCATCATATGTATGTTGAGTAAAGGCAAGTTTCAAATGGGACTGGGATCGCGTTTGGGGTTTATCACGTTACGACGTTCATAATTCGCCATGATGCAAATATTGTTTTGATTATCTTTTCAGCATACAATGTCTTACAGAACCGAACTAGCCTTTTCTCCCTTACTAGTTTCTGGTTTTCCCTCACAGACATTGATGAATGTGCAGTGCACACTGACGACTGCTCATCTAACGCAGACTGCACGAATGCTGATGGAACATTCCAGTGTACATGCCAGGTGGGATATACAGGAAATGGGAAAACATGCAATGGTGGGTTCAACTGTCCAAAGTCTTCAATCAAAAAGACAGGTAAAGGGTGAAGGGAAATCAAAAATTCTAGTCGCTAACTCTATGGGAACAGCATGGTGCCCTCGTATTGTTACATTCTGAACATGTGACTGCGAATTAAATCAGAACCCGTTCCAGACGTAAGCCCCACTTGGGCTAAGGTAGGATAAGCTTAAAATGGAGCTGTGGTCTCTTGTTATGTTGTTGTTTATTGCGTTTCCGTCATGCAAATATTGTTTAAACCGTCTTATATGCCTACAATGTTGCACATAATCAATGCTAGCTTTTTTCGTTTAATAGTTTGACGTCTTTCCTCATAGACATTGATGAATGTACAGCACGCACTCACGACTGCTCATCTAACGCCCACTGTACGAATACGGTTGGGGCATTCCAATGTGCATGTAGGGCAGGATTTACTGGAGACGGAAAATCATGCAATGGTATGTTCAGTTGTCCTTTCTCTACTGACAACAAGAGAGTCCTCTCTTGCTGACAGTTAGACAGCTAAATAATCGTGGGACAAATTCAAGTGCTTTTTTCATATTTTAAATGAAATTATCACTAGTTCGGAGTGCGACTTGAAAACAAGAAAAAAGTAAATGGTTTTGTAAGAAAAAATGAATGGTTTTGTAACTTACTAATATATCTTAAGCAACGACAAACAATCCTATTATTTTATAAAATCGAATGCTTTTTGCTCCCATTGTTGTGGTTGACACGAGATTTAGCGTCAAACGTTTTATATCGTATTTTAATTTGTAACCGGAATCGGAAAATTCAAATCTGGTTAGCTATTCAAAATAAGCAACTGAATGCAATTCATCCGCAGATGTAAATGAATGTTCAAGAAGTGCATCCAACAACTGCCATCAGCACGCAGATTGTCATAATTCGGAAGGCTCATTTCACTGCATTTGTCAAAGTGGGTACAGTGGAGATGGTAGCAGCAGCTGCAATGGTATGTAAATTTCAGCATCAGCTTTATGAGTATTCGGAATGAGCAAATGAAAGCGCTCAAAATGTCCCCTGTTTTTAATAAAATTCCCCTGTTTTGATAAAACTGCAATACTGAAATAGGGACAATGGTCACGTATGATTGTTATGATGACGACATTCATAACTCGCCGCCGTGCAAATGTTGCTTTGAGGCTTTGACCGTCTTTTATCCGGACGAGGGGCGGGGAGGAGGGTGAAATCTGACGGCGGATGTTTGAAGTTTACAACTCTTTTAATATGCAAGCTAAGGCAAACCAAACCTCGTGACTTTTCCTAACATTTATCTGGGAGCAAGTTAAAACAATATATCAATGTTTTAAAATCAAACTTTGAAATTACCATGACGACCATACTTTGACAGACAGTTTCTTCAAAATATTAAATACTCCCCTTTTCACAGTTCTGTTTTTGTTTCCTTTTATTTATTTTGACTTCTTTTCGGTCAATATCTGGTGTGTTTCTGACATTTGAAAAAATCAAGGAAACCAAGATGGCGAATCCCATTTGGCCACCGTCTGAGAACACGACGGACTTTTCACGCTATATGACGTCAACAGTTTATGTTGCAGACCTCCAGGGAAACAGTTTTGGACGTACTATCTATCCTCAAAGTTTTGTTGTCTTAGCCTTAATGTTCTCGGAGTTAAGGAGGGCGGAATCTCCGGGCCCCAGAACACCAAAAAAAAAGCCCACTCTGAATAGGGTTAAGCTTACAATGCCACGCATAACCGGACTAGCATTCCCCCTTAACAAGTACTCCGTCCTCCTTTATAGACATTGATGAATGTGCAACTAACACTCATGACTGCTCACCTAATGCCGACTGCACGAATGTGGATGGATCATTCCAGTGTACATGCAAGGCGGGATTTACGGGAGATGGAAAAACATGCAATGGTGAGTTCAACAGTTCAATGTCCCCTAACAAATAGAGAGCAGCTTAATTAGTTTGGGGAAAATATCTAGCTGGTATTTATTTATTTATTTATTTATTTGTCACTGAGTTATTTGTCACTAGCTTAGGGTGCAGCTTTGAAGGCGCACCAATTCGGACGAAGTAAACTAATGTCAAAATCGAAGGCAAATAGAAAAGTATACATTTGTGGCTTTAATATGCTACGTTTTGTGAACGATTGGTGGACGGCACGCCCCGTGACAGCTGTTGTCAAAAAAAGTAATCATCACCAATACTTTCAATATATTTTCAGGATAATTGGGAGGATGATTTGATCGCGGGTAATGGTAAACTCGTTTATTTGATGGCAGATTTTGAAAGGCCACAGCTTGGAAAAATAAATCCTAGAACTGAAAAATCAAACGATTGGTATTAGTGACTTTTTAGTTTAACCCTATTCAGACCAGGCTTTTTTCGGGCTTCTGGGAACTTAACCCCAAGAACATCTCAGCTATCAAAACAAACTGTTGAAGACAGATAGTAATCCAAAAAATGTTTTCTTTGTCATATAGCGTCACCAAAATTAACGTCAAGCATTTTTGATGACATTTTGTATCTTGAATCGGAAACTCAAACCTAAGATAAAATCCCAATTCATTGCAGATGTTAATGAATGTTCTAGTAGTGCATCCAACAACTGCCATCAGCACGCAGATTGTCATAACACTGATGGCTCATTCCAATGCACTTGTCAAAGTGGGTACAGTGGGGATGGTAGCAGCAACTGCAATGGTATGTAAACCGTATCATCGATTGCATTTGTGTTCGGCATTAGCAAAGTGTTTAAAGAAAGGTGATTCCTGGACAGTTTCTCGGAGCGTGCTCAAAATGCTACGTTACCATATTTCGTCTGTTTGAGAAAACCAAATATTTAGATGAGACGTATTCTGGTGGTGTTACGAATGTCATCATGTCAAAAAAGATATACCAAGGCAATGGCCGAATGAGAGGACGATACGTTTGCCAAGATAAATAAATAAAAGAAGTTTTACAAGCGCACAGGAAGTTAACATTTCTTTATCGCCTTTTGCAAGAGAACGAAGGTGGCAAGGCTTCATTTGGCACCATACGTCGCCATCTTCTACAAGACCACGAGACCTGGTTAAGATTGAGACGGAGAACCAGCACTACATTTACATAGGTAGATGAAATGCGAAATTGGTATCACCATAAAACGTGTTTGGACACCTTGTGACAGTAGGAACTCATTACCCATGCATAGGCTCCTGGTGACTGTCTGTAGTGATCCACCGCCCTTTTTATTGTCACGTTCTTAGGATCCGCCCAAAAATTTACCCATGTGTATGCTGGGGTAAAGTAAGTTTCAAATGGGACTGTGATCACGTTTGCGGTTTGTCACCTTACGAAGTTCATAATTTGCCATCATGCAAATATTGTTTTGGCCATCTTTTCAGCAAACAATGTTACACAGAACCGAACTAGACATTTCTCCCTTACTAGTTTCTGGGTTTCCCTTACAGACATTGATGAATGTGCAACGCACACTGACGACTGCTCACCTAACGCGGACTGTACGAATGCAGATGGAACATTCCAGTGTACATGCAAGGCAGGATTTACAGGAGATGGGAAAACGTGCAATGGTAGGACTTGATATGATACTGACACCTGCAAGCAAAAGTGTTTTGACACCAGCAGGTCTGACCGTCGTTATGACAGCCTGTGATGATATGGTGCCTTTTATTGCCATAATCTGAAAATGCGTTTGTGCGTGCTAATTATTCAGGACTTTTCCTTTCCCAGTCAATTTTTTTTAGGTCGCGATAGGGTAGGTTTTGGATGTTTATGATGTTATGACATTCGCAATCCACCCCATAAAAACGTTGCTTTGACCGTTAAAGTTCCAACGGCGTACGCCCCCGACCCCCCGTAATGTTTTTCTTCGAATTTTTTTTTAAATCAGTACGTTTCACTAGCTGTATACGTATGCCTTAGACACGATTTGACAATGTAAAGGTAGGTGAGAATTGGTTTTTATGGTTACGAGATATGACGTCGTAAAATCATCTTTTGGTGACTAAAGTATAAAATATTGGCAAAAAGCAGATAGGTGTTTATTCATGTTATATTGCAAAAATATGCATAGAACGAAAGTTTCAATTTCCATGGGTTTTTCCCATAATTTCTAACATAATTTTGAGCCAAATTCAAGATGGCGGTCACCTGGATAACTTCAAAGGCCCTCATTAGCGCCAGAACTCATAATAAAAACCTCACCTTGTAAATATTTACCGAGGATAAAACCTTTTTCAGAATACTACAGCACAACAAAAACCCAGGGGTGTCTAGCACCCCCACCCCCTTGAACCCCGGTGGGTGTGTGTGTCTGCTTGTACCTCCCGCGTGCCGCTGACGATTGAGTCTAGCGTCCGCCTGATTTGTAATGTTTTAAAGTAAGACTTACAAAAACTTCTCCAAAATTCAATGCAAATATTGAAAAGGCAAAAATCTTACCTTACTCTGTTTTATGCTTTCATCAAGCCAAAATTTACCTTTATACAGATGTCAATGAATGCGGTGAAAACACTCACAACTGCCGCCCTGATGCAGTTTGCACCAACACTGACGGTAATTTCCAGTGCGAGTGTAAATGTGGTTTCACGGGAGATGGCATTACCTGTACTGGTATGTAAGTCATCAAACAGGTGACGTTTTCAAATGAGCGTTATTTTTTCTTCAGGTAAGTAATAAGATAAAGGGGTGTCGGAGTAACCAGTTAATATAAGGTAATTGAATGGCTTCTAAAACATTAGACAAATTAATTGTATTTGTTAGGGGGTAGAAACTTTTCAGAATAGAGACGTTTGTATGTATGCGATACTTTGGTGGCTTTTTGTCCACACTCTTGCAAACTTATTAATTGTGATTTGTCTTTGCCGTTCTCTTTCTCTGGCCCCTAGTCTTTGATATAGTGGAAAATTGTTACTTTATTTAAAGTGCATAAGTGATTATTCAGACGCGTAAATGTTCTTGCCTTCGCCAAATACGAGGTTGCACTTGTTGTTGTAACTCAAAACTAACCTAATAAGTTAATACATTTCATCCACGTGGCCTGCTCTAATAATGCTGTTGGTGTTGCTGATCCTGACATCATCCCTGATAATCAGATGACAGCTTCATCATACTACACTTACGATCCTGGTTACAATCCTCATTACGGTCGACTCAACAGTAACAGAGGTGTTTCCTGGTGTACACAAGAAGCGAGTAGAAGTGATGATTGGCTTGAAGTTGATCTTGGGAAAACAACTGAAGTATGTGGTGTCGCTACTCAGGGAAACAATGACGATCTTGACGATTACCATGCATGGGTGAAAAAATTCAAACTATCTTACTCGTCTGATAGAAGCAGTTGGGCTACTTATTCCTATCAAGGTTCGCAAATGGTAAGTCTTGTTATTTCAGTATATAAACTCACGACATCACGACTTTCAATTACCAGTCTCTTCAAAAACTGTACTGTTTCGGAAAGTATAAGCCCTCTTTTGCCTGGGCTTTTTTGGAGTTTCTGAGCCTGCAGGGGTGGGGGGGGGGCACTTTGTACACCCCATAGATCTCAAAAAGTATTAATGCTCCTGTGATGAAACTTGGCACGTTTGTAGCACGTCATTAACTTAACAGATTGGGCTTATAGCGTGTCAATTATGACCTGTCATGACATCACAATGACGTCACAAACCAGCCATTTTGAATTTTGAGGCCGCCATCTTGAATCCTGCAGTCATACAGCTGACAATGACGACATCGAAAATATATGAATTTGTTATAAGAAACATACTTAATCAAAACAGGCACACAAAAAGTAAAGGATTCCCTTCTTCTTACAAACGAAGGGGGAAAAACTGAAAAAAGACTTTAAAAACGCAGAAAATAGTCATAATACACTTCGAGTAGACGGTTTTTATGGAAACGTCAATCATCATAGACACGTCATTGACACAGGAAAATTTTTTTAGATAAGTTTTAGGAAAGGTCCCGAGATTTGGTGACTATTCGTCCAGCCGTTTAAAAGTTATAATTCGTTAAAGTCAGCGCGGGCACAATGTCCCCTCCCTCCCAGGCTAAATAGGGTTAAGAAAAGGGTACAGTCGCAAACAAACCGCACGCAGTCAACAAGATCGGCCCTTAACTCCGTTTTCTGTATCGTGAAACAACTATGAGTGCCCCTTCGTGGATCGGGTCAAGATGTTGCTCTATCCCGTGGTAAAGTCGCACACGAGCCAAGGAGGCCAACACGACCAGAGCTGACCCCGGTTTCTGCAGCAGGAAGCAACTGAGGGTATAATTGCTATTCCCAGCTAGACGGGCTGCTGGTCCATCGCAGGGTTACCCCCAGCAGTATGTCTTCGGTATCCATTTTATATTTCTGGGTAGAGAGAGAAAGGCAATGTGGGGTAAAGTTTCTTGTCTAAGGAAGCAGCGCGATGGCAGGGACTGGGCCGACTGACTGAGTCCAACCCGCTAACCACTACACCGCCGCGCTCCCACTGGTCTATCGCATACCTACTAGCCTACGTAGCAGGCGTTTCCGTAGGGCTTTCCGCAGGTTTGAAGCATTTTTCGCTTTTTGAACGCGCGAAACTTGGGGCGAGCGCAAAAAGTTGCGCTCGCTCCTATTTTCGTGCCGCCAAAAAGCGAAAAATGGCTCGAACGGGCTACAAACCTACTTATGGGCTCCTGACTTATCCCGTTATTATATACACCTGCGTAAAGAGAGGCAATAGGGCGTAAACTTTCTTGCCTGATGAAGCAAAAGGACACTATGTAGATGCTAGCCTCAAGTTACCGACAATCCAATTTTCGGATGGTAAACTTTAATTGGCGCGGTAGCCTCTAAACGGTACACAAACGAATGGTTTACAAACTGCAAAATATTACTTAATTGCGCGAAACCAATAAAATTAACGATTGAAAAGAATACACAAAGTCAACACAACAAACAGCAATAACAAGAACATGCATTAACCCTATTTAGACTCGGGTGGGGGGGGGGGGGGTCTGCCCGCAAGTAATTTGGACGTCTGTTTATACCAAACCAGAAACTCATAAGTCCTCATGAGTTCCTCACCAAACTTAGTGACTTTTCTGGGAACAATTTTACATAGAAAGCTCTTGTCCATCAAGGTTAACGTTACCAAGCAACCACTTTTCGGCAAGCCGTTTTTTCAAAACTCTTGAGAAACCTTGTATCAAATCTTTCAAATCAAATCAAATCAAATCTTTAACAATCTGGAAAAAATCAAGAAGTCCCAGATGGCGGTTCCAAGATAGCCACCGTACGTAATTGTTACGTCATTGAGAATTCTTGTTGCCAAGTCTTGAAGGGCCTATATGATAATAATATAAATTAATGATGATTGTGATCGGTGATATGTGTGAGAGTGGTCGACGTTTTGAAACACGAAGGAAAGAAAATATTAGGAATGTCAAGACTTGCCCTAGCGGTGCAAGCATTGCAAAACATGTTTGGAAATTTTTACCGCGTTGCATTGACTTTGATAACTCGCTTATGATTGGTAAAGACTCTGTTCGTACACGAAAAACATTAGCATCATGGCACATGCGCTCAGTCATGAGGACAAAATAATTTTGAGCCGCTCCCTAATCAGTGCACCATTCTTTTAAAAAAAATAGTAATAATAATGACACTGTTTTTACTTCTACATTGTTCCTTTTACAATTTCGTCTCACCTTGTTTTTAGATTTTAGATTCGTTTTTATTCCACTTATTCCACTTCTGTCCATCGGAGGCTGTAGCTCGGACAGCCGAAAGCTCGATTTGATTTACATTTTTAGCCAGAGAACGTTTTGTTGGTGTTTAATCATGTCATCCTGGCTGGATAGGTTTCAATTTATTTTTAATTGAATGACTCCACCATTCGTCTCCTTTTTTAAAAGCAATTTAAAAGAAGCGGAAACGACGGGAACACGGTTGAACACCATTGCTTACCAGTGCCAGTTTCTGCAAGATATATTCGCTTTCGTCCAGTGACTCAGCATGACTGGAACTGCTTTAGGGTGGAGGTCTATGCCACTGGCCTTAAGTCATTATCGTTATTTCCCTCATTTTCAGGGGGACTGAAATTGTCAAAAACGGCACAATAACAGGCGGGTGATAGGCAGGCTCTTTTGATGTTATTTATTAAAATTCGGCAAACGTTGTTGGAAGACGCGCTCGTTAGGGCTGTAAACGCAGACCCATCGGCACACACTCAGGGGATGAATTGTAAGGTGTTTCAAGTGTTATCACCATCAATGCTCCAACATAGACAACTGCAAGCATACTTGAATAAGGAATGGGAAGTACGTGTTAAACGGATATCAAAACAATTGTTATAGCTTTCCTTGTTTGTTACTTTTGCACGACGTTGTTTCCAATGAATGAGTTCAGTCTGAAAATGACTAATATTCTGACATGCATTAACAGAGAGATTCATGTTTTTTTTTTAATTTTGTAATGCACATTGGATCATCTTTCCATTTAATTATTTTGTGCATGATAAGTACTCTATTTATTTCTTTATTTTTATTGTTTGGTTTCCGCTAAGCTAAAAAAAGGTTCTATCTAAATGGGAATAGAAGATGACGGTGTAGACGGCATTAGACCACATTGCCGGGAACTTTATCTCCTATTAGTATAGATTTAAGGCTATATTCACCGCGCTACCCGGTGAATATAACATTTCAAGGCGCGGCTGCTAAGCTAAGTTACTCGTTTTCTTGTGTTTTTTGTCAAGTTTTAGCCCCTTTCTTTTCTTCTCAAAATTATACTAAAACAATTATTCGCCTCAGGCTCAGTAAATATTGGCGAATATGTACCTCGCCTTCGGCCCGGCAAATATTCGCCAATATTTTCTTCGCCTTTGGCGAATAATTGTTAAATATTACTTGAAAAGACTACCTTTCCCTTTAATACCCCTTTCCCCATTTATCCTGGGCTTTTTTGGAATTCGTTAACTCTATTTAGACTAGGCATTCTTGGAGTTTCTGACACCGAAAGCGTTTACAGCGCAGGCACTTTGTGTCCCTTCCCCACAGGGTTAAATATCTTACTTGGTGGCGGTAGGGTTGGGTTGAGTTGAAGCAAGCCGAGTCGAGTCTGAAAATGAAAACAAAAATTTTTGGATTCGTACTCAGCCCTAATAACTGAAATAAAATCGGCGCTAGAACTTACACTGCTCAATCCAGTGCCTAATTATTTTTAAATACATTTCTTTCTTAGCCTGAAGAAAAAGAAGAAGACGAAGATGGCATAAGCTGACGACGTCTTATGACGTCAAATATGTCACGTTCTCAATCGGCTGTCACCTTGGCTCTGTCGTTTTTTTTTTTTTTTTGCCTTTTCGTGCTTTTTGAAAAGCACCAAAATCAAAATTAACCAAAAGCAATTAAAATGCTGAAACGAACAATAAAACGTTCTGAAAATGTAAAAGTTACCGCAAGAGGAAAATTTATCCAATCAAGATCCAAGCAAGGTGCACGGTTTAAAAATTAAGAAATGAAGGGAGGAAGGGAAGAAGACCCATTTCACGGGACGCTTCTTTTTATTTTTTTGTTTAAAAAAATGCCAAGTCTGAAGTTAAGAAATTATAGGCTTTGGTAAGAAGGTGCTCAAGGGAATATCGCATGTAACCATCTGACTAAGCTTGCCAAACGATACCAGCAGATAACCGACAAGAAAACCTCTAGCAGACCGATTTTTGCTTCTTGGATGCAAAACATTTAAGGGCAACATTATGACATCATGGCCAACATCAAAATTTGTATACAGCTCAATATAAGTTGCTTGCTTTCCAGGAGGAAAAAATCAAATTTCCTTAATATCTGCATACTTTACAAAGTTGCAACCTCACTTAATACTTTAAAATCGCAAATATTAAAGTAACAGGTAGAAATATAACATTACTTTTCTTTTCACTTACGTAAAATGATTTCTTAAATAATACCAATACATTTTTACAGTGTCATAAATGATACATTTTTCTTTAGGAAATATTGACCACTTTATACTTTGTTTACCCTCCTCTCCTGGTTAATGTTATTATTAATATTTTTATAGTATTTTTTTCACAATTCCATAGCATTCATTACTGAATAATAATAATTACGACTTAATGTGAAGTTCGTAACCTTAAGAAGGGAAAATACAAATAGCTCTATATGTTTTTTTGTTACTGTTTTTTTTTGTAGTTCCCATCTACAAGGAAACCTTTTAACGTTTAAAAACGTTTAAAAGGGCACACCTTTATTGTGTTTTCACTTAATGGTCAAATAAAAGCACATCAAAATGAGTGAGGAGTACATTATTAATTTATGTTTGTGCAGTTAGTCGTATTCTGAACCAATTGTGATGCTCATTTCCTTGCCCACAATGTCTGTCTGGTGAAACCACTTGTTAGTGTCCAGAACAACTGCAATAATATAAAATAGGGACATCAGGTTAAATTGAATGGAATAGGCCATATCTGTCTTGCCTCGTGCCTCTTTTTCAAAGTGAGGCCAAGTGCACAACCCTTCATACACGAAAATGAGTTTTATCTGCATGTGAATGAAAACTCATTTTCTTATAAAAAGGTTGTGCACCGAGACTCGCTTTGAAAGAAAGCTACAAGGCAACTCGGAAATGGCCCATTTTTTAGTGGACCAAAAAAAGGTATGGCAGTTGGAAACTAACTTCCTAGTACAGAACTGTGATAAAAACGTATATTCAAAACAAAACAAAAAATCATAATAATAATAAATTAATTAAATTATATGTAAAGACCACCTTTGTATATGTATTTCCTATGTGAGATTTCAAGAGAATAAGATGATTTAAATTTTGTGGATTTAAATAGACAGCAAATTACATGTACACTGTAGCTCTGTAAAAACTTAGAAACTGTCTTTCTTTTCTCAAATACCACAAGTACAGTAATGTATCTAGATGTCTTGTGTGAAAACCAACAACCATCCATACTCATTTTTAAATATTTTAAAATGATAGAAATCCTAACATACTTATCTCCCCTGAATTCACTGTAACTTCAAGTTTGGGATCACAGACATGGGCACACTCTGGAGGGGGCTCCAGGGTCCACTTTTTGGTTCCCTTTATTTGGGCCTGCCAAGACGGGTTCCCTACAGCATCAATCTATAAGCAAAAAAGTACCATAAAGTTTCACTGAATAAAATCATCCAAATTACAAGACACATTAGAATTGAAGGGACTTGGTGTTAACCACAATGGGTTATTTACAACAATGAAGGCTTCAGATGATTTACGCACATGAGGACCAATGTTCAACACGTGAAAACAGGATGTACATGTATTTGAGCAGTAACTCTTTGGTTATTTGACTACTAATACCCCTTTTGTACCACACCCTTTGATTATAGGAACAGATCAGAACTGACTTTTTTAAATTCAGAGACTCTCCTCATTTCTAGTGCTATAGTCAACTTTTTTCTAGGGTGGGCACTGTCTGGACCATCTGATCGACTGAAAACAGCAGGGTGAGGCATGAATAGCACATGATTAAGTGACATTTTCAAATTATAATTTCGTGTATGCGATGTTGCATGCATGCAAGTTTCTAGTCTGCATTTGAATGTTCTGTTTTGAAGAGAAATGTGTTTGCTTCAGCTTTGCAAGCCATTTACAGCTTTGACAAGTGTTTTTGAGACCCACTACTGAACAGACTGTCAAATTAATTAATGAGGGTGCCTGTCTTACAAAAAAACAAAAACAAAAACAAAAAAAAAACAGCTTAAAATGTCCAAATTATTAGTGGTAGGAACCAGCTACAGGTACATGTATCAGTTTGAGAGAGGTGTCTACCTCAAAGAGGTTTCTGTTAAGGGGAAGTTAACTGCGTAATCCCCCTTATCAGAGTCCAGCAACAACAATTTAACTTCCCTATTAATATTGACTTGTGGCAGCAAAAGATAAGCCAAGATCAAATGAGCATAGAAATTGCGAGCACAAGTTTAAACTCAATAAGAGTGCAATAAGAGTGCATTAGAGATGTCAATTACATTTTATAAAACACTTGAACAGATTAAAATGATTTAAGAGAGCACAAGTCATAGAGTCATGAAGGGGTGTAATATTAAATTAGCAACCAGATAATGGCGAGGCTTAGACCACTTCTTCACTTCATTGAAAATGTGAGCAGATCCAAAACTCTTAGAGAGAGAGTTGGCAGCTACACGTGAGGCAAAAGTCTTACCTCTTGTGAGGATTCCACATGTGAGCAGATTCAAATGCTTTGAGAGCATAGCAGAGTCACCCAATGGTTTTGGTTACTTACATGCAAATGCGCCCCGTATCCAGGACACCCCATAAACAACCAATCTGTTTTGCTTGATTCTGAAGTCTCGGGTAGAAAGTAAGGAATTTTGTAATGTTTCCGAAGTTCATTTGCTGCAGTTGAGTCACAGTTGCTCCTGTTTGGTGAGAAAGAAATGTGTTAAAAAACAAGGGAACACAAACAACTAAGCTGAAGAAACAACAACTGAGATTTGTCACATTCTCATAAAATACAGTGTCAATCAATCAACAGAAGTCTAGTTTATCAATCAATTGGTGGTGCTGTCAAAACCAGTGCCCATCAATGTTTAAAGCAGCAATGTGGAAGGGGGAGGACAAACATTTGGTATTTGACCTTTCTATTTTTTCCTACCTTCAATTGATTGTCAAATGAAAAGCCATTTCATCAGCTTAAAAGAGAAGTGAAACATTAAGAACATATGATCAGACTTGAAGGGGTAACGAATGGTCTTACCAAAAATTCGGCTGAATTGTAAGCATCTCACAGTCTCGTTATTAGGACAATTCTTTGCAACTCAGGGTCTCCAATTAACAGCAAAAATGTCTCGGAATTTTGGAGTCTTGATTTTTTCGACCTAGCCGTCTCAGGATCTAGATCTTTTAGCAAAACACCCGGAGTCTTTACTTCCTGGAAGGCTATAAAATGAATCTCGAAATTCTGATGTGCTTAATTAGGCCACATCTTTAGTTGTGCCCAAAACTGATCTGAAAGTCTCGGGTTTGAATTTGTATGTCCAAAAAAGTTCTGGGCCCACATTTAAAAAACTGTAAAAAACTTGCAATTTAAAAATTGGAAGGGCCTCGGGCTCACACAAGAAAACGACCATCTCGCTGTCTCACAAAGTCTCCAATTTACCATTGCCACCCCTATTTTGAATAAGACTTGTTTTCTTGAAAATTGAAAGTAATTTTTATACAAATGGAAATAAAGATACATTATAAAACAAAATATTACCAAAAAAGGCCTAAACCATGCTTTTTTTGTTATAAAGCAAGCAAGAAAGTGCCAGAGCACTCACGAAGTAGGGAGAAGCATTCACCTGCGGCTCATGTTCACCCTACACTTCTTTCCGCCTGCTCTTGTCACTTCCTTGCGTGCTTTATAACAGAACAAAGCATGGTTTAGGGTTTTTTGTTTGTTAAATATGACCCATTTTTTTGGCCCAATTCAGGGGCTGTATTTAATTAATATGGAGTTCCTCTATGGCTTAAGTTTTTTTATAATCTTGCCAATTTTTCCAGACTAATATTCAAATAAATATAGATATATTCTTCAAGAAGCAAAATGATTTTATCCTACATGTATGATCACAATGACAACACATCTCTACTGCTGCAATGTTTCAAAATATTGATGACAGGTGTTTTGGCACTCTGAAATTAACAGCAGAAGCAGCGATGAAAGGACCCGTAAAATTACTGCATTGAACTTGAAAAGCTTCATGCAGCATTCATTATTAATAACGTTGCCGACCAACGTGAACTAAATAAAACAAAAGTCAAGCTTAAACAAAACCAACCGAGATTCGAACTTGTAAACAGACTACAATAAAAGTAAATATACGGTCATGTAGTCATTGAAAACTAAAAGCCGTAGTACAGATGCGTTCAAATCAATGATTATCAATATTCTTTGATCCACTCAAATTTCTGATTAACAAATCAGCTTATATTTTAAACATCGAAAGTCAAACTATTTTATCCCAGCGGGGTTCAATTATAACATTACACAACTGACGAACACGTTTAGTTTTCTTGTAAACAAAACAAACATGAATTGCATGATCGAATGCTCTTTTGGAACCCAAAATACGTGTACCCGCTCACGAAATACTCCACAAATAAAATTAATAAATTAAAAACAAAGATAGCTCACCAGCCAATATACCACGGCTTTCCCTCCATATTCGCGTCTTTCTTAGACATATTGAATACTTCTTTGAGCGACGTAAAACTAGTCTGGTATGGAAAAAACTGGCACTTTTGGTCCTCTGATAAAATCACAGGGCTCTCCGGACCATAAATCGACTTGAAATAGTTGAAACTGAAATACTGCGAGGCTGTCCAGCCTTTGGTACCGTCTGTTATAACAACAGGTCGACCAGTATATGCATATTTCCGTACAAATTCTTGTTTGCTCAAAGAGGAAACTCTATCGACTTGATGAACTTCTTTACAAATGCTGCAATCAACGGGAGGACGAAACATGTCCAAAATAATTTCAGGATAAGGAATTAGACAGTTATCTTTCTCTATGTCGAAGTCCATGATCTTTTGAGCGAACTTGTACAGCGATTGATGCGTAAGCAACTCTTGTTGATAGAGAACAAAACCGACCCCAAAAAGAATTCCCAGCAAGCCGAACACAACACTCGTCAAAACAAAGCAGGTTACCCGCTTTTTCTGAAGGGTTCTCAAGGCTGCGATTTTCGCAAGTTGTGAATCTTTGATTCCTAGTTCGCTGGCTTTCTTTCGTAGTGCTCTAAAGGCGTCAGTGACTTTTTGGAGGTCGACATCTTCTTGTTCCTTCTCTCCCGCCATCATCACTGCAATGAAAAGGAAGCGAAAGAGCGCACCTGCAGGGGAGGGGAAGGTGATATCTTAGCATCAAACCACCGCTGACCGAGAAGCCTGAGGACTCCGGGTAGGTGGTTACAAGTGACGAGAGGTGGGGGTACGGGTGGGGTTGCCGGGTCTACAGGTGAAGCGGTAGAGAATTTAAAAGGGCTTGTTCCTTCTCTATTGACTTACAATTAATGACAACGGTTAGGCTGTAACACGAAAGATGACTTTTGAAGCCAATCAAAGCAAATCGATGGTGTATACAGTCCCTAAGTTATATTCCAATTCGTATTCCCTTTATGACTGTGTGATTTGTATCCTATATCCTTTCAGTCTGAGACGGGGAAAAATTTTAGTCTTCAGCAAGGTTACCTACACAGCCTGCGAACAAGCTCTTTTGTGGTGGTGGTGGGCGGGGGGGGAAGAACTGCTTACGCCCCAAAATTTGCAAGAACCCCTCTGGGAAATAAAAATGCGGAACACGTGAATCCGTTGGCCGTTTTATGGTCACTGGGTAGCAGTACTTTTAATACAAAAAAATTCGAAAGAATCAAAACAAACATTTCCAGGATGACTCCTATGAAATGCCACGTTTACTTTTCTAGCACTTGTCAATCAAAATTTCAATCACGGATAATTGACCTCAGACAGGCCACCCACTTGGGATTGTTTGCTGCCTGCTTTGGTGTTCATCTATTAATTATTAACTGTAAAGTTTAACTCACCTTTAATTCTTAACAATTTTCAATTTTCTTAAAATTCATCAATTTTCGTCCCCCTTCTTTTTCTTTACGTTTACTTTAAAAACCGCGAAAAAAATTCTCTCAGATTTATAGGAGCTCGCACTATGATCCTATGATGGCATTTTTGGATTAAATGAAATCGCACGGAGATAATTTTGAAAAGAAAGTTTAAACTTTGGGGGTGAAAGGCACCTAAGTATATTCCCCCCTTAAAGCAAGAGTTTCCACTCTCGCACTCGTCCGTCCACTTCCCATCGTTTAGACGGGAAAGTAAAAAGAAAAACTCGCCTTGAACGAATAAATCGGGATAGGTTCTAGGCTCAATTTGACTCTTCGTCTGTGTAAGTCTTGACTTAGCCTGCGTGCAGACGTCTCCTATTTCCTTCCACCCGCGGAAAAGGGAGGTCTGCGAAACGGCGTCGCTAATCGTGTTCCAATATCCTGCTGTTTTTCAGGAATTCGTGGAAAGTGCTTTTATTGGTTGCTTGACAATAGCCACTGTTAGAAACAACTCTGATTGGCTATCGTCGGGAAATGCTCGAGATAATGTATGCGATCTACATTTAGCGGGGTTTTCCATTGATCAAAACATGTCCGATTGTGTGTTGTGTTTCTCGACTATTCTGAAAAACAACGACAGAAACTTTGTGAAAAGTCGCAGTGAATTTAAAGTTCAGGAAGAAATCCTTTCTCTTCAGTTCATCGTACACGAAACATCGCCATATATTTGTAGATCGTGCGTGGGAAAGTTGCGAAAGCGGAGAGGTCTTTACGCCAACGTGAGAAAAATCGAGGACGAACTTTTTAGCGATTATAGTTCCAAAGCTTTCAAGGCAGGACTTACAGTAAAAAAAAGATCGAGACACTAGGAAAGGACAGCGTAGGAACTTCGGCTTCTCCCGAGATGCGAATTCTTTTGGAGGAGTCGGTAGATCGTTCGTTGAACGATCTCAGTTCGCTGGTTACGTCAACTCCTGTGAAAGCCGTTCGCAATGCTTCTGTGAGAAAAATTCAGATTCTTCCTCTTAGTCCCGTTCGACCTCCGATCATGGAGCGATCAGAGGGAAACGATTCTGCCACAGAAAACAAAACTGTGTTATCATAATCTATGCGAAATTTAAAACCCGAACAGCAGGATACTGGAACACGATTAGCGACGCCGTTTCGCAGACGTCCCTTTTCCGCGGGTGGAAGGAAATAGGAGACGTCTGCACGCAGGCTAGTCTTGACTTTAAGACTGAAAAAAATTCCCTATCACGCAATTCGTTTCTTTTGCTAACTTTCCCCAAACTTCCCCTCCAGTTCTCAATTTCCCACAATAAACCGCACTTCCTTTACAGGCGACGAGCAATCCGTCAGTGCTCGTTTCGCTTTTCACGAGGAACACCGCCCCCCTCCCTAGTCTCATGCACTGCCGTTAATAAGTTAAGGACGGTGCCTCCTAATACAGAGGTATTTTTGCAAAGGTTAAGACTATGGGGAAAAAGAAGATCTTAGCAAGGGTTATTGGAATCTAAAAAGAAAAATGTGGGTAACCATGAATTTTTCAGAGGTATAATTAAGCAACCATAATTCTAAAAAAAAGCTTTAAAATACAAAGAATGTACGGCCATTTCTTTCAAAATTTAAGCTAAATTATCGCTGAAAAATGCGTGGTTACCCCCAATTTTCTTTTTGGATTCTGATAGCCCTTGTTAAGATCTGCTTTTTCCACATAGTCTTGAACCGCGCAAAACACCTTTGACTTACCAGGCAAATTTCTTAAGAAACTTGAATACGCAGAATGTATGCGCAGTAACAAAAGGAGGAAACGTCCTTTAAGTGGGATGACCACAAAATAGATCCTGCATTATGGTCAACAGTATTTGGTGTTTGGCTTTGATAAACATCATCTCTTTTCTTGTCAGGGATCGCTTATTGGGTTCATAAGTGATGAAATATCGCGGTGGGCACGGCAAGTACCCTTAAGTTGGGATTCCTAATAAGCTTACATAAGTTCAGTTTGCACAAGTTGCGCTTGATACCTTTTCAAATTTACATTAGGCTTTTCATAGTTCGCGTTCTGTTTCACTTAACTCAAGACTTTTTAGACCTTTTCAGAACTGAATGACTGCACAAAATTACCCCCTTTTCGTCATTTTTCATTTTTCGTTATTTTTCATTTTCGTCATGAACTACTTTTTCATCATTTGTCTCTTTTCCCCAGTAAGGAAATTGGGCGGGCTACATGAGTTTTCCACGCACCCCTGACACAGGGAATGAAGGTGGTCTCCACTCAGGAAGTTAAGTCTTACCACAAAAACAATAAATAGCTCAACAATAGAGATAATCGCCGAACAAAAATGTTTAAAAATGTAAGAAACAATTGTTTTAAAAAGTTAACAACGCCGAACGTTTTCATCAGCAAAACTTTTAGCAATAAATGGCTCATTGTACTTCCATATTTACCAAACCCTTACTCCCATACGAATCTAGGCAACACGAGTGGCATCAGTGCATTTTCCTTGTTTCTGGTATGTCTTTACAAATGTCATATAATTACTCAGTAAAACTGTAAAATTGCACCAAAAAGTTTTCACTTTTTAGAAGTCAAGCACATTCGAGTGGCAGGATTGAACGAAGTCCGAAATTGAAAGACGCCTTGGCTCATTTGATTTTGACACTTCTGGTCAGGTGTGACCTTATTCCTGTCATCTCGCCACCATAACGGCTTTGCTCGTTTACAACTGGTAGCACCTGTAGGAGTAACCAGAGAAACGGGTTAAATGATGAGAAATGCGATTTGTGATTCAAGCTTCTAAGACAGGACTTTGCTCTGATTTGCAAGAAAACTTTGCTTTCTCGAGTTTTTCTTTGAACCACCAATTTCAGGTCTTCAAATATACTTCTTTTCGAGGTACATTAAATACTAGGCAATTTGGGTAGAAACTTCAAAGCTACTTGCAACTGAAATTCCACCGCTTTTAACTTAAATTGAATACGATGTTGTAGCGCTTCATGTGTCGTTTTCCATATATTCAACTGATTAGCAGCTGCAGTCATAGGTACAGTTCTGTCACTGCTTACAAACTCTTCACCAATATGACCCATAACATCATACCGCCATTATCTTCCCTCCTAGCATGCAGAGCAGACGTTTTTTTACGAAATGAACGCTCGTTTAAAATTCGATCGCTTAGGCCGCCGTCGTCCTCTCCCTTGGAATCATATTTCTGCTCGCCCCAACCCTCTGTCAGTTTCATTATCGAAGATGGCGGCATATCGGATTATTCATCGCTCGCCCAACAAAATACGCCTGCTCTGCAGGCTACTTCTCTCCCTGCCCCAGCAGCAATTACCGAAAATCGGCCTCCGATTAGTGCTTGTTTTATTTTACCTTTTGTCATGAGCACAGGCCACAAGAACACCTGCAGCACATCTTTAATCACATTGTAATGCAAATTAAAGAAGTAAGTGTCTATGAAAAGGGAAATTTTACATTTACCAGTCAAGCCTACCCCTCACCTCTAAGAATTAATGTGTTAGCTAGCAAAAAAAAAATAATGGTACAACGACGCTTAAATTCACTGGGAAACTCATCTTTACCTCTCAACCGCTCTAAACTGAGTGAAGGAAAGCGATACCATACCTGACTCTTGCGCTTGATCTGAGCCTTGTAAAACTTCTTTCGATGTTTAACACGAGGATTGCGAAGTTCTTTCTTCTTCTTGGCCGTAAGACCCTTGTTCTGAGAGATCTGTCACGAGACGGATTTTAAGTAAACAAAACTTTCAGTCGCTCGATATCAGAGACTATCGATAGTACGATGGCTTGAGTGATGTTTTTTTTAAAATTAAGACCCGACTACATAGTCCTAACTTTGCTTCAACACTTGTTCAACATGCGTTGATAATGTTAATGCTCTAGTGTTTGAAAAGGTCTTTCAACAGTGCTACACGCTGCAAAAAATGCCGCAACCTTGTTAAAACGTTGAAACAAATTTAGAGAGCAGTTACAGAGTAGAAAAATTTTCAGTCCACACCGCTTAAACATTTTGCGTTTCAACAAAGTTGAAATCCCGTTGAGACGGTCTCAACATTTAGAATTTTGAAGCAACAGTTTAAAAATTAGTGAACAAATAAATATAATGTACCCTACCCAACGAGTCGACTTAGCGCCCTCTTCCTCACAAGAGACCCTGTAAAATGTTACAACGTGTCCTTATACATACCTTCCCTTACACTTCAGTAAGTGGTCTTCATTCTAATACCCCAAGAACCAATAAAACGTTTATAAGGCCTCACCTCGTAAGTAATTCCTCTTTTTCCTTCCTCGGTGTCTTCCTCTTGTTCTTCGCGTTGTTCTGTAAATCTGTTACTAAAACAAAACAAACGTTTTGTTATTCATATCCAGTCCATAGATACCATAGCTGGGAAGACACATGCTGAGCTTTGGACAAGTCTTCATCGAGATATCTCCAGAGGAAATTCCGAACCCTCTTATCCAATCAGTTGGCATGGACTTCTCGCCATCAGGAACCAGTGTGCTTTGTCTTGTTAACATTTATTCGCTGGAGAGCGATTTATCCGGTGAATAAGCGTACACCAACTCTTTGAAGAACTGCTCCCAGGGGAAATTGATTTCAAAAGGGGATTATCGATCATTTTTTAATTGGGCATTGAGTTTAAAATATCATGACTTGTCTCACAAAGTCACTCACCTAAAGGCAGCTTCCTTCGCTTCTTTTTTCTTTTTCTTCTTTAGTTTTACAGCTTCGTAGTATTCCAGAGGGTCCATCGAATCTGCTTCACCTTCTACCTTTCTTCTCCTTTTCTTTTCCTTCTTTCTTTCAGTTATTTTTTGCTCCTACGAAAAAATTGAAACACAACACATCGAAAATGACTATTCTGACAGCGTGATAAAAATCATAACGCGGCAAATAGACTGGTCTTGATAAAGAGAGAGATGGAAGAGAATTGAACAAAGTTTACTATCTTTTTACGGGTCTGACATCCACTGAATCTCAGAATTTTGCTTTCACTTTCTTTTTTCCTTTTGTCGTCCAATGCTCATGAGAAAATGAACTCAATTTACGTTGCTTGTCTTTAGATAATAAAAACGCTATGGAAGTCCCTTGCAGTCTGCATAGGTCTTCCATGTATCACATATTTCATGCGCAGTTCACATACTCTGTATCAGATTTCATAAATTCATTACCATCTATTCATCTTCCTCAGGAATATTACGAACTCACATAGTGACCATCTCCCAGTTGGCTTGATAGCTCAGTTGGTCAAAGCACTGCACCAATAATTTTTGATCCGCAGTTCACAAATATAAATTCCACGTTTTACTTCTATTTGGTTTTCGAGCGACTATTGTAAAGGCAAACGGTGAAAGCTAAAATTAATTTTAAAATGTTGGTACTTTGATAAGGGACGCAAACCAGACAATCTTAGGAACAAACAATACATTTAACCCAGATATGACGCCAAGTCCAGTACGATATGTTCACCTGAATGAGAGAAAAATTCTGAGCTCTAGAAGGATCCCAGAAGGATGAGTAGTTTGAGAGGAGGTTAAAGCGAACCAATCTACTAGTCTTTTTTGACTAGTGTATTGACAATACAAACCTTCTTTCTTTCTCCTTTTTCATCATTGTTGCCACTCGTACCAAATTCCTCGTCATCATCATCATCGTCATCAAGAAGAGACGACAACTTTGCAGGCTGTTTCGAACGTTTCTTGGCCGTTATCTGATCGAAAAAAATTACAACGATGTAATGGCATGACATTCGCTTTTAGTCCACGTATACTGTAACATTTCCCATAACAAAAAACACTGAATAAGGATCAATTCTAACTGATCTTTTGTTAAAAGGCCCACTTAACTCCCGCAGACAGCCGGATAACTTCGTTAGAAACAACTAACTACCCCTGGGTCTCCAAGGATCCCTTGCGCTACGGCTGTTTGACTTGTGGCTTAGGAAAAATTCAAATACCAGGAAGTGCGTCCTAGAAGAAAACTACGATTTGCTACACGAAACAACTAACAGTAAGAAACTGTACCTTGCTATGGACATTGTCGGAGTTTAACCTTTCTTGTGGCCCTTTATAAAGAAATAAATACACAAACAAATTGTAGACTAATAGTATGCAGGAGACATCAGCTTAAGTAGAGAGAAATGTTATGAGAGCAATGATACCTTTGCGTTGACCTTCATAGTACAGGCCACAGGGATTACAGCACTTACACGCTTGTAAAATGCGTGCATATGTATGGCGGATTTATTCGCACGTTACACGCACGAAATGCGCGAGTAAAATTTAAAACAAGTTTTTACACGCACCTTAATTATGAAACCTTTTGTTATTCATACACTCAAACTGGGCGTTACAGCTTCTTTAGATCAAAGAACTGTGCGGCAACCGCATAAAAGGCGAAAAAAGCAAAAGATAGCATTACGCATGGATACATGACAATGCGCCTAAAACAGATTATATAGTGAAGGAGTAAGCGGGTACTTGAATGAAAGTCTTGGTAATTCTACATGTATCTTAACAACAACCGACACGTCTAAAGTGCGGATCCTTGGGTTTGTGTCTTCGTTAGCTCTACTGTGCAAGAGTAAATCAAGGAGCGAGGAAACAGACAAACTTAGGAAATGCCAAATGGCTGACACATAAAAACCACAAATGAACGGACAAAAGTCATAAACGAGAGAACAAATAAAAGAGAGGCAAAACTGGAAATACGGGTAAGCCAATATTTTACAACAAGTAAACAGACGGATGATAAAGAGAAAGTACTAACGATGGGACTGAAACATGACAGAGGAAAAAACGAAAACTGTTCTTACCATTTTTCTCAGGGACCTGACTTTGTGAAAGAAGCACGTCTACCTCTGGTTTTAATTTCTCATCCAGAGGTTTGAGCTCTGTAATAAGCTTCAACAAAAAGACAATGTACAATAATCAGATACGATTCTACAGTAATCATTTGATGAACACAGGTTAAGAGAAAAAAATCATGCGTACCACTTACTATACAGTATTGTGTAAAAGTAATGCCAACGAAATTCGCGCTTTGCTCTAGCGAAATATAGCCGAAATTTCGCATTGCATGAAAACGATATTTCAGCGAAATGGAAGCGATATTTCGCCGTGTTGAACGAAATTTCGGCGAAATATTCGCAACATTTGGCTGAGTAGAACGAAACCATTGACGACAGTTCGTGATAAGGAAAATTTGCCTGTGCCAAATTTTGCTAGTGCGAGGCGAACATGGTGAAATTTTGCACATACTAGGTGCAACGAATCACGGCAAAGAATCGAACCGAAATGTAGCAATTTACAGAGCCGGTAAAACCGAACATCAAAGCACATGTCCAGTCTAACACTTTGACGTCAAATTTCATCATAGGGTGAAAATGTACTGGGTTAAAAATGAAGTAGCATTCGCTTTTGGCTCACCTTTTGATATTGAACAAGTCTTTCCATCACTGGGTGATCTCTCACAGACATTTTCTTGGCTTTCAGCAACAAATAGAACCCGATGTTCACACAGTAACTACAAAATAAAAAGAACCATGTTTTGGTGTATAAACTATAATTTAATATGAAACAGAGGTCAAATCTGCAAGCGATATTCACCTCGGAATTCTGGTGTGCTACCTACTTCAATGTGCAAGACTATTCAGGCTTTTCAGTAGCTAGTTGACATTTTGTTGAGAAAAAGACATTTATTTCATTTACTTATAACAATCAAATTTCAAATTACATTACGTTGTACAAGACATGATTTCTTGCGTAAAAAAGAGAAATGGTCTGTGACATTCAATGAAAACAAAACAACAAGGGCAAGATTTGAGGAATAACAATTTATATATGATCATGAAGTTCTTACTTCAGATACAGCTGATGTTTTAGTTCAAGGTAATTTGCTCCCTGTGAAACACAAGTGAAAAATAATTATTATATGGATACAGCACCGTTCAAAAGGAATATAATGAGACCAAAGTTTGATGAATACATAAAATAAGCACTAATGGTTCTTGGCCTTTCCATTCGCAAACCTCTTCTGTGGTAGGCAATAATAAACTATTTTTAACTACAGTTCTATTAGCAATCAATTTAATGATTACTGGCTGAATTCCCGTGGCTTACGAGAGCTTTGACTGTATTTAAACCACAACACACGTGGTGTACAATAATTATTCTTTCATTGCAGACCACCCTTAATCCAATAGTATATTGTTATTATGACATTGCAGTGGATCAAACGCAAGTGTTGCAAGATTTATAAACTGTCATTTTTTTTCTTTTTACAGTTAACAATCTACACCGTACATAAACACTGTTGTACCTCTTTGGGAATAAGACCCGCTCTTGCCATCTTCACAAGGGGATGAAGCTTTTCTATCACTTCTTTCAGCTGTTTTAAATGGAGTAGAAAATAAAATAAAGCTTAATTTTTTCTTTAAACATGCAAAGAAAGAAGAAGAAGATGTAGAGATACACTGACATAACAGAGTTGTTACTCCAGATTCAAATCCTTTTAAGAATTTGAAATTCCAGGACTTTCCAGGACCTTCTCCATAACCTTTAAACATTTTTCAGGACCTAAATTTAGCCTTTTGTTTACAAAAAAGGTAAAGTAGATCCAGTTTATGACCCATTAGTTTTCTTTTTATTCACAGAAAGGGCAACTGCTAAATTCATTTTGTACAATGAACTTCATACTTAATTTCCATGACTTTCCAGGCCTGGAAAATGAAATTCTAAAATTCCATGACTTTCCAGGTTTCCCATGACCCATACGAACCCTGTTACTGCTGACACAGTGTAGAAGCTAGAAGCTTGATCCATGTGCTAAAAAAAAAATCTTTCTATGCCCTTCTAATTCCCCTAATTCCCCTCAAAGAAGAAAAAAAACAAACAGATACAGTATATGTATGATGCCAGAGAACAGAGGAAAATTATCCAAATCCAGAACTGATGCATTGTGGTTGGATTATCCCGTCCAAAAACAATCCCAGTATAAAACAATCATCACCTTTGATTTGAATTCATCCATGAGCTGAAAAAGTTCAGGGGAGTCCTTCATCAGAATCTGTTAGAAAAAAAAATTAACAATCGTTGATACAGTCAAACAACTTCTCATGAAAACTGCACATTCCAGTATCGGACATCTCTTAAGTAGGCACTCTAGATCTGTTGTGGTCCCAGCAACAACAAATACTACATTATTGTGTAACCTGCCATAGGATAGCACTGACATCCGCTATGCAAACACTTATTTTAAATATTTTGTTTCACTGCATTATACAGGTACATGTACTTTGCATTATACATACAGGTACATGTACCTTGATGTTGCCGAACTTAATGAAATTTTGGAGGTGGTACTATATAAAATTCAGTAATATATTAGCAATAGCAACTGGTATAAAATAATAATAATAATAATAATAATAATAATAATAATAATAATATGCCACACAATTATTAAAGGAATGAATAGATCTTGACAACATTGATAAAAGTTTACTATACATGTACATGTACCTGAATCTTTTCTGCCTTAGACAACTTTGAAAGGTCTTGCACAATCTTCTCCTGAAAACAAATTATAAACACAAAGTGTAGGATCTCCTTTGCAATAATTATTGTTACCACAGAGGCTCAGCTGGGGCTTGAAGAACATTACAAGGTAAATTCTCCAGTACCTTGCTCCCACATTTTACTTCTGTGATGCCCCTTTTTGCTTGGCTCACCCATCATGCAAGTGAGCACCAAAAAAGTACTCAACCAACATCAAATGAAAACCTTATTTTCCTGGATGACAAGAGAACTGGATGAAAAGACCTCTCCAGAGCCCAGAGTTGCCTTGTTACATGCTATGTGTACACAGAGCTTTTGAGAGGCATTACAGTATCATTAATACAAAAAGGATATCACAGTTAAATAATGTTTAGGATTCCTTTTCGTACCTTGTTTAGCTCATCTTCTTTGTCCTTTATGTGAACTGGTTGTGGAAGCTGAAAGTGAACACAGTAATTAAAGAAGTGTTTTGTTTTTGCTTTGGTAAACACCAAATAGACAAATAAGTACATGCATCAACAAGGGTTCATTGTCATTATCATGAAAACCAAAGTTGACTGTTCCAATGCAGAAAGGCTATAAAGTTAAATAAAGTTGGCTCACTTCCCTAAGAAATCACACTTCTTGAGCAAAGAAACGCTCACATTTACCAAAACGATCTCAGTACTTTGAAGTTGATTGCATTTTTGACTTTGTGTGTACATGTAATCACACTTTATACTTGGCGTACAAGCTTCTTTTGTGTAGGAGAAAACAATGCTGTGTACTTCCTTCAAACCTGACATTTACATGTACATGTGAGCCCTTTTTCCACCAAGCAATCAAAATAAAATTCCACTGTGCAAGTCTGGCAAATGGTTTGCATGCATTTCAGAGCCAAGTGCTCACATACATGTAGTGTACAGTATCATCACAGTTTCCCTCTTAACATGTCTCTGGTTATTGCCCTGATTGGTTATATTTGAGCTTTGAAGTTACTGTAAAGACTCACAAAAGTGACTGGTTTATTTGAAAAGGTGAAAAGAACCTCAAATTCATCTGCGTCAAAATCTTGTTCTTCTAGGGAGGCAGCCATCTGTCTTTGTAGGGCCAGGGCTTCTTCTTCCTCCTCTTCCGCCAGCTTATCCATCTCCTCATCAGAACCTTGTCACAAGAAAATTAACATAATCAAAAATGAATGAAAAAACAGAGGAACAAAGATTGGAAAACACAAACAAAAAAAACAACCAATAAATGAATGTATGCAATCACACAGGCACGCATGCAGTGATAGATGAAAAAAGGGACAGAAAGATGAGTTACATGTAGAATGAGTGAAAGAAACAATCATCTGGGAGAAACAATCGTATGGGATTGACTTGGTTGGTTGGTTGGTTAGCTGACTGACTGACTGACTGATTCATGGACTGATTGACTGACTGATTGACTGCTTGTTTCATCAATTGATTGCCTGATTTACTGATTAAGTTACTGACTGATTCATTGACTGACTGACTGAAGACTGACTGACCAACTGACCGACCGACTGACTAACTTGACTGACTGACTGACTGACTGACTGCTTGTTTGAGTGAATGATTGATTGATTGACTGACTGACTGACTGACTGACTGACTGACTGACTGACCGACCACCGGACTGATTGGTTGGTTGGTTGGTTGGTGAGTGGGTTGGTGGATTGATTGATTGATTGATTGATTGATTGATTGATTGATTGATTGATTGATTGATTGACTGATAAACTGACTGACTGACTGACTGACTGACCATCTGACTGATTGGTTGGTTGGTTGGTTGGTTGGTGAGTGAGTCGGTGGATTGATTGATTGATTGATCGACTGATTGATGGATTGATCGATTAAAAGGGACTCATTAAAGAGGATGAGAATCTTAACAGATAGAGGACTGAAAAAAGAATGAGGGAACAGAGAAAAGACCACATAGTTACACAATCACATGAATGCAAGGGACTGTAAAACTTGAACACAAGTTTGACCGCAAGTACATACCTGCATATTCTTCAACAATATCAGCATCATAGAAAGCAACTTTCTTCCTTCCCCAAGACTTATGGCTTGGAATATCTAGAAGATAAAATCAACAAAACTCACTCCCTCACTGCATATCCCAGTAACCAATGTTAAAAACAGACTGAAAAGCTCTGAAAGGAACAAGGGTCATCATTTTTGGCTTTATATAGCAGTCTTATACTCATTACTGTCAGATCGTCATTACTTTCACGAGGCTACAACTACAGTGTGCAAAACAAAAAACATAAAGGAGCCACATTTCCACCTCCAGGCAAGAAAACCTTACACGACTTTTCTGCTTGAAGATAATTAAAAATACTCTTAATTGAAAGGCAAGTATGAATTTACAATGTACAAATGCAGTAGCATTATGGTCACTGCTTGAAGGTTATAAAGTTCAAAGTGTGGCTGTTTTAGTTTAGGTCATCAGGCTTGTCCCTAACAGCCGGCAGCCAGCAGAATTAACCGGCTACTTGGGTCGTTTGTGCCGGCTACTTTTGTGATACATGTATATATATTTTTTTCAAGACAAATTATTTGTTCCTTTACCGGCGCAGATATATGAAAATGAAACTCATTTCTCATTGCAGTTTATTGACTTAAAAATAATCTGGTTGGCAGAGAGATACACAATTGTTAGTTTATTACATTGAGTTCTGGTAATTAGATGTAGAAAACCACTATAAAAGGCATGAGTTTGCACAAATAAAATTGAAAAGCTATGATTACTTTTGGAACTGACATTATTGGAAATTTGTGCTCAGAATCAAGGAAATTCTGTTTCTGGGGACTTAAAATGTAAAAATTTCGTGGCGGGGGCATCCCCCAGACCCCCCTAGAAGGGATCGCCTTTGCCGCTCGATAATCACTATCCGGCTACTTATAAATTTTTGCCAGCAACTTGAAAAGTAGTGGACAACCCTGGGTCATGAGTGGATGGCATTGCATGTCACCATTAAATTCCAAGATGAGCACAATTGTATTTTATTGACGTCTTTCAACATTTATCCCTCACAAGTACAAGGGGGGAATCCACCCATCCCCCCCCATAAGGTTTTTCTTGAATTTTTCCAAGATGAGTTTTCATCAGCACCTGCTATTTTCAGTGCCTGTACGCCTATCCCTTAGACGCATTTTGACACAAGTTTGGTGAGAATTGGTCACCATGGTTACAAGATATGATGTCATGCATTATAATGCACAACATACAGCACTAACCTTTTCCACCATCCTTTTCGTTTTCACTGTCTTCTTCTTCCTGGAAAAATCAGACATACAACATGCTGGTCATGAAGCATTCAACAGACACTGAATAAAGTTCTCTTACAGTACAACATACTATACACTGAATGTAGCATGTACATATTGCTAAGTCACGAAAATTTCACTTTACATTTACAAGCAAATGCAAAATTGTTGAGACACTCACTATAAATAATATTAATTGCATTTTGGGCCATTCTGACATTCTCATAGTCACTACGCATTTACCCCCCCCCCCTCCCATTTCAGTGTTGTCATGGATTTAGTAATGACATTCAAAGTAACAAGCAGCAACATTGAAAGGAGGAGGGGGGTAAGTAGTGTATTTAAGTTTTCCATTTGTTATCAATACTGCATTTTTAGATGGAAATCCAATTTTTTTGGAGAATGTCTCAATTTTGCAACTGCTTATAGCATTCTGACCAGTGTTAGAGTCACAAAACAAGAAGCAATCTCTCAAAGAATAAAAGGTGAACAGAGAAATAAATTAATAATTAAAAGAAACTTCACTTTTTGTTCTTCAAGGGAATGTTGTGATTGTAAATCAAAGAACAAAAATGCGTATGCAGTAATTTAATTACCTCATCAAGCTCTTCACCTTCTTCTTCTTCAAAGTCGTCTTCATTATTATTCTGTTCATCATCATCATCATCATCATCATCATCATCATCATCATCATCATCATCATCAGACTCATCTATGTTAAGTGCCATTACTTCATCCTACAGAAATGCACAATACAGTTGTCATGCAGACAAGTCATGTAAGTACTGCTTTATTACAACTCATTTACAATGTACATCTACAGTACATTTGAACATGGTAATGAGGCAATTCTGGGCAGTTTTGCAGCTTCTGCCCACAATTGCCTCACACCATGTTCAAATACAATCATTGTAATGCAAGTGAACAAAGTTAATGGTGAAAAGGGCTATGATGTCCGTTAAATTTAATATACTATTTTCATTTGTTGTGAAACTTCCAAGCAGTGAAAAGAATAGAAATGTATAATTTTTATGTACCTGTTCGTTTTCCTCACTGGATTGCTCTTGCCTATCTTCATCATAAGATGTGCTGTCCAGAAGAATCTGAAACCAACAGGAAACTAAATGTAACTATACTGACCAAGAAATCTAAGAATCTTTCTATGAATGCCAAACAAAAAATACATGTATTTTTTATCACTGTGACAATGTAATTAAACTAACTCAGTTCAATACACCAGGTCGATTCATGACAAAATGATTGCAAGATGCAATTCTTGTAATTTAATGGTCACGGCTCTTAGTTTATTTTACAGATGTCACAGTGCTCTCACATCACAGTTAAAAACTGTAAGTTCCCAGATTTTACCTACTTGCAAGAATTAACTTTAATACACTGTCTTTTAAAAACTAAATGATAGTGCATTTCTGAGCAAATCATAACATTTGCTAAATAACGTGCAGCTCCACAACAGGTACAGAGCAATGAATTAATTTTTAGCTGACGTTTTCAAGCTTCATAAACAAACAAACTAAAATTTGTTCACCTTGACAAGGCTAATCCAAAAAATATTAAAGAAAAAAGTAGGAATTACATGTATGTATATTAATTTATAACTATAACAACACCTGTTCCTTGCTGGATTGTAACAGTATTCACATAATTTTAGTAAAACAGTGGAAAATAAGAGTCTCTAACCTTTTCTCTCTGCATATGAAATTTATCAACATCATCATGGTAGTAGTCATCTCCATCCTATGAACAATCAAAATAAAAATAATTATTACATTTGTACTATATCATGAAGGATGACAAAAATGAAATTGTTCAAATTCTGAAGTTTATCAGCCAGGACACAGTTGACTGAAAGGCAATTGCTACTAATACTATCTAGAAAATATCGCTCAAAGGCTTGGTGGTGTTGGGTTCTATTTTAGTGTGCACTGGACCTCTGTTCAGAAGATACAATGTGGGAGGGTTGGATTTTAGAGACTACATCTAGGTTGTCTCTACACTGTCAGGTTGTTTTCTTGAACAAGAACCTTTGGAGATAATCCTGCAATGAAATATAATCCATTAGAGGAGAAGTAATACTCCTAGTTTCACTATGTTACCCATCCAGGAAGCCAAGTCAACATTGAAATGTCAGGCCTAAGTAATTTACATAAATTCTGGTTTGTAAGTAATAAAAGTGAATTGCATTTCAAAGTTGAAGCAACATCGTAGTTTTGGATTTTCTCCTGCTTATTATTTTTTGTAACAGTTGTTTATTATTTTTCTTTTCATCCAACACCTTGTTACAGTATATGTATATGCCAAAGTAAAGGTAAAGTTGCATACAAGCCAAGGAGGCCCACGCGGCCAGAGATTATCCCGGTTTCTGTAGCATGAAGCAACTGAGAGTAATGCTACCCCCTCTCCCCCCCCCCCCCCAGGATGGATGCTTGTCTATCGCAGGGTTACCTCTAGCAGTATATATGTTGCTGTTACCCATTGTAAACAACCGGGTGGGGAAAGACAAATGTGGGGTAAAGTTTCTTGTCCAAGGTTTGCAGGGTGGGGGCCGGTACTCCCTTATAAAAGCTATAATATAGGTATGTGCAGTGTCAAAGGGTATTTTTTAGCCTTTTTAGTCTGCAACAGAGTATAGATTTTGACCATTTTGGTCTGAAATAGGGTAAGGTTTGTGCACTCCGATATGGGATCTGGTATGGCGTTTCATTAATTTTCTTCTCCAAAGAACTGAGGGTTGATTAACATTGGAATTTGAAGCCCTTCTCAAATGTTTACACAAACAAAATAGGTTTAGGGTCTGGTCTGAAATAGGGTATCAGATTTTAGGTCAGGTCTGAAAAAGGGTAGGGGAGATCACATATTTTGGTCTGAAATAGGGTAAGGGTTTCCAGAAGCATGCCCCACTCCCCCACCTAAATCCACGGGAAGTACACCCTGGGGTCCAAGGAAACAACACAATAGCAGGGACTGGGCATTGAACCACTGACCTTGAGATCTGAAGTCCCACGTGCTAACCACTACAACACCGTGTCCCCATATATGTATTGCCAAAGAATAATAGAAATTAATAATTTTATAGCCCCCACTCTATCAGGAGTAGAAACTAAGAAAAAGATTCAAACCTCCCTGTGCCATTTCTCCAGCAAGGCAAGCTTCATGCACACCTAATATGAAAGTCTCAACTCAAATTTTGAGGCCACTAAATTTTGTCCACTTGGCTAACCAGACAGGTGATATCTTGCATAGCCCCCCTATCCCTACAGAGGGTGGTTCCTCATCGAGTACACTTGTTATGACCACTTCCCTTAAAAGTATTAGTTGTTTGATGCTACAGCAGGGAAACTGAGTGATTGCCTTTTTTTTTTTTATGGTAAATGGGCAGCAACAGATAAATAATTTGTTCTTCACTTACAGGATCTGGTTCATCATACACTTCTTCTTTGAGGTCTGCTTTTGGCCTTGTTGGCTTGTGTATCCTTTTACTGGAAGAACAAAAACAAATCTCAACTAAAAATGTATCTTCAGCTTTTTTTGTCAAGTAGTGTACAAGCACATTAAATTACTGTTATTTAACACATGAACTTTATGTACATTTTGCTGATATGGTCAACAGCCATTCCACAAAAGTGTGTCATGCATTTATATCAATTTGAAGCTAGTAAGGTATGCAGTGCAAAGTTTGCTACGGACTCACGTATAAATGTTTGACAAGTTTGAGTTCAAAAACTGCTTTACTATATGTAGTAAAGCAGTTTTTGAACTCAATCTTGTCAAACATTAATATGAGTCCATAGCAAACTTTACACTGAATAAGACAACCTTTGTCACAAGAAATTAAGCAAGAAAATCCAGAGAAACATCGCCTAAAAAAGAAATCTCTCTTTAAGACTTAATTGGGGAATGGGCTGATAGCCTAGCTAGTAGCTAGATCTAGAAGAACGGAACTAATCAAAGGGAGTTCATAAACAGATTTACATCAAGTTAACTGTATAAGTTTGTATTGGTAGCTAGTTGGCTCATGGATCAGAAGTCCTGCATCAAAATTAACACAGAAACTGAGCACAAGTTCATGTAGTCTTGGTAGAATATTATTTTCTTAGCATGACCTATTTTTTTAATTTTTTTAATTTTCTTCACGTAACGCTCCCAGAACTGTCTGTAGAAAATAAAAACTCGCTTTCATACCCAATCAGCCGCAGATTACTAGTTTGCCTAATGACGAGCTGCACCACGAAAAACGTCCACGGCCTAAGGTCTCCCCACGTGCACTTTATTTATACACACTTTTCTTCTTTTTAGAGCGCTAAAAATGTTTAAACTTCTAACAGAACTTACCTTTTCGATCGGGCCATACCAGCACCTTTCAGCTATGTGTCCTTGTCCAGTCTTTAGCAGAGAAATGAAAAGAGACGCTAAAATCCTAGAAGCCCATGGAATTCGCCATCTTGTGAACGACCGAGTGAGAGTGGCCCGAGTTGCGTGGTGACATCTGTTTGTTTGGGTAACCACTGGAATGTGTGCGGGCGTTTCTTATGAAAAATGGCGGCACTTTTTTCACTATGATAGACAGTGTGTTTTTATTTTGGGAAATCAATGGTTTTCGATCGAGATTTAGTTATAAGATCGTGGATCTGCCTGATATGTGCCTTGGTGAGGTTATAAAAATTATTATTTTGTTAGACTGAGCTACACACAAGCTTTCTAATCTTAATTTTGCTAAAATTAATTTGTTTGGAGCACTTCTCTCTCTGCATTTCCCCAATGTTGATAACAGTTTAATTTAATACTTGCAACACCTTAAATTATTTTGCTAATCAACAAGGGGATAGAAGAATGGGAAGGCCACGCAGTAAGGTTAAGTGTGACTTTGTCACAAGCGTTCCAACTTGTTTAGTTAATTAGTAAGCTTATAATTGTGTCTGAGATGGTAGCTTGAATGTTACCCTGCAAGCAGAGGTTTCTTGGTCACCCTATGTTCCGGCGGGCCAATAAGTAACCTCTGCGCAAAACCGTCCGATTCTTTGATCTGCCGCCGTCCAGGATTATACTGGTTTCTAACCGGCACTCAACCAGTTTAAAGCTTACGCATGCTGTGAATATTGTCAAACAATGCGTGCGCTGTGATACGCTAGCAAACCTGCTGTACACAACAGATCATTTTTTTCTTTTTTACAACATACAAAACCTTCTGTCACTTCTCCCAGCTCAGAAGATCAGCAGAAAAAGACAAGGCAGAAATTGTTAAAGTTTTATTTTACTTACATTTATCTACAGTTTAAAGTAACGCTCAAATAAACCCGTTGCAAGTGACGTTTTCATGGAGTTCGCAAGTTTTGGTCAAGCTGATGTAAGTTTGCGCGCGCAAAACATGCAAGACAGGAATTGACGATGCGTATGATGAATGTTGCGCATGCACGACAAGAAATCGGACGGTTTTGCGCAGAGGTTACTTATTCGCCTGCCGGAACATAGGGCAACCAAGGAACCTCTGCTTGCAGGGTACTTGAATGTTTCTTTCTAAAATCGAAATTGTTGTTGATTTTATCCTGTAAAGTTAACTTATGTAACCTGCCATAAGTCACAAACAGCTGGCCTACAGCTATGCAGGAAAAATGAAGTTTTTCGTGCTTAAAGATGCTGTACACGAGGACACATGTTGCAATGACATGTTGCAGCAGCATACAAGCTTGACAGCGACAAAAAGCATGAATTGTACACGCTAGGAGGTTCTGTAGCAGGGTCATATAGCAGGGTTAAGCATGGACATTAAAAGACAACGAGGAAATCACACACAAATGTGGCAGGCACATGTTGTAGCAACATGACTCTCTATTTGTGGTGATATGTTTTAAACTTGTGCAGGAGGAATTTTGCAGAAATTTTGTCCCTGTGCAATGTCACACAAAATTCAACAAATGAATGTTTGACACTTGAATTTTTAAACCTGAATATTTCAGGTTGTTCTTTTATCAACTGCCAAAGTTGATAACTTTAACTGTGAGGGTCATCATCATTTCCTATTTCAACCACAGTTCACATATGTGTTTATTTCATATATTCACTCTCGATTGAGTCGCTAAATTATACGTGAACCCAAAAACTTAGCCACGTGTCACTGATTTATTTTCAGTTCTTTCTATGTATACAAGAAGCAGACACGCACTGTTCACGTCCTCTTTCCAGGATTGTTAGAAATCAGCTAAAAGAGGTAAGAGTGGCTAGAAAAGAAATATTCTGGTATGCATCTAGAGGATAATACACACTGGCACAAAGATATGAATTTTGTTTTCAAGTGGTAAAACAATTTTTATGAATGAGTGCAGCGAGTGACTAGAATGTTGTTTTTTACCATGAGAAGATAAAACTCATATGTTCAAGCCACCATGTAATTTTCTTTTTATCATATATTAGATGAGTATTTTTGTACAAAAAACAGTGTAAAAGCAGGAAATGACATCACTGATATCCTTGCTAGGGAGGATATGGAAAGTACGCAACTATAGTCATTATTACTTTTAGGGGGTTGCTACTTCATAGAGATTTATCCGGTGGATTGCGCTATCCAACTTTTGAACAACTGGGCCTGACGTATTCAGTTGTCATTTTTTTAGCACTTCTACAGTGTATTTGAGTCCAGAAATCAGGAACCTCACAGTAAATGTCCATTACACCTGTCCAAGGATTTGTACGGGATCCAGGAAGGAAGCAAAACCCAGGAATATGCTGCAAAATGGGTCTGCAACTTCTGCGGCAAGGCATTCTTCTCTGAACATTACCTTGACAAGCACTTTGATAACAGACACAGTGATAAGCTGGTAAAGGTGAGAATGAAATCAAAATGGGCACCTGCAAGGAGATGTTGTCTTAAGCAGTTGTTAAAAAATTCTTCCCTTCTTCTTTTGCTTAAAAGCAATGACAAACAACCATTGTCTAAACAGGGATGTGAAATGGCAAATAGTCCTTTTTCGAGTTCACCAAGTTTGTTGATTTAACCCTTTAAGACCTGATAATTATAAAAATGCATATTCTCCTTACTGTTCTTCGTACATTTCTCATAGAACTGTTAGGGAGAATTTGTCTAAATCTCAAGATATCTTGTCCTTGGTGATCATTTCTTTTATTCTCATCACTTGAATGTTTTAACAAGTAGTGATAATTGTGAAGAGAAATTTCATTTTTGTTACAGGGTTAGTTTCAATCGGAAGTAATATGCACAAATCCTAAAATGAAACCATACACAGAGTTGTGAGTAGCACATCGTCTCACTGGTATTTCTGAGTATTTTACGTCAGTCTGAGACTAATCCTGTACAAATGCGTCGTTTGTCATTTCATCCAGCGGTTTTGGTAAACTCAAAACAGACTATTCAAGACTCACTGATCATGAGATCTATGTTTAAAAATCACAGCATCCATGGAAACACTTTTTTGGTCAAATCTGTGCCAGATTCCCAGTGCTTTAGAACCTTTTTTTTTCTTAAAACAGTACACAAAAGCTTCTTGGATATCTACAGTCATTCTAGATGATCCCTGAATTATGTTGGGCCAGTGTTTTGTCTTGAAAAATCCTAAAATCTGGCTATGATTTGGTTTTCTTCTTCTTCCTGCAAAAATTCTCTTGATCTTTCCCTTGGTATTCTGGGAGCATTTCATAATATGAGCAACAGTTACTGTAGGTACACTCTTCTCACTTGGTCATACTTGATTCGGGGGGGGGGGGGGGTTTAAATTCATTTCTTGACCAAAATACTGCAAAATCTGGTGGCAGTAAAATTTAAAAGCTCTGCGCTGGGATGTCATGTTTCAGCTCTGTTAAGTGCCAATTCCCTTTCTTTTCCACAGGGTTCCACTGTGTGTCTTGCTGATTTTTGCGACATCTTCAGGTGCGAAGTGTTTGAGAGCCAGCGAAAAGATTACTTTTGGGAGAAAAAACTTTGTAAGGAGGATAAACTGATGGTGCGGAGAAGAAGATGTGAGGTAGCTGGGGCTTCTATAAGTAAAACAACATTTTGAAGTTTGTTTGTTTGTTTGTTTACTGTGTTTTAGAGAAGTACAATTGATAAACTAGGTAATTGATGCCAAATTAGTTGTAAAGAGGTTGCTAATTGTAAAACCACTGGTTTATAGGAACAACTGTCACTGCTTGAAGTTAGACGGTTTGGTTGGTTAACGTATGAAAGTTATCGTTACCCTTGACAACCCTAACAACACAGAAAGAACATTTAAGGTTACCCTGCAAGCAGAGGTTTCTTGGTCTCCCTGTGTTCCGGAGCCTAGGGCGACCAAGAAACCTTTGCTTACAGAGTAATTTAAGGCCCGGCTGACCATTTTTTTTCTTTAACCAAAAAAATAAGTTTCTGATTTCATTGCCCACTCCATTTTATCGGGTATTTCCAAATTTAAAATGCTTTGTACACAGCTTAAAGTATCTCTGACGTTTCAATCAGCCCTTATAACTTTATAGCCGATCGGGGCTCGTTAAAAAAGGGCAGTCACGAGAGAGATATTATGAAGACTCGCTTGAAATTGAAAATATTCTTTTTTCGTCCTTCCTTTTTTTTGTTTGTTTGTTTGTTTTTGTTCGACTGAGCGACCAACGAGCTTTTACGAGAGAGAAGGCGATGGGAAACAGAAACATTTTGCGGGTTAAAGACCAACGCATTTCCTTCTTATTCCAATTATTAGGCTCTGATGCGTAGCTGCCTCCCACAAGGCAATCTATCAGTTGAACAAGAACTCGAAATTTATGGTGAGTATTTTGGAGTTGAGGTGCCTCAAATGGCTAACTAAACTGGACAAACCCGCGTTACCTCACTGCAAACCTCCAGTTACAAGTTGTTGCTCAATTTCTAGTTTGATGGCGTTCAAATTAAGTAACACGTTTGATTCGTGCGAAACATTATACAGTATAAAATGAGTGAAATGGCCTTTGGAGTGAGTAGCAATCAACGGGATTCGAACCCGTGACCTCCGCGGTACCCGTGCGTCGCTCTACCAACTGAGCTATGAAGCCTTGAGATGTTGGGAGCGGGTCAATTTTGGGTTGAAATATCCCGCATAACGCAGCCGTCCACATGCATATATGTCTTTCACATATCCAATATACAGTTTATAGCACACGTCCATTCTTAACACTGACCTTTTCCTTTTATACTTCTATAAAAACGTTATTTAAAGAGGTCGCGAGAATCGGTAGCGACAAGCTTTTCTTAGCAACACTTTTCGAACATGTTAGCCAACTGTTGTTGCGACGTTTACACGGGAAAATTGCTTTCTGTTTCCTCAGATTGTTTCTATGCGGCCTTTTAAAGGGATAACTGAGTGGGCTAACGCACAGCTAGGTCGATCTGTTCGGATGTTTTGCTCAAAATTTGGGACGGAGGCTTATTGTCCGAATTTCCTACCGAAAAGCAAAAGCAAGAAGCCGAAAGCAAAAGGAATTTATCCACTGGATAACAAAGTTTCAGAGGACATTTTGCCAAACAAAAGTCTAATTTTTTATCACTGACAATTTGGACTGGACCGAAACATTCCATTGGGTGCTTATTGCTTTAGCCAAATGTTAGAACGTAAGTACACATTACAGCCACACTCGACATCAAAAAGAATAACGCCTTCTTTTTTATTTTGCCGTTTTAGAGGCGATTGGAGCCAACACGTGTTCCCTGTTGAACTGTAAAGACTACTGGAAACTCCCATACCAAGAAGTGAGTTGGATTTTTCCTTTATTATGTGTGCAACTCGAACCTTCTTTAGCCGGACACGCTAACACGTCTTTTCTGTCTTCCCTACAAGACGAATTCTTGTCTTTTGGGTTGGAAATATGACTTTGTACGTTAATGAATTTATGATGTTGATCAATTCAACTCAGAAAATACCTGTAATTGTAAATGCTCACCTGTGTAGTAAAACGTTGTGGCTTATCGCAAACGCCGAACATTTCAGCCTGTTATAAGTTTGTTGTAGTTCTGTTCAATACCATCGCAAAATATGGTTATGCCAAATTACATCAGTTTAGTAGCACCGGATCTGAGAATTTTCGCGAAACTTACTTCTTTTTGGCATCATTTTTTCTGTCAAATGGCGAAATTGAAGTCTAGCGAGATTTGGCTCCGATTTTCGCGAAATTAAGGTCCCAGTGATTTTTCAAAGTCAGTTTTTAGATAATGTTTGTCTTATCAGCTCCGAAATTAATTTGGTAAAACGGCGACGTAATTTATACTTTCCATTCTTTCTTTTTTGAAAACAAGTTTATGGCAAATTTCACTTGTACATTTAATTTGCGTGATACGGTTTTTTTTCTTTTTTGTTTGTTCGTTTTATTTTTATTTTATTTATTTATTTTCTTGAAAGGTTTTCTTGGGCACCGTTAACCTCTTTTTTGTTTGTTTGTTTCAGATTTCTCCATGGAAAATCATCATTTATGCTATAGTGACACCGTTTTTCTTCATGGGGCTTATCGTGTATTACTACGCAATAAGTGATTATTACTAGTAAGTACGCTTAACTTATCTAATCAATCTTTCGTACTCTGCAGCCTAAAGAGTTTCCTTCAATAAATAAGCAAAAGTAAGTCAGATACATCGTGGCGATAGGAAGGGAGTCGAATGCCGCGGTTGTCAAGGCTTTGCCGCTTCATATAAAAAAACGTCTGGCACTCGTGGGAAATCAGTCCTTGGTTTTTGTAGTGCGAGGCCTCGTGAATCCTTCAGATTTTTGTGATGATTTTCTTGAACAATCAAGATTTACTTCCTTGATTTGCGTTTTACAGCTAAGGTTAGAAGAAAGGAAAGGATTTAACAGTAAAAATAGGTCGCAAACGAAAACGTTGCTACCCAGATCGATTTCTCAACTTCTAAAAATTCTCTAGTATTGCTTCAACAAAAGCTAAGGGATAAGTCAGACTCGTACTCACTGGCTTCTCTTGTCTACGCTGTGGCTTATGGGTAGGATTTGATGAGTTCGCGGTGCATCAAGAGAAGGACTGAAGAAAATCACTTTTCTTCCTCCGACCCAAAAGGCTTTGCGCGCATTGATCCCTTCCCATATTCCAATGCGAAAAGGAATAAGTAATTGGCGACTGGCTACGAGTCTGGGGGTAAGTAAAGACAGTCATGGGCTTATGGTTAAAAGCATTTCTTGTATGGCAAGTAAAGGAGTTTGCTCTTGTTGATCATTAATAATACTTGAGAGACGACGCTCTTGAAGGAAATGCACCTTAACTTCACGTTCATTGAATTCCTTTCAGTAGTGATTATCCCCTGGACACACACACGTCACGCGAGGAGGAAGAAAGTTTTTCATCGCCCAGAAATTTCAGAGGAACGTCGGACCTGAGGAAGAGATATGGCGGACGCCCACTTATGTACTAGAACCAGTTTCAGGACTTAATCTCAGAGTCATTCCTCTTATCAAAAGGACTTGAATTTCTCTGAGAGACTTGGCACAAAAAATAGGCGTCGTCGACTGAAAGTTGGTACTAGCGATGTGACGTATGAGGCATTGATCAACTATACAAGATAAAGGGGCGAGGGGCGGGGGATAATCTCTTCGTCTCCTTTCCTACCGACCTTTCCTCCCAACAAACATTATTAACTTCGACGGTCGACCCAAGTTTCCCTTGAGAAACTTAATAAAGAGGCAAAGGAAAGTATAACGTAAAACAGGATCGGACATTGTTATCTGTAGAAAATGGCAAGAAATAATAATAAAAGTAAGGAATAAACCAACAAAGTTCCTTCACGGAAGAGAAGGGGTGAGATTTTTTTGAACTGAAGTATCAAAAATCTGCAAGTGCTGCAAGACTTTTTCCCGTCCATTGTAGTTACTTTTATCTGTTGTTATGGACATATCCACTCAACTGCTATCTTTATTTTCAGTCAATTGTAATTTCATGCAGGATTTATTTCCTGTTGAGACATATACTTTATCCATCAATGATAATAAATTAAATTGTCTTGTGACAGTAAATATACCTGATTTGTTTTTTTAGTTCACTATCAATAACTAAACATGTTCCAATAAAATATACTTCAACCGTTTTTTTTTTTTTTAGATAATTTAAAAAACTGCATTAAGATTTCCACTGTCGCGTATCTTTTACTCACTTAAGGTTACTCCGGACCTTCGCAGGTGTCCTCGGGGAAAAAATTCGTATGCGCGCCATTTTAAAGGAAAACACGGCAAACTATATATCGTTGGAAAGCTTAATAAATATAGATTTCAGACAAAAATATTAATTGCCGGTTTCTTCAATTCCGCAAAAGAAAATCGCAAACAACCACGAAAATGACCTTGTGTCATTCAATTGAATTAATAGGGTATCAAATCCAAGCGCATTGGGAAAATAACTGCACAGTGTTAATCACAAAGGATCAATCATCAAAAGTGTGTTAGCATTTTTCGATATTCTAACTGGTTATTTTTTAATTAATCTGTCAAGTTCGAGCAGCAAAGAATGCGCGATGGGCATTGCATTGTGGATCGCCACGGCTGAAATGTTATAAATTTCAAAAATCCCCGACACACTTTTGTTTCACAACATCTAAGGAATGTTGTGGCCAAATTTCACAGAAATCTTCCAAATTTTGGTACCCTATTAATTCATTTGTTTGCCGAAATGACGCATGGTCATTTTTGCGGTCATTTTTGCAATTTTCTTTTGTGTAATTAAAAAAAACTGGTAATTCATATTTTTTCCCGAAATCTACATTTATTAAGCTTTCCAACGACACACAGTTTGCTTGGCTCGTATACGAATTTTTTCCCGGTGGACACAAGTAGACACCCGCGAAGGTCCGGAGTAACCTTAAAGAAAATAACAAACGATGTATGAAGTCTTGCGAGAACGTAATTTTACAGACGCTCAACACTTACGTTTACGACGCTCAAAGAAAATACACAACAGTAGAAATCCACTTTTATGCTAAGCCTGAAAAAGGCCATTCAACCTTCTGAGGTCATCGATGTTGACACTACCTTGTTTTGGTCCGAATTGAAAACTGAAAACGTATTTACAAATGGCAAGTTGTTTTCGTCCTGTTTTTAACTGTTATCTTGTGCAAACCGTTAAATGTATGGTCGAAACGAGATGCTTATAAAATGACAGCTTGTGATTTGAACACAGTCCTTAAATAGTTCGTGCCCGGCTCGAAGGACCATTTTCCTTCCTCGACCTGTTGGTGCAGGATTGAACTTTAATGAGGAACTATCGTTCATACTCCGATCACCATCCGAGTATTTTTAAAAAATGCTAGTTACGTAGGAAAAGTGCGTAAATCGTAAATTTAACTGGATTGGAAACTAACCGGGTAACGAACAACACTGAAATCGGAAAGAACTGTTACATTTATCACGTACTGCACGTTCCTAAGCCAACAAGTAATAGCTTCCTGCGCCTATCAAAACGCAAAATGGAAAATGAACGAAGCTGTCGTAAGACTTGGAAATCAACGCGAAGCCTTGTTTTCAAATTTGATTTGAACCAATTGGGCCGTGGAGAATGTGCTCCGTTTGGTCTGAATTGGACTATCATTTTAGGACAGTTGAAAGATATAGGAAAGATTTTGCCAGAAGACACACACTGAGATAATCTTATTCGCAGGTGTGAATTCTGGTCTCCATTCTAATGCCGGCTGCGATTGAAATACGCTAAGGTTGACAGTAACATTTCCAGCCATACAGAAGATTTAGTTTGGTTTTGAAGATAACTGCTGTTTCGTCGTCTGCTGTGTCAAGTCGTGAGTACTTCCCACCAACACTGCATACACGTATTTGGAGTGTACACTGCACAATATATCGTCACCTTCGTTTAGCTCCCCTTTTTGCGGACTTACAGCGGCCGGTAGAAGGTCGTGTAGAGTTTTGCGGACTGAGCCCTCTAACAGTCATGTTTTCATCAGGAGTTAACCGCGTCAACGAAATTCTGCGTTGGGAGAAGTAACTTTTTCCTGATTTAATACCTTTGCTAACAGCATTATCAGCGCTAGAGGCCGTCAATTTTTCTTTCGCAGCTTTAGCAAAGTGGTCCTTGCACGGTGGGTCAAACGTTCTAGCTAATTCAACGATATCGTAACACTCCGAGGCTTTAAGTGTGTACTGGTTGCGCAGGGCCTGAACCGAGGTGGCCACTTTCCGTGTACTGGTGCATGAGGGTCTGTGAGTAACCGCTGGTCTTGGACTGCAGGCTTCACATGTGGGCGCTGGAGCTTTTTTACTGTCATCACTCGCTTGCAGGTTAATAAACTGCGATGCATTTCGAAGCTTCTTGGAGTTCCCTTCGCTGTTTGAAGTCTTCGAGCTCGGAGCACGAGTTCTGGGTTTCGGCAGGGGTCGTGCCTCAGGATAAAGCGAACCAGGGACAAATGAAATCCCCAGTTGATACCCGCTGTTACGGAATGTTTGCACGCTATCTGAACCATCATCAGAAACAGAAATCGCCTGATTCGATAAGCTTGTCTTTCCAGCTGACGAAGAGCGTTTAAGTCTATTGACAGCCGACTTCACTCGGTACAGCTGAGGCGCGTTAACTTTTGCGGACTGTGTTCTATAGTTCGAGGTACCATTGGACATTTGCCGAGAGATTTTTTGCGACGATCCTTTACCCGAACTAGTACCCTCGGTTCCCTGTCTAACTTTCTCTTCTTTGTATATCTCCCAAAGCACCGACTCTTCCTTCAAATCTTCCAGCTCTTTTAATCTTTGCATAAACGGATCCATTTTCTTCGAGCCTCTAAAACAAGCGTCCTCAACAGTTTCGTCGACCCAAGTCTCGGGATAAGGGTCGTGAAATCTGAAGTCGAAATCCTCTGGGGAGAGCTGATCGGGAACAAAGAGCTTTTCAAAGTGAGGATCGCTTTCTTCCCATTCCTGCTTTGCTTGGGCATCAGCTTCAGCCAAGTCATTCTCAAGTTTCTTTGGATCCATGCTCTTGCTTGAGCGTTTAATGCTAGAGCGAGAAGAGGGGCGTAAGGGCGGAGACGGAGAAATATTGCGGGAAGGAGGGGCAGAGGATGAAGGGCGTGGCATAGGTACAGGACTGCTGGTGCCCCTGTAATGGAACAAAGATAAGAAAAACAATCAGTTATATCGCCATTTTATCCAGTTTGAAAAAACTTTGCCTACCTTTCTTGTCTGCTGCAGGGTCTTGCTAGGTAACTAGCGCACGTGGGTCCCAAGTCGTTACACGGTTCATACGGAGCTTCAGTTGCGGGAATTTCTCTCTTGCTCATAGCTGCAGCCAGTTGACTGCGGCGAAGGGCGGGGCTTGCAATTCCTTCATTGTTCATGTGATGCTGTGGGCAACAAAAACAAAGCATTATTACTTCCATTTCCTATGTGGGGACAAATTCATCTCTACTCAATTCCGTCAACAACAAGTAGCGCACGGTGACGGAGATTGTCGTGTTAATCGGAGAAGTTGCGAAGAAGACCCTTGGGGAGCGCGACAATGCGGGGTTTCTGCAGTTACATTTATATTAATTAAATGTTTAAGACGTGACCTGGAATTCCACTGATATGGAGAAAGAAGTACAGAACGCTGGGACTCAGTTGCAGTTGGAGCGTACATTTACTCAGACTGTGACCTTAAACATTATTGCTACTTAGAACTCTTAAAAATCTTGGACAAAATAAAGACTAAGAAAACGCTTTTAACCCTGAGGTGCAATAATAACACTACTTGTAAGTATGGACTTACACTCAGGTATGTGCATTTGTTTATCCCCAGACTGAGGTTTCACCAGGCCTACCAGTCGACAGCTGTTTCGTCCTTTTTGGGACTCGTTAGTTAAACCAACCTACCCTCAACGGTAGTACCGTAGTAACGAGTCGCAACTAACTAGGACGAAACAGCTGTCCACTGCTAGGCCTGGTGAAACCTCAGTCTCGAGATGAGCAAATGCACATACCTGAGTGTAAGTCCGTACTTAAAAAAGTGTTAAAATAAAGACATTCCAACTAAATCTCAGCCTAAGTATCTTCTTAGTACATTCTTGACTTTTCGGCCAACCTCAGCCTCAACGTTCTTATTAAAAAAAAATTCTCGTAAATAAAAAAACAGGGCGTTAACGCTCACGAAGATCATCGTTAATTTTTGCGAGCAGTGTTTTTAACAAGAACTTTTCAAAAGCACTGGGTAATTCTGATTGCAATTGTAGATCCTTAACTAATAATTTCACTGAGAAACAAGACATAAATACTCACGGTGATGAGTTACGAATCAATTCTTGCTGTGCTCGGAACTGACTGACCGGTTTATTACGATTCGCCTAAATGTCTAAATAGTCCTCGTACTTCATCGGCAAAATGTTCTTACAAATTGAGCTATCCAGCTAACTGGAAACAGGTCACTTATATTTTCATGACGAATAAGTGGAAGTGCTAACATTATTTTTAAAGGTGCTAAAACACTTTCACTTTTTAGTTTTACATCTTTCATCTCCACCGATTCGTGTATAATTTATGGTCAATTTAAAATAACCACTTTCACTTAAAACATTTCACGAGAAAACGCTTAATTCTTGTTTATTTCCCTTTACTTAGTGGAGCTTATGTTTCATTCTCATAATGTTTTAGAATAAATTTTAGAATATATTTCCAAAAAACGAGAACTGCATTCATTATTAAATCTGTCCTAACTTTGTAGGTATATTTTAGCTTCAAGCCAGAACCGAACTATATACAGTCTGAAAATTCACCAAAAACACACCTAGATATTTTTTAGCAACACACCACACAAAACTCAAATTCAACTAACATTTGCTCAAAATAATAAATTATTAAACACAAGTGGAGAAACAAAATAGTCACCACTTCATAGGTCGTATAGTCGAAAGAAGTTGGGGTATTTTCCAGATTTTCAGTGAATTCATTTCATCTAGCTATAATATTATAGGCAATGTCAGTTTTAAACCCGTATCGTGTTGAAAACTACCTGACCGAGAATTCACCGTCTACTATGAATTTCATGCCAGTAAGACTGTCTTGCATCAGTTTCCGGTGTAACTTGAATATTTACGGTCTTAATTCTTGCTAATGCTTAATGTAGAAGCAAGAAGTTTCTTGTTTAATTTCTCCTAGGAGAAGAGGGATGACTTTCAATCGCGAAATCTGTTTTAAAAGATTCCAATCCGCATTTGACAATGTTCCCTTATCATCGAGTTTCTCATTTTAAAATGAAAGGAAATCTTTGTAAGCTATGACTTCGGACAATTGAAAACAAAACCACAAGGCATTTCATACATGTCTACATGTAATCTTACCGCCGCTTCTCCACGTTGTTGATAAATGAAGTGAGAAACAAAACAGCCACTTTTAAAACTTTACAACCACTGAACAGCTGTTCATTCTCACCTATTTAACTCTATTTCCACTTTTAAAGTAAACAACGCATACTATCTGCCGATGAACAGTTACCGGGTAACAAGTCAACCATTTACACAATTTAAACAGAACGAAAAGTTCAGCTCAGTGTGTTGACTTTAAAGAAAAAGGGTAATATATCTCTGTACTAAAAACTCCAAACAAGAACTGATCAAAGAAATTATCACGTACTGATAATCGTTCTGTCAAGTACCAGAAATAAACCATCTGAACAGAGATCAGAAAATGATTTCAGTTTGTAGAAGGAGTGGGGAATGATTGGGAAATTTTAGGTGATGATTTGTTTCGATTCCCTAGACTACGAGCACTCTATTTTTTCACTCAGGGGTAGTCGATCAAAATGAAGGCGCGAGCGGCAGGCGATTTTCGTGATCGCTGGCGTGTTCATCCCTGCGTGAAAAGAAAGAGGGAGTGCTCGTAGTCTACGTTTCCTTGGAACGCCCGTCGTTCAAAAATACTGCTTCATTGCATTTGGCAAAATATTGACGAATTAGCGACGCCACAGGACAAAAAAAACTGGTTGGATGTTTTTGTTTGTTTATTCTGTTTTTGAGTTGTTTTTTTTTTATTGGCCATCCATAGACCCCGAAAAGGTTACTCAAGGCAGGCGTGCCTCCCAACGTCATTGCTCATGTTTCAGAATCTAGGTTTTTAAAGAAGTAGACCTTTTTTTTTTTTTTTTTTTTTTTTTTTTTTTTTTTAATTATAAAGTACCTGTCTTTTCAAACATTACGTTATTTACAGATACAAAAGCTTTACATTTAAGACGATAAGTATACAAAACAGAAAAACTGAGGTAAATAGACAACTTCATGACGACTACAAAGACTAATTTACGGGAAAAAAAGAAGCAGAAAAAACAATAATAAAATAAATAAATAAAATAAAGTGCCTTACGAAATTTCACCGAAAAGAGATTTAGAGTTGAATTTGAGACTTTGAACTACTTTTTTCGATAGATATTTTATCTTTTAGGAGGGCTAGGAAGGTTTCGAAGTAGTAGTGTTGTTCATCTTTCGAGGCAGTGTAGATATAGTATTTAGCAATAAGTACACAGAGGTTTAAGCCAAGTCGTAAAGGAGAGTTAATTGTAAAACCATAGATAATGTTTTTCTCGTGTAACTCAATGGAATCATCATTTTTGACGTTCCACCACGTAGCAAACGTATTCCAGAAAGCCTGAACATTCGGACAAGAGACAAAAAGATGTCTCAGAGTTTGCGTTTGCGTGCATAGGTGACATTTATCATGATCCTTGATTTTATCCCTGTAAAGGGTGGAATTGGTTGGTAAAATATGATGGATAATTTTGAATTGGAAGATAGAAAGTCGAATGTCTTTTGTTACTTTAAAAGGAATATCGTAGATAGCGCGTATTGTGCTATCGTCCAGGCTCAATTGCCTCATTCTTCTTTCTGCAGTCGGAGTTTCAAACTTTTTGTCTATAAGAATTTTGGTAGCCACTTTGCATGACAATTTACCGATATCTATCTTCTGGTTATGATCCGATTTGCGCTGCGCTTCGTCAGCAGAGCTTTTTAGTAAACGGATCCAACTGGCGGGTATGGCATTACATAAACCACAGTACTTAAGAAATGTTGTTTTGATTTGGAATTTAGTATAGAAATCATTAAATGTTAAGAAGTTGTTTCCACAGAAGATATCTTTGATTCGGACGACTCCCGATTCATGCCATTTTCTATAATACACGGAGAAGCCTTCAATTTTGATAAAAGAGTTGTTCCATATGATTTCATTAAATATTTGTTCTTTTGTTTCTGGAGTGTGTTGGTTAATAGTCTGCCAGATGTAAAATACGTCTTTGTAAAAGTCAATTGGAATATCTATTTTAAGCGATTTTAGGTTATAGTTGCATTCGAATAGGAAAGGTCCTAAATCATCTCGTACTGTATAACGAACAACACTACATTTGAGAGTTCGCTGAGGGCGTTTATTAGATATAAGGCGTTGAATAGACAGAGGCCTTTATTATGTTTTCCCAAACAAGTATTAAAACCAAGGTTCAACTTTTCTTGACTTCAAAGGCTGCTGTACAATGAAAGTGAAACAACTCTACATCAGTTTCTACAACGTAGTTCTCTATATCCATGGCACCAAATCGTTTACTACATTTAATTTCACTGTCATCAGTTGGTAGATTGATCCTGACAGATGTCAGATTCCAAGCAAATATTTACATGAAGTAATTAAAGCACATTCAAGCCAAGCTTAAGCTCAAAAGATATCTTTTTGTTTCACAAAACATAATAATAAGGTGCAAAAAATACCAGCAAACTTAAAGTAGAGGTCAAAACATTTCATCACACTTTCAAATAGTAGAAATGCACTGTGATCAGAATATTCAAATTAATAAATTATTTGGTGCATGCAGTTATAGTTTACAACAGGAACATGACATCTTAAGCTCAAATTATCTGTTCTGTAACTAATATTGTCTTAAGAATAAATCTGGCAACCATTGCAACGAAAATGAAATGTACAGTAATAAACATTTCACGTTTTCACTATTTAAGCCTGAAAGAGCTGAAACCACAAAAAAGCAATATTTACCTTAAATGGGTATAAGCACTGAGCCTTGACGACAACAAAAAAAATTTGCTAAGCCTTTTCTGTATTTCGAATGGGTAATAATGTGACCACAGCCATCAACTTGTAAATTAATTTAGCATTGAGGTAAACATACAGTACCTTGAAGCTATAGATTCTGTGCCAATTCATGCACTGGTTAACATCTCGCACTTGTTGTGTCAGCCGCTTGAAGAGTTGCTTTGAAGAAAGAAAAAAGAACAAGCTGAGCATGTACATTAAACTACTTTCCCTGATGAAATAATATGTTAATACATGTATGTTTTCTTAATAAGTCTGTAAAAATGTCTTAAGAGTACAGGTGCCCTGCAGTATAAATTGAACAAGTCAATATTACCACCTACATATATGGTACATGTAGTTCATGAATTTAAAAACAATTCCAACAGTATTATTAGAATATTCAAGTGCGGATCTGTGGACACATTTATTTTTTCAACACTTCACAGAATTTTCACACCTCTCTTGAAATGTGAGGATGATGATGACCTGTTAATAGCCAAAACAAAAGTTCACCCATACATGTACTGCAGTAAGGTTCAAAGAAGTTAATCTCAAACTACCTGTTTTTCAAACTATTTTTAGTACTGTCATCATAATTATATTTAATTCAGGAGACTAGCAAATAAAAGCTAAATTTTATTAAAACCAAAACTTCTTGATCAACAAAACATTTAATTGCAAGGCGGACAGCTTGTTTCTTACCAATGTCAGTTTGAACTCCTTGGCAGTACCTACCAAACCAAAAAAATAAAGTTATAAACATTTTGAATGGGTTTCTTGCACCCCCCCTCAGGGGGGGGGGGGAGGTGCTCAGGTATATTAGTGATGGGGATGTGTGAATGAAGCCCAATTTTCATACCCAAAATAGTCACACTGAGCTAAAACTGGAGCCAAATACAACAAAATCCAATGGACTAGACAACCTTAGAGCACAACTCCTTTTATCCACATAAATAAAACACCGGGAGTCCAAACAGTTAAGGCTTAACCTTCCTTTCTGATGCAATTGTTTGACATAAAATTGAGAATGCTGAGGTATGCACACTCTTCAACAACCCTAAAAAAGTCCTGCCAAAATCTTTGTACCCAAAATAAGTCCACCAAAAAAACACAACTTCTAACCACCCCCCTCCCCCCCCCCAAAAAAGGTCCAAATCCCTAATACTTGATAGATTATTTACAAGTAAAGTTGCACTTAGCCTAAATAGCTGGACATTACATGGAGAAGGAGCATTACAATCTCCAATCCCGGCCCCCATCATGAATGGGATGCTTATCCATCACAGGGTTTTTTTTTTTTTTGCATCCATCACAGAGTTACCCCTCATATTTTTTCATTGCTATGCCAAAGGGTCCTCAAATTGAAAGACTGACATGCTGTTCACTGCTACAAGATTCCATGGATTAAAACAGATGCGCACACTGCTACTTTTGGGATGGAGAGTACATTTGAGTGACCAAAAAACTATTGTCAATAAGGATTTCTGTGTAACAGGCCCCTTGAACCTATTGTTAACCCTTCAAGTCCCAATAGTGACAAGCGTCTAATTTTTCCTTACAGTATTACTACTTGATCAAACATACAGGTCATGAGAATAAAGATAAATTGATCACCAATGATCAAATGTCTTGATTTTTAACCAAATTCTCCCTTCTAGTAACATAAGAAATATAAGGAGAATACTGAGGAGAATATGGATGTTAATACTGTGCATAAAAGGGTTAAGGTGGGGTAAAGCTAATAACACAATAATAATTATAACACAAGATTAGTATCGCAGGACGTGGGTTTGTATCATTTTTTTCTTTCACTGAAGTTAACCTTGGCTGCTTTCAAACTGTAACTTTAAAGTGTAGCAGTGAGCTTCCCAACAAGACGAACAAAGACGTTGACATATTGATGTTGACATGACGTTGTATTTTGGTCTGGGGAAAGTTGAAAAAGAATGGGAATATTTTTTATTGTTTATTTGTTTGTGTGCTTCACCATAACCACCACCACCACCATCATCATCATCATCATCATCATCGTCACCATCATCATCATCACCACCATCATCATCATTGTGTGACTGCAGTGGAGGCATTCAATTCCACAATTTTCTGTCATTCATCGCAAATTGCTAACAGCTATAGTATACAGCCTGAATCAGAACGGACTTTGTCCCAAAGAAGGATGCAAAAATTTAATCCAACAGATTGATGATCAGTAAACTACAGTGTATTTTGAAAACCTGTCAGTTAGAGGATTAAATTATTTATGATACGGGCTGTGATTTTAATCTCGAAAGTAAAGGTTAAGATATATTCTTTCGTCGCTCATCAGCAGAACATTACTAACCATTAATTTCATCATCACTGTCTTCCAAAAATCCCCGCGCAGATGAACAACGAAGAGGGGTTGTACTCTTTGCTCGACCATTCTGCAAAACATTTTAAATTAAAATTCAGCGAAAGATCGTATCCCTCTATCGCGATAAAAATTAAATACCGGCTTAACTGGATTACACTAGAAACAACTTCAAATAATTTCCTGACGTTTAGAGCAAAAGTGTTAGACAAATTTCCGCCAAAAGAATAAAATTTCCTCACCCTTGTCCCGCTAGCCGATTGTTGACGGTGCTGATGTGGAATATGTTTCACTCTGCCGCGAATCCAATCTTTGTTCAAACTTTTACCGCTGAAAGTAAAACAGAAGAATACCTTACAACCACCTCAGACACCGACAAATCAATTCCTGGTCATAACAACAAAGATCAAACGATGAATCTGAAGTTTTAAACCGCAGCAACGATGCTCTGTCAACAAAACCTGTGAAAGAAATTTCTGTGCGTGACTGTAGTAGAAGGGTTCGGAATTTGCCAATTCTGAGCGTAGACAGCGCACACAGAAGGCTTAACCGCGACATATTGAATTGGAACAGCCATATTGCAGTTGCCATACTTACAAGCTGCAGTTTTCATGGCTCATTGGATAAATTCATTGGTTGCTATTCAACTTCAAGCATGCTCAACCTTTTGAAATTTTGCACCGCGCTCTCAAGGGAGCGTTGATCCATGATGTCACTAAGAATACAATCAATAATCGATCGCAATAAACCGACTGTTTCCGAAATTTGACGAAAACTAACACAGTAGTGGAATGCAAATGAAATCGAGGGTGGATTTTCAAATAAATTACACGCTCCAAATACATGTATAAACAGGAAGTTTTAACTTAAGCAGGGACTACCCCGAATAGGAATAAAAATAAACAACACTTAAAGCAAGTTTGGAGGAAATTATGGCTATACAGTAAATTCATGCGTGATGTTTTTTTTTTTTTACTTTCTTGAAGCTTCAACTCTCTTGAAGTCTAGGACAACCTTTTTTGTTAAGTACAAATTTAGATGCAAATGAATTATTGGCGATTTGAAAAGTATTAAAATATTAAACTGCAGGATCTCTATTTCCTAGTGAAGTTATTTTAGGTCCTCCTACTGACGCGTGCAGAAGAGAGTAAACATCACACCACACTGATGACGAACATTAATTTTCATTGAAAAAAAAACTTCCTGTTTGCAAACCGTGCTAACTCCAGGTCATCAAAGGTGAACTGAGATTTACATGCATTGTTTGCGAATTTTTATAAAAATCGTTCCGTGTCCTTGATTGGCACCTACACTACTTCCGGCTAATGGCAACTCGCCAAAACATTGCACACCGAGTACTGTCAAACGGTAACTCAGAAAACGACACCTGTACATTTCACAGCCTGAATTCCATTGAGTGAACTAAACTGAGCAGTCTTCTTCTCTGTGAATCAGCCTTTCATGACCAGGATTGCGTGACACACGAACGAACAAATATGATCTTGGCGGTGGTTTTACTCATGGCCTCATTACTCTTCACCAACTCAGGTCAGTCAATTTCTGTACTGTAATGATTTGCTCTTGTACAGTAGGATGCCCAGTATCCGACCGATAAAACTTCAACTTAAATTTTCGTGTCAATCGTAGAAATTGACGAAAAACTGAAGTATTCCGAAAAAAAAGTATATTATTTCAGCTTTCGTTTCGGCTTTCGATGCTTGCTTTAATGCATGGTTCAATTCTACCTGTTACCATCTCTCCCCTGGGCATAGCCCGGGGGATTTGCAATTTTTTTCTCACTTGGCGGTCTATTCCCCAACCCCGGGCAGGCAGAAAGAGACAATTCCCCACCCCGGGACTCCTCAGCGACCACAAATACGTTGTTTTGTGTACAAAATATGGATGACGATATTGATTTCCGTACAATAGCAAAACCAGAAGTTTTGACAAGAACTTAAACGCTTTTCCAAAGTTTATTGAACACGGGATTCTACACGTATAATGTAATAAAAACATGAACAGTATATTTTCAAAAGGAAACTGAAGAAAAAATCCTAACAGCAGTGGCGTACGGCTGGCGAGTAAAGAAATGTTCTTCGCCACGTGTTTTATTCTAATTATAGCACATACGCACAAGAGGCCCGTGAACAAATTGATGGCAGCATTTAAAGGAATTTTCTTAGCCTGTTTTATAAAAACACTGGACTAAGATCTCTGTTTATAAATACGCTGAAGAAATATTTCTTTGTTTGTGATGAACGCCATCCCATTTGAATACGTATCAAACGCACATTCGTTTAACGAGCTGTAATTAAGGTACCTTTGAATACAGATTTTCATTTTGAGAGAGTATTCTTCCCTATTTACAAATTCTACAGATTTTCCCTGGAAATAGGCAGTCTTCTCCACGTGGTCCGGCGCCATTGCGTCAACCGAGAACTGAAACAACAAGAAGTTTATATTGTCGATTTGCCCTCTACCCCCGGGACAAGACCGCTTCAAACATTTCCCCATCCCCAGGCCTGAAGGGCTGGACTTGTTCCCGGGGTTGCCCGGGGGGGGGGGATGGTGCCTAATGGCCTTAATGCTTAACGGAGACAAATAGAAGACGCCGTTTCGTTTAGCTGAGTAAAACGTCGAGGGGTAAATTTGACGTTTTTCACTGCATAGTTAAATTACCGTACTGGTTCAAATGAATGTCTGTTACATGTGATATTTTCGAGGAAAAATCAAGAGATTTGGTGTTATTAGAATTGAAGAAATCAAGTGGTCAGAACCTTATCGAATTTCTAATTAGATTAAAAAATTTTAGGAAAATAGGAGTTACAGATTGAAATAGTTTTCATTTTAAGTTTCGAGCTAGGGTGCCCCGTACCTGACCAGTTTTTTGTTGTTGTCCAAAATTACTTTATAAGACCTATACAAAATTAATTTCGCTACTTCAACTAATCTCAGAACTATTACTAAAATGGCTAGCCACAGAAAAGTCTATTATTCGAACCAGGCAAACCATTTTCCGTGTGTTTGTCAGCCACGAAAGCCATGTTTAACAGAAGGTCACGAAAATTTGATTCAAATTTCGAAAATTTTTATTTCCTCTGTAGAAACAACAAAAAAGTTGTAAATTCCCAATAGAAAAGGAAACTCTGGCATATCGAGCACCGCTAAAAGTCTGCTTCGGTTTCGTACATTCCTTGCACCTTTGGGTGCAAGGAAAGTACATACATAAGCCTCTTCTCGCTATTCAAGAATTTTCTGATGCTAAAATCCCCACCGTTTCCGAAATCTTCGTTAAATTTGGTGCAGTTTGATGGTCAATTTATTGAAATTTGTAAAAATTTGCTGTAGGTGTTACGACTGAGAAGTTTGCGTTTCTCTTAATAATATCCTGCGTTTTATTACCTGTTCGGGTCAGTTGCGTCCCCACCGACTGGAAAAGTTGTCAAAACTAAGCATAGATACGAAAATTGAAGGCTCTTGCGGCTAAAAATCAAACAAAACAAGTAGAAAGAACTCAATTCTCAGCATTGGTCGCACGGCCTCCTATGAACCCAGCATATAACCCGGCATTAGTTCTGTAGATTCTACTTTCGCTCGGTGACGTCACTGAGTGACAGGCTTCGCTCGGACAACGAAAATTTTCGTGTCGATGTATTGAAATTTGATCAAATTCGTGGCAGCCCGAAACACAAGAATTCTCAAAATCTTATAAAACCAATAGTTTAACGTTGCCTTGCAGTTTTCAAGCTTAAGTGTCATCTCAATAATTCTGAGGAGAACTAGGAATATTGATTTTATTGTCTGCTTTAATTCTTGTACGGAATTTTGTGGCCTAAAGAGGGAAACCGACATGCATGTAGAGAGGAACGCATATTAGGTTTAATTTGTAATTTTAGGAAAAATTTTTCTGAATCGATAATTCTGTTCTGAATTTTTGCAAACTCATTTTATCGCAGTATAGAGAACGCCTAGCTGCTCTCCTGCTTTAAGCCATCTTAGACTTCTCTATACCTTATTAACAATCCATTTCTTTATAGAAACTACAAACACCATGGTTACAAGCAAGAATAACATGCAAGAGTAAGTCTTTGGTTGTTGTTGTCGTTGTTGTTGTTGTTGTTGTTTTTTTTTTTACTTTTGCGACAGTCATTTTTTCTATGAGAACTTTTTTATAAGAACAACAGGGCTAACGGAGAAAAGCCAAACAGTTGAAAAAAAGAGAAAAAAAAAGAAAGGACATGCTTATAACGTACTGGAAGTCTAAAATTTAGTAAAAAGTTTTCCGCAGTTCACTTTGAGAAAGCAAAACTAAACCAGACGGCGTGGCAAATTTATTTTATGGTTGATCTGAATTATTAAGCTGGTCCACAACGAAAAACAGCATTCTGTTTAGTTGCTTAGTCCAAATTTTGCCATACCGTTCGTATTGTTTATAGTTTTCGGCGGAGAGAAACGACAGCCGGAAATACGTCTGCGTTCGCAAGCTATATTGTTTAAAGTCCCAATTTTTGCTAGAACTTTGTTATATACCGACCGCTAAGATGGACCGCTCACGATTTGTTTTCACTAACATGTGTTTGGAAAGAACTGTTTTGGGAATGAAGGAACGAACGAGCTAACGAACGAACGAACGAACGAACAAACAAACGAACGAACGAAAGAACGAACGAACGAACGAGCGGAAGAACGAACAAACGAACGAACCAACGAACCAACGAACCAACGAACCAACGAACCAACGAACCAACGAACCAACGAACAAACGAGCGGGCGGACGGACGGATGGATGAATGTTTATTTCCCATAATTCAATATAAAGATATACAAATGTTACAATTTATTTTCTCTGGACAAGAGAAAGAACCATGGGCTATTGCCAAGTAGCCTTCCTTTATGGTAACTTAAGATCTATCTTAGTGACATTCGGTCTAAGGTATCAGTCATTGGCATTTACGACTAAAATTGCTGTGGTCATGTAATTATGATCACTCACTTGCATCTGACTAGAAAAATCACTAGGATAACAAAAACTGTTTCATTTTCCTTTTTGAAAATTTTAATAGAAGGCGACGTTTCAATTGAGTGGTTAATGGTATTCTGTTCTAGATATACATTAAGTTTTTGTTTCTAGAATTTGTTCTACGATTAACAGACTTATGATTTGATTCCCTAGTATTATATTCATAAATTTTGAAATATTCTGTTTGTGTCCAGTAGGAAGCTTTTAAGACCTTTTAACTAAAATATCTCAAATCGTTTATCATGACAAATCTTACTCGTTTGAGACTGATTTTGGTTGATTTATCAGGTTTAATGAAAAAAAAAACATATTTGAAACAAAATGTCCTTTTCGTTAACTAAAATATCTCAAATCGTTTATCATGACAAATCTTACTCGTTTGAGACTGATTTTGGTTGATTTATCAGGTTTAATGAAAAAAAAAACATATTTGAAACAAAATGTCCTTTTCGTTAACCCTTTCCCGTCCGATTTTTTTCCTTAAAAAACGCATTTTTTACCGTTAAAGCGGTTTTTTGAGTGCTATGTTGCCAAATGCCACTAAACTTTGCTACAAAAGCGTTTTCTTACAATTTAGCTAGATTTTGAGCTAGCTTCTGTTGTAAATTGTACAATATTTTTGATTTCACGCATGCGCATAAGCCAAAATTTGGACTTTTTTTGCTGATTCATTTCCAATTTTTTTCTCGCTTCTTTTGCTTTCCTTTTTCTCTCCCTTTCTTTTCTCTTTATCTTCTACACCTTATCCCCTTTCTATCACTGGAAAAGTTTTGGCCTCAGTCCTTCAAAAAACCTGGAAATGGAACATTGATCAACTAGGTGACTTGGCCTATTTTCCCCCAACTTTGCACCCAAAATTGGACACGTTTTTTCTGGTATAGCTCTACCAGAATTTAGTCGATATTCAAAATGGACACACACATTGATGGATCTGTCCTTGCTGTATTAGCTGCTTATCAAAACAATTTGGTAACGTCAAAAATGATGACATCAGGAGTGGTTCAATGGTTCCCGACGTTAACGTCGGGAAGATACTAGTCTTGACGGGAAAGAGTTTTAAAGTGTTCCCAGCGTACAGTTTTGAGGAAGCTTTTGCAACTGAACGAAATATGAAAAAATTATGTTTGTATTTAACTTTCGTCTTTTAGCTTGCGTCCGAACTGGTTGGTATAGATGAAACTGCTCTACGCAAATTTGTTTGATTGAACTTTGAGCTTGTTTGGTGCCTTCCTTATAACTCTTCAGACCTCACCTCCGGCTTGGGCTAATTTTCTTTTTACGCCCACTTCAAGATGGCGGAGGAAGCTTTTGCAACTGAACGAAATATGAAAAAATTATGTTTGTATTTAACTTTCGTCTTTTAGCTTGCGTCCGAACTGGCTGGTGTAGATGAAACTGCTCTACGCAAATTTGTTTGATTGAACTTTGAGCTTGTTTGGTGCCTTCCTTATAGCTTTTAGACCTCACCTCCGGCTTGGGCTAATTTTCTTTTTACGCCCACTTCAAGATGGCGGCCAATTAGCGTTTTTAGCAACAAAAAAGAAAACAACTGTTAAAACAATTAATAAATTCCTTGGATTCAAAACAGTTCTCTGCTGCTTCTCTAAATTTACCTTAACGAAATGTCAGTTTCTCAAATAGCCTTTTTTATCGTTTATCTCTTGACACCTTGCATTATGCGAACGCTGGTGGTTTTCTAGAATAATCAACCATGATTTGTCCAAACGTAAATTGCGACTTATTGCTGAAGCCAAATGGTAAAACAGCGGCTAATTTTGAATGTTTGACGCCTTATGGACCTAATATGGACATAATAGGTTTTTCCAGGAGCCATAATCGTTTCATCCGTCTGACGGGGAAATCCTCGTCCGACATATCCGACACATCTTCGCTACAGGATTTGTCTAAAATATTCTCACTGCCATCATCGTAATCACTTGAATAACCCTCATATTAAGAGTCACTATCCAGAAAGCTCTCCTCAAGGGCTTGCCTAAAATTTGCAAGTGACAGTGATGACAGAAACTGAATTTCTTCAACTCTTATCAAGGTAATTTCCGACGCCATTTTGTTTGTTTTTCTTTGCGCAGAGTCCTTGCAACATACAAGCGCGTGTGTCACGCGCGATGACGCATTTTTTCTAAGAATAGCACATTTGTCTTTTTCGATGGGGCTAACGCCACTACTGAAAATGGTATTTAATTAGGGTCTCCGTCCCCGATTATGGCTCCTAGCTGTTCAAGATAATGAAAAACACAAATGTCTGCCATCTTGAAGTGGTCGTAAAAAGAAAATTGGCCTGACTCGGTGAAAAGGACTTGCAAAATAAAATCGACTGATATTTCCCTAAAAGAAGTAACAAGCTGGTCCAATAACATCTACCCTTTTTACATCACATCAGTAAAAATTATTGAGTATACTGCAAGCATATTTCGAAATTGACGCAATTATTTAAAAAAACCTGAAAACATTGTAGCCTTCAATGTTATCCTATAGGCCCATGGCCTTCAAGCCGGGTACCGGCTTGATACTCCCCTTACAGAACTATAAAGCTTCTTTATTGTTATTGAGTCAGTCACTTGACTTGTGCCAGCAATCGTTCGGATTAGCTCCGTACCAAGAGAGGATGAACTAAGAGAGTGAATCCCAGTGCCCCGTGATAATTACTCGAAATTTATTATTGGCTCGCACCCATCCTGCGAAGGTTATTTTTATCTGTTGTTTCCATGTCAACAATCTAAAATTACATGACGTCATTCGTACAGACCAATGAGATATCGTCCTTAAAATAACCACGCAGTATGACACAGAACCAAAAATAGATTTCAAATAATTCCCATCGGAAGAGGCCCATGTGTGGGGGATTCGCTCTCTTCATTCATCCTCTCTTGCTCCCTACCTATGTCACCAATCTTTAGTATTAACTTAAGAAGCCAAAAGACATGCATGTTTGTACAGATGGAAATCCAAAATATTAGCCCATTTTGGTTTAAAATTAAAACTACTCTTAAACTGAAGTTACGTGCCCTTGGCCACAGATGGAAACGGATTGCAACTTGGAAAAAATCGGGCCGCTTTTCTCAAGTTTTTCCTCGTGTCTAACAAATACCGTTACAAACACATCATTCATATTTTGTTTTTCTTTAAAGAACTCACTTCGATCACATCTAGATCTTCCTCTTGGAGTTCTAAGACTACTTTGTGTGTAAGAAAGTGCACGTAATTTTGGTTTAGTCGAATTTTGACCCCAAGACATAAAAAAATCCGTGACAGAGCCCCTCTAAGTTGCCCCTCTAAGAAGCCTTATAGTTCACCACCAAAAAGTACTCAAGCACTTTAAAAAATACAAAATTAAAACATAGCTCTTTATTTTAGATATGTGCCCGCTGCCAGGACAAAACGGTCTATGTTTAGTGGACCTGTGTGCGTGCCTTATGGCCTTGAGGCTCCCCTGTTCCAAAACGGTGGTTACTGCAAAAACATCATTGGTAATCTACCAGTTTACGGAAGAGACATAAACGAGCTATATGCAAATGAAAATAATTTGCGACGCTTTGAATTGACCATTTACCTCTTTAAACAAATGGTGAAGGCCTTTTTTAGACAGATACAATGGAAATTGACGGACGAGCCGAAGAAGACCAGAGACATGTCATTTGGGGTGCGGCAAAGCTGCCTCGAGCATGTCGACGACATATACTGTCACCACTACTTTAAACGTTGTTACTTCTCATCCAGTCCTCAGCCAGTTTGCAGAGAAGCATGCGAGGTGTTAACAAATCATTGTGACCGAGAGTTCAAAATGGTTTCAGATTTCAATCAGGAGCGGAAAAAATTTCCCGATTGGCCATTCTATTGGGATATCATTAACTGTACAACTCTGCCATTTCGCAATGAATCGAGGAATTGCTATTATCCTGACAAGATACGAGGTCAGTGTAGGAAGTGGGTAGGGGCTATAGACGGTAATGGGGGAACTCAAGGTAAACGTCCTGCAAATGTGACAACTACTGTGATAAGAAAGCCTGGATGAACTCATTTAATACAAAGGTATATGGGATGTGAGAGGGTGTGTTTTCATAACCCTTTCGGTCTGTAATACGGGTCTTTGGACATGTACTTCTTGGCCATCCTTTGCTGAAGAACGATACCCAGGTTGACGGTAAATTACCTAATATTATTATAGCATTTTTTTCAATTTAAATGCTATCTTTTTTATATTCAACTAGAAAACGGATCTACTGCCCTTCTTAATCGCTAGAAAATTAACAGTGAACTCATATTTAACACATCACCAATTGAAATCCTTCGTTGTCGCGGTTGCTTAATTTTAACCTTTAAGTTAATATAGTCATTCCCATTATTTGTCTTTCCCATGTGTTTCCATGAGAAGAGTTGGTACGAGACGAATTTAAAGTTGTGCTTCCATGAACCGCATTTACACACTAACAATTTCTTGATTCATTTTTTCTGTTTCCTAGAAAAACTAAATGTCCTGGCGAATGAAGGTGAGATAAATGGCATTTAACCAAACAATCTAAAATCGTTTATAGTGACAAGTCTTGTCATTAAAGATGTGTTTATTGTTCATCGTGGTGTAAGATAGGTAAGATGAACGTTTATTCGTTTGTCTCACGATGGAATCGCTTTGAGTTAATCAGGTTTACTGGAAAAATAGAGACATTAGAAACAAAAAATCTTTTTCTAAAACCCTTTCCCGCCAGCCTTAACCTGCAATCAGGCCTAATTTTAGCATCGCTTCTCATATTCTTTTACGTGGGTCGCTCGCTAAAATAGGGCCTGATACAATCTCTCACAGGAGTTCGTGTCGGCGGCCAAATCTTGGAATCTCGCAATCTGATTGGCCCTTTAACAATAGAGCTATCAACGGAAGTAAATTGTCCACGAGACTCGCTCACAATTTCGATCAGACTGCCAAACCAAGGGACAAGTCTGCCGAAGTAAAATGTGTTGCGCTAATAAATTCTTGTCGTTCTAGGAGAATTGTCACCATTTCTTTCTCTCCTGAGAATGGCGTTCGGTTTGACGCAAGCTGTCTCTCACCTGGAGCAGAGAAGTACAGCAACAGTGAAGTATGAGTGAAGTAAGCTTATGTATTCCGTTTTATCGCATCGTGTCTCGGAATTTTCATTTGACGGCTTTCAGCTGGTATTTATAACACGAACAGAGTAGTGGTTGTTTCCGCGTTTTACGAAACAAAACGAACAGCAGAGGAACAAGTATCTTTCGCCAAGAATGATCAACAAGTCAACCGATAATTCGGTAAACTTAACGGCAAACTGATGTTTGGCGAGAACTGCATCAAGTCGCAATACAATTTTCAGTTTATTCATTCATTGTTTAATACTTATGTCGTTTTATTGATCTCTGACATTGACATCAAAGGATCTGACTAGTTTTATAATAAATGTTCTTCGTCTTAAAATTCGCTGCGGTTTAGAGATAAAATTCGCTGCTAATCTCAAATATTTATCACTTCTGGAACTAAATTAAATTACAAAATACTCCTTTGTGTATAAACGGTTTTATTTATCTCTTCATTCTAAAGAATGAAACTGAAGGTATTTCTCTTAATTGCCTAAGGTTTTTTAACGCAGAAAATCGGTGACAAATGCGAAGAGAATATTTCCGGATACCACCTGAAATGGGAAAGGATTCAAGCATGCAGCATATTTTGGTACATGACAACCTCGTCGTGTTTTGAATTTTCATTCAGTTTCAGCTCAGACAGAGCAACCATGTACAATATTGGAACCTTAAAGTTAGCAATCGTGTAAATTTGAGTGCTTGTGTCTAGAAGATATATCGTAGCCTATGATTTTCTTATTTTGCCGACATTTGGGTGACTTTTTGCGAATTGCCGTTATGGGAAATTTGCATACCGTGGATCGTGCAAGCAGAAGAAATTTTGATTGGCTGTTTTGTTGAATGTCAATCAATCAAAAACGTGGGCGGTAGATGTTCCGTAGAAGAATTGTATCAGGCTTATTTTTCGTTTCGCCAGTCGCGCCTGAATGTTTCACCGAGCGAAACGAAAATAGAGCCTGATCGCAGGTTACGCCAGCCTTTTTTACTCAAACAAACGCATTTTTTACAGTTAAAGCGGTTTTTTAAGTGCTGTGTTGCCAAATGCCGCTAAACTTTGCTACAAAAGCGTTTTTGAGTCAGCTTCTGTTGTAAATCGTACAATATTTTGCTTTCACGCATGCGCTTAAGCGGATTCATTTCCAAATTTTTTTCTCTCTTCTTTTGCTTACCTTTTTCTCTCCCTTTCTTTTCTCTTTATCTTCTATCCTTTATCCCCTTTCTATCCACTGAAAAAGTTTTGGCCTCAGCCCTTCTGAAAACCTGGAAATCGAACATTGATCAACTAGGTAACTTGGCCTATTTTACCACCATCTTTGCACCCAAAATTGGACAAGTTTTTTCTGGTATAGCTCTGCCAGAATTTGGTCGATATTCAAAATGCACACACGTATGGATGGATCTGTCCTTGCTGTGTTAGCTGCTTAACAAAACAATCTGGTGACGTCAAAAATGATGACGTCACAAGTGGTTCAATGTCTCCTGGTCGAAAACATCCCAAAAATAAGACTCTTGGCGGAAAAGAGTTAAATTAAACTGGCCGTTCTGACCCTCCCCACCCCTAGGTTTCACAAATGTTAGCGCGATCCTGTATTTTTTTCGAGCCGGCGTGACGAAAAATGTGATTGTGTGACACAATATTTTGACTGTAGCATTACTGGATGACATAATGTTTAAACTCTGATGACTCAGCTTATCTTTCTTATCGCTTTTATTTCTGCTGAAAAACGCAAGTTCACTCAAATGTTGAATGTCGGTATAAATTTGCCCACAACTGAGGATGCTTACAGAGGGATGACGAAATATTTACTGCTGCGCCTAGACCGTGAATACAAACAGTGAACATAGCAGTAGAATCAACATATAACGCTCGATAAACACGAGCTCGAGCAGATCGTCAGAGTCTGGGGCACGTTAAGGCATATCTCATGACGTGATGTTTAAATCTGGTTTGCTAACCCGGGAATCCCCATGCAAAGTAAACAAGTTGACTCGGAACGACTACGAACCAGACTACGCACTTACAAAATTACCTCAAACCCAACCAACACCACACGCAAACCACACGAACTAACTTAAAGACTCGTAACAGCTACCTTATTAATTGATCTCCATATTAATGACCGATTCCTTCGTCTTTATGCAATTAAAATCAACTTCTCACGTCAAATTAACACTCATCTCTCTCACTTCTCGAGAACTGTGATGTATCGATGGTGCAATCCACTAATTGCATCATCATACAAGTGCCAATCCCTTCTCTTAATAAGCCACCGTTCCTTACCGCGCTAATAAGCTCCAAACACAGCTGTCGTTTCTCTCCTCGGGAAATACAGGTTACCCAATGAGAAAACTAACAATCCACTTCGGAAACCGTCCCCTCATAAAACGCTAAGGGAAACTGCCTCTCACGCAGCACAATATTACACTGCTGCTATACAAAATGCAACTTTCAAAGCAAATCACATTCACAGAAGCGTGATATGCTCCTCACATTCACAAATCCTTCCACTCCCACATTTTTACATCCTTCAAAATGTCAATCCCCATAACAAAACTCCTGGGCTAAAAAAAAATCTCACCATAACCACTAACTAGATCAGACAACACAGCCAATTTCGCATTCAATCCTATTAGCTGCTTTACGCAGTTGCGCATGCGTTATCAAGACAAATACAGAAACCCCAAACTTAACAACCCTTCGCCGTTCATGTTTTAAATACTGTAAATTAAAAGACAAGAACGCACGAAGGTAACATTTAGCAGACCAATATGTGCATCCGTCTTACATAAGACAGTATAGCTCTTGAGTACCCGTACCACAAGCTTTACAGCAGTTTGTTTGTATGTTAAGCCAACTGACGCAAAAAGAAAAAGACCCGTGTCCATTTTGTAAACCGGCAGTCGCCGGTTAATTAATCGTCAGTGAATTTTCTTATACTTATTCCGACCCGGGGGCAAACTCTGCCCGTGCGTAATTTCAACGTTAATAACGTTTGAAATATGCAAGCTAAAACCATGCACCAAACTTTAAACTTTTCCTAAAATTTATCTGGGAACAATCTGGTGTAGCAAGCCCTTGTTCATCAACTTTGATGATGCCATGGCTTACACATTTTGACAGGCCGTGTTTTAGAATTTGTAAATTTTTCTCTTTTTAATTTAAAGCCTTTTAGTGTTCTTTAATGATTTTGATTACGTTTTGGTCAGTATTGGTGCATTTCAGAGGTTTTGGAAAAAATTGAAATCCTTGATGGGGGATCCAAGATGGTTGCCGTTTGAAAACGACGTGTTTTTTTAACGTCATATGACGTTGTTAGCTCATGTTGTGGACCTCAAAAGAAACATTGTGGACGTTCTATCTGCCCTGTAAGTTTCGTCGTCATGGCTATAATATTCTCGGGGGAAAGGGAAGGGGCGGAATCCCCCCCCCGGTCTCAGAAGACCAAAAAAGCACGGTCTGAATAGAGTAACTAGCAAAATTGCCTAAGCAAGTGGCCTTTTAGAGATTAACAAATCCTTATTTACGCCAAAATGGACGCCAGGATCATGTAATACATTCAATCACGTTGATTAGGTCTTTAAGTAGGACTTCGGTACTTTGGAAAACTTCGAAAATGTTTAGATGATCTCCAACAACCTTCAGAGTTTTTCGGGTGACAATCTAAATATTTAAAAGCATCTTCTGTAAGCATACCAGCTAGACGTCTTCAGCAAACTTTGGCAATCTTCCAAAATCTATTGATGATTAATCTCACGCAACTTCGGTCTGCAGCAGGGGGGGAGGTGGAGGAGGGCAAGGGCAAAATATTTAAAAATCTTTTGTTAGCATAAAAGCTACACGTCTTCAGTAAACTTCAGTAACGTTCCAAAATCTATTCAGTGATTAACCTTAGGCAACTTCAGTCTGCGTGGGGGTGGGGGGGGGGACAAAGTACCCTCTCTGAATTTGAAAGTTATAAAAGCCACCAAACTTTGTGACGGTTCCTAAGATTTATCTAGAAACAATTTGCTGTGACATTTTATTGTTCAATTAAAACTCACGTTGCCGAAGCAACCATATTTTTACAGGCAGGTTTCTCAAGGTTTTGAATTTTACTGTTTTACTGTTCTTATTACATCTTTTGCCAATTTTAAGGTATCATGGTACCCCAAAATTGACCATGTTTTCGAAAAATACACTTCTGTCATTTTCAGATAGATATTATTCAAACCTCTCTTTTAAAAACAGTTTCAGAAAAAGATTGTTTCTACGCAAAGTTATGGATGAAAAAAGATTTGTGGCATTAATTTTCTCTAATCATGTGTTGACAGTCATCTGTCAACAACACTGAAAATAGCATGTGACATAACAGGGCCCCGATGTTTTGACACGCGATCGATTGCGTAGCAGTTCCCATTTATTTCGAGTGTGTCTACAAAGTGGCTTCAATCATTTCTGTGAAAGAGAGAGAGAGAGAAAAGGTCTAACGTTGAGGAATTACTTGCGCTTCCTGACTCCTTACTTGTCGGTGTGATAAGCTTCGACTGCCAGCTCGCTTTTCGTAACGCGAACGGCGAAAAACAATCCATCCATTCAAATTCCATAACATTTCTACAAAGCCAGATGTATCAAAGAATCAACTTCGCGCAAAAGACGACATGTCCAGGAAAGTACGGAATTTGTGTCCAGTAATAAAGAAGTTCATTTTTTCCCAATTGCTCGCATTTCTGACAGGATGTTCTCTCTTAGATCTTGAGCCGAACACGTGGCGGCTTCTTCGCAGATTTCAATGTGCTTTCCTTTCGCCTTTCCTTTCGTCTTTCAGGTCCCGCAGCTTGGGTAGTCTTACCCAGCTCAAATGATGATGCCTTCGGCATTTTACAGCAGACGTGATATTATGACTTTAAAATTTCCGTTTATTGCGTTTGAAGACCCTTTGAACGGTACTCGTACTTACCTTAACGAAAGTCGCTTTCCAACATAAAAACACGCAGAATTTGACACCATTCTTGTCGGCATGTTTGTGCTATTGTTGTAAGGCGGTAAGTTGAGCCTCCCCCCTGTCAACCGCAGGTAATTATCCTGACACCTAGGTGTTTTAATCTCCTCAGACCGGAAAAAGTTTCCAAATCATATTTTGGCTTTTTTTTTCTCGAAACTAATTTTTCAAGAAATTGGGCGCACATTTTAAGTTCGCGTTCAGCGAGTTTTCAACCATTTTAGCTCAAATTTGGCAACAATGTTGCCACATAATTTGACACCAAAACCGTGTCTCCGAATTTTATTTTTTGCTTTCATTCAAAAGTTATGAGCCGTAAAAGGAAGAGGAGAGGTGTTTCTTCGAACTTCAAAGTTTAACTCAGAGTAGAAAATAAACCAGGCCAGATACAAAAATTCCGAGACACGGTTTTTGAGACAAAGGTGTGAAGAATTCGGCCCGATGTTCGTCTTTCTCTCCAGATCATTCTCGACTGGAGCGGAACCGATTTTGTGAAAGATGTACTTTTTGAAAACGTAGTCTCTATTTTCGACACAGTTGTCTCTTTTCTTTATCTAAATACGTTTTCGTAATCTTCAATTATTAAGCTTTCAGAAAATATATAGTTTGTCATGGTCCTTGTGAAACGGTGAAAACGCAGTGTTGTCATTTGGGGTACCCTGATACCTTAATCCACGAAGGCGAAACCAAGATGGCCGCTATTTTGAAATCATGTGGTATTTCTAGGTCAACTGGCGTTACCAAGTCAGGTTGCCAGCCTCAAAGGAAACATTTGAACGTTCTATCGACCCTCAAAGTTTCGTTCTGATGGACCCATTACCCTCAGAGTTAAAGTGCCGCTGGGACCAGAATTTTGGTATTCCATATTTTTGCATTTTCGAAAATAGTCTGCGGTTGTTAGTCACCATGCCAAATTTCAACTCATTACGACGACTGGAAGTCGCTTTTTTCGAACGGTTTTTATCGCGATTTTACGGCCGCCATTACTGGCCCTTGTTCCGGAAGCTGGCTTGCGAATTAGCGGAAGTGACGTTAGAGGCTCACCTCAAACCTAGTACCTTCATTCGGTTACTTGCCGTGGGAAATTTAACTGTCGTCGAGGGAAGATTTCCTGCCAACTGTGGGCTATATGGCCTTAAAATTTTCGTTGCTGCAACAGTTTTAAAGGGTATTGCTTGTGTTTTACAATGCTGCCACAGGCTTACCATCCTCTGTTTGTGTGGTGGGCTGTGCGTTTGTAAGGGCTGTGTCGGTTTATCAAATTAGCAAAACTAAAACCGAAATTTAGGAGTTTGAAAACTGAGGAAAATGAAATAAAAACTCATAAAATTGCTGCCATGGTGTTTTGATTTGTGTTTCTGTGTTTATTTTGGTGATTTAAGGCTCGCGAAAGCGATGTTTTCAAAATAACGGTCGGACTCGCTCAAAAGTAGAGAAAGAGAACAAGGCATGCAACTAGGCGACCCGCAAATTAAACTACCCAGTCGAACATTTCGCCAAAAAAATCATATTTGCCGTATTCACTCACACAAAAAAATCATGGCCCTCAAAGGAATAGTCTTCGAAGAAAAATTAGGCCAAATTTGAGTTGGATTCGATCGCGGATAGACCTTTAAATTGGAGCCCAAACTTTTGGATACGACCGTCAATTTGCTTTCTCCCTATGATCTGCAAGAAATCCGAACTCAAAGGAATTCGAAGAATGCATTTTCCAGTTAAAGTTTGAATTCACGTGCGACAAACTGCCACCCCTGTCCTCCCTACGCGAAACGTTTGGTCCGTGACAAAATCTTCTCTGTGGTCATCCGAGTGGCGAGTTTACCGACAAAGCGAGAACCCAGTTGAAAGACACGATTTTTTAAATTTCCCCTGCGCGTAGACTGAGGGTCGCTGGGCGCAAAAATTCAAAACAAAACAAAATGGAAGACGCGGACTCAGGCCAGCCTAAGGCCAAGAAGAAAAAGACCGAAAAGGGAATGAGAAACGGTGGTGGTACCAGAAATATTTAAGTACTTAAAATTCTTACATTTCTGGGGGAAGAAGACTTATTTTGCAGGGCAAAGAATTCTGTGAGATGAAAATACATTTTCGAGCTTCTACTATATTGAACGGAATAAACTACTCAGCAGTTCATTACCATGCCATCGATTACTTTCAGTATTATTTCCTAAACCTAGTCACAGACAAAAGCCAAAAAGTTGAGTTATGGATCCCCTACTTTTTCAGCAGTTAACCAAACACTTCTGTTACTATGGTGCAAACTTCTTTTCCTTTCAAAGTGAAACGAAAATCCTTCGCTTTCACCCAAGGAAATTTTTTATCCGGATTTTAACTCATAATTCTGTGTTAACCTGTTATGAAAACGGAAAAATGCAAACCAGTTTAACGTAACGAAGCGATTCGCATGATCTTAACAGCTGCTGTTGTTTGGCAATGGTGAATGGCACACACACACACACACACACAAGATAAAAAAGAAAAAAACAATTCAACATACCACCACCGTTTTTCATTTCCCTTTTCGGTCTTTTTCTTCTTGGCCTTAGACCGGCCTGAGTCCGCGTCTTCCATTTTGTTTTGTTTTGAATTTTTGCGTCCAGCGACCCTCAGTCTACGCGCAGGGGAAATTTAAAAAATCGCGTGTCTTTCAACTGGGTCCCGCTTTGTCGGTCAAACTCCCCACTCGGGTGACTACAGAGAAGATTTTGTCACGGACCAAAATTTCGCGTAGGGAGGCCAGGCACGGCAGTTTGTCGTACGCGAATTCAAATTTTAACGGAAAAATGCATTCTTCGAATTCCTTTGAGTTCGGATTTCTTGCAGATCATAGGGAGAAAGCAAATTGACGGTCGTATTCAAAATAGCCTGCGAATACAGCCGCCTTCGTTGCGGGACGTGAATGAGAGGCGGCTGTATTCGCAGGCTATATTCAAAAGTTTGGGCTCGAATTTAAAGGTCTATCTGCGATCGAATCTAACTCAAATTTGGCCTAATTTTTCTTCGAAGACTATTCTTTTGAGGGCCAAGATTTTTGTGTGTGAGTGAATACGGCAAATATGATTTTTTTGACGAAATGTTCGACTGGTAGTGTAATTTGCGGGTCGCCTAGTTGCATGCCTTGTTCTCTTTCTCTACTTTTGAGCGAGTCCGACCGTTATTTTGAAAACATCGCTTTCACGAGCCTTTAATCACCAAAATAAACACAGAAACACAAATCAAAACACCATGGCAGCAATTTTATGAGTTTTTATTTCATTTTCCTCAGTTTTAAAACTCCTAAACTTCGGTTTTAGTTTTGCTAATTTGATAAACCAACACAGCCATTACAAACGCACAGCCCACCACACAAACAGAGGATGGTAAGCCTGTGATGCTACAACAATAAATCCAACCACCGAGCTGGTATTTCGCTTCATCAAAGCCTTGCGAGAGGACCCGCAATGGAAAAATGGATAATGCTCGTACTCACACACAGTGCAAATATTCAATCCGAGAGGTATTTTTGTCGGCTGCTCTGATCACTTCACGGACGAGTGTTTCCAGAGGGCTGTTCATGTTTAAGATGCCATTGTCGATTCCAACTATATGGAAAAAAAGATCCGGAAAAAAACGAGACGAAAGGTACCTAATCTTAACGCAATTGAGGTGATAGTTTGTTTCTTTTTCAACGAATCCACCATTGTGCAAAACTTATTTTCTTTTGACGTACTTTAAGATTTATTTTGCTGGTAGAAAACTCTTTCAGTTCTGCCGTCCGCTAGCGCGAAGATCTTCGGCGTAGTCCTCATAAAATGCATCCTGGGCGAATGCAGGACCGCCGTGATTAAGCCAATAGTTTGTATTGCTTAGCATTTTTTTTTAATTCCGCGTGTGTTAATTTCAAAGCAGTAATCGCTTAGAAACAACGTCATTTATTTTATAGCATACCATACTGAAAGCCGAGAAACTTTTCTCCTTATTCCATGTTGGTGAAGAGTCGATTGACATTATTGTTTGAATATAAAGGCTTCAACAGGTCGGCTCGTCTTGCTTGGAAATTTAAGTTGGGTAAAAATATCACACGTACCTATTTGTCTAAGGGGTTTACAATAACCTGCGACCAGGCTCCATTTTCGTTTCGCTCGGTGAAACATTCAGGCGGGACGGGCGAAACGAAAAATAAGCCTGATACAATTCTTCTACGGAACGTCTGCCGCCCACTTTTTTTGATTGATTGACATTCAACAAAACAGCCAATCAAAATTTCTTCTGCTGGCACGATCCTCGGTATGCAAATTTCCCATAACGGCAATTCGCAGAAAGTCACGTAAATGTCGGCAAAATAAGAAAATCATAGGCTACGATATATCTTCTAGGCACAAGTACTCAAATTTACACGATTGCTAACTTGAAGGTTCCGGTACTGTACATGGTTGCTCTGTCTGAGCTGAAACTGAATGAAAATTCAAAACACGACGAGGTTGTCATGTACCAAAATATGCTGCATGCTTGAATCATTTCCCACTTCAGGTGGTATCCGGAAATATTCTCTTCCCATTTGTCACCGATTTTCTGCTTAAAAAACCTTAGACAATTAAGAGCAATACCTTCAGTTTCATTCTTTAGAATAAAGATATAAATAAAACCGTTTACTAAACAAAGGAGTATTTTGTAATTTAATTCGAGAAGTGATAAATATTTGAAATTAGGAGCGAATTTTATCTCTAAGCAGCAGCGAATTTTAAAACGAAGAACATTTATTACAAAACTAGTCAGATCCTTTGATGTCAATGTCAGAGATCAATAAAACGACATAAGTATTAAACAATGAATGAATAAACTGAAAATCGTCATTGCGACTTGATTGCGGTTCTCGCCAAACATCAGTTTACCGTTAAGTTTACCGAATTATCGGTTGACTTGTTGATCATTCTTGGCGAAAGATACTTGCTCGTCTGCTGTTCGTTTTGTTTCGTAAAACACGGAAACAGCCACTACTCTGTTCATGTTACCAATACTAGTTGAAAGCCGTCAAATGAAAATTCCGCGACACGATGGGATAAAACGGAATACATGCTTCACTGTTGCTGTACTTCTCTGCTCCAGGTGAGAGACAGCTTGCGTCAAACCGAACGCCATTCTCAGGAGAGAAAGAAATGGTGACAATTCTCCTAGAACGACGAGAATTTATTAGAGCAACACATTTCACTTCGGCAGACTTGTTCCTTGGTTGTTCCTTGGTTGTTCCTTGGCGATGGCGGTCGGATCGAAATTGTGAGCGAGACTCGTAGACAATTTACTTCCGTTGACAGCTCTATTGTTAAAGGGCCAATCAGATTGCGAGATTCCCACGGCCAAAATTTGGCCGCCGACACGAACTCTTGTGAGAGATTGTATCAGGCCCTATTTTAGCGAGCGACCAACATAAGAGAATATGAGAGCGATGCTAAAATTAGGCCTGATCGCAGGTTAGGTTTACAATGTTATTTCTTTTAATTGTCATTGCAATCTTAGTAAATGAACTACCAAGAAAAATGATTAGACCTCAAGTTATTATTTTTACGCAATGAATAAAGCAAGTGAAAGCTTCGTTTCCTCGGCGGTCCACATGTTGTTGTTGAGCAGCAGAAAATTTTCCTTGTGGCTTTGATTTGCACTACAAATATTTAGATTCCGGTCTCACAACGCCTCCAGTTCTTAAAAAAAGGTCTTGGTTTATTTCACTTTTTTCGGCTCAAGTTAAGAATTCTACAAAAACTGTTCAAAATGATTAGAAACCCCAAGCAATTGTGTTCCAATGCATTAAGCGACCACTGTACTGTGATGGACACGATAAGCTTCATCAGCTAACTGCCAGCTGACTACAGCATTACGGCTCTTCAAGAAAGTTTCCCATACTATGCTAAGAATGGCCAAAAATCTCAATGCTTTACAATATATAGTGAATATAAACAACGACAGACAAAATATAGCTTCTTTTACTTCTCCAGCGAAGCAAATAATAAAATCAATTGACCGATGCTTGAGAATTCGCGAACATCAAATTCTAGAGTTTGTGTTTTGTCTAAACTTTCCAAAGCTTAAACCATCAGTTTTTCGAATAGCTGGACAGCGATTTATCTGTTGGATAAGAGTTATCCGGTCTTTGAGCATGCTACTTAGGCCTGAACTGTAATCACTGTATGAGCATTATTTCGCGCATATTTTGAACTCCCGCCAATAAGGCGAGAACAACAACTTTGAACACTTTGTTTATAAGCTGAAATCTCCTGACATCAGTTCTTACATCGTACGGCAAGAAAAATCTTCATTTGCCGAATGAAATGAATCCTCTGATGCTTTGGAAGTCAAAGACTGTTCCGAATCGTAGCAATACTCTTCGGAGGTTTTGCAGGCGACGGTAGGCATCTTGAGTCAAAACACAAGAAAAACGCGACTGAGGTGAGCCTCTGACGTCACAAGCTATTAAATTGCGCAATCACCCAGGAACACGTTTTCAGTAATGGCGGATACATTTTACGCAACTTCGGAGCTAAAAAATATTAGGATGGACGGTTTCTTGTTCAATTTTTTGGGTAAATATAGACACAACGCGATATTCTGCGACAGAATTTGGCCGAAATAAACCTAAGAATTTTCGTCTCAGTGGCACTTTAAAGGGGACACTGTCATTTACATGGATACTTAACAGTTCGGGCAATCTTTTGTTGCAGACTGTTTCTATGGAGATGGGCGTGGTTACCGTGGCAACGTGAGCAACACAGTTTCCGGTTACAAATGCCAAGCATGGAGTTCACAGTTCCCCCATCAACACAAAGAGCTCAGCGGGGAAATTTACGAGGAGATTAGAAACAGCAGCAATTTCTGCCGCAATCCAGGGGGATTAGGCTTGAATGGGCCGTGGTGTTTCACTACAAATAGGACCCTGCGATGGGAGTACTGTGATGTGCCTAAATGCGCCAAACTTCGTAAGTACAACCAATATAATAATAATAATAATAATAATAATAATAATAATAGTGCAACTAACCCCCCCCCCCTCCTCCAAGTTTTCAAGCGTATGGTGATACCGAGCAAAAAAATTAAGAAGTGGGAAACTTTCTTTTACTTCAGCGAAAATAAATTCCATAAATTGATACGCAGGTAGAAGACCAGTTTGCGTGGCCTCCTTTCTTTCACAAAAGAAAAGCGAGTACAGCATCTCGAAGTCGCAACTCTGGAACACGTAAAAGTCTATAAATGTTTGTAGTTTCATTCATTTGTTCAGGGCCCGGTTGTTCAAAACAGGGTTAAACTACCTCAGGATTAGCTTCAATTTTTAAGTGGCTGTCTCTCTAAGATCCTCATAACCCAAATTGGTCACAAAATAGATTTCCTTCAAATCTGGTATGTGAATTACGCTTTGTCTGGGTACTTTAAAAACACTTTTCGTTTGGGCTCTAAATGCTTTCTTCGACAGTTTACAAGGGGGGTTCCCTGGTGGACAAAAATGGACATTTTATTGGTACAAAAATGCCAATTTTGCAATGACTTTGGTAACTCCTCGCAACACTTAAAATTTGATGCAGGAGAAGATTCTACTGTTGGTTGATAAGTACAACTCTTCCTTATCCTACAGTGTTACTGACATTTCCATGTAGTTGTTTTGACTAGTTAAAACAGTTCCTTTTAACAACCCAATTTCACAGCTTTTAAAAAAAATAGGAAAAATGGGTAAACAAAAATACATGTTAACAAAAAGTGAGACCTCGTATAGCAAATTCCTTGCAGTCATGGACAGTTACAAGACTTGGCCTTAATTATAATAAAATAAAATCGTGCGGCCAGACGGATTAAAGAACGTGGCGCCGCTTTGAAACACCAGTATTTCTAAATTATGCAAATTACGAACCACAACCTATGCGTGGAATCTAAGAGCAAATGTGATGTGAGCAACGCTCCCTTACATCAGGAAAACACAAAAATCGTTTCAAACTACAGCAGGACACAAATGTAAACTGGTAATATTTCGCATATAGCTTTAATTAAATTGTACAGCATTCAAATAGCTCGTTAAGTATGCACAATTCACAAGATAAACAAGTTACAAAGTACATGCCACTCGATGATTGCTAATTGCGCTTAGCAAGTAACTTTACAAAACCACCTTGATCTAGAACTATCAATCTGAGAATAAATCAATAAAAGCAAGTCATATTGAGTAAGCTTATATCACAGCTTGTGTTTTGCAAACTAATTTAGCGAACACTTAATGCCCTGCAAAATAATGGCATCAACGAAGAGCATCTTGGTCTGTTTTCATTTGCACCCATTACCTCAACTATTCTGTCATCTTCGATCAAAAACAGATCCGTGCGTTTAGGAGATCATCTTAGAAGCGTCAAAACAGTTGGTTTTGGGAAACTCTTCGCTCAAAAGCCTTCATTTAGACCAAGCTTTCCATGCATTACTTCTCTCGTGTCCTCTCGTGTTAAATTTTTCAGGCAGTAGCCGCTGACCAGTAACTAATGTCAACAAAAAGACCTGGTACTACTCCGTTTTGCACTCGCGTTTCTTCACCAATGAAGAGTAAATTCATTTGAAAATAAGGGTTGGAGCTCATGAGGTAAAATGCAGATTGTTGCCCTTAATTTAGAGGTGCAAGCACATAACCACAGTGTGTGACGTGTTGCTAATTTTCTGTACTTTTAGCAAGGTGAAATAACGTGATAACTCGGAAGTTATTTCTATCAAGTACTAATATTTTTGCTGAAACGCACGGATCTATATTTGATCGAAGATGACAGAAAACGGAGGTAATGGGTGCAACTGTAAACAGACCAAGATGCTCTTCGTTGATTTCATTATTTTGCTAAGTACAGTATGTTGCCCAGTTTTCGTACAAAAAGAACTTTATTTGATTATTTTCTTCGGTACGATACACTACTTGCACTTGTTGTGGTATAACAGCGGTGCTCTACATCCAGGTAAGGAAAAGACACGAATATTTAAGACGATTTCCGCTCAACGTTCGAGCAGTAAGTGCAAAAATTAAGTTACCAAAAAAATACTTGCAGCACTGTCACATTTTGAGAACAGATAAGAAGAACTTATCGTTACTTTTGCTCCCAAGCTGACCCCGCGAGAGAAAATTGGATTTGAAGTTATCCATATTTCAATTAAAAAGACGCTTCATGTCAGTTCAAAACAAAATGGCGCCCGTTTTTAGCATACTTTTACGAGATTTGAAATTAATTTTCTTGAGAATGCTTGAGAATTTCATCGCGGGGTCACTTGGGCAAGTGAACTAGACTGAGATGTTTCAAATAGCATTTAAAATGTTACCGTGCTATGAGTAGTTTTTTGGTAAATATTTTTTGCACTTATTGCTCTAACGTTGAGCGGAATCCGTCTTAATAGACCTAATCCCATGCAAACAACCTAAATCGTCAAATAATTTACTAGGTAGATGTGTATGCATAGAATGTTGACATACACCTTGAAATATCGTTAGTTTACCGGTTTTACCGAATTTTTTCACCCCGTTGCGATTCTAATAAACATTTACAAAAGTAGGTAAGAAAAGCAAGCGTAAACGGAAACGGAAGTAAAGGGTTTGCTATTCTAAAGGCGTAAGCGGAAAAGGAAGGAAAACGTCGAATCGGATACAGGCCTTTTCTTAACAGTTGTTATATGCAGAATAAAAACCTGTCAACTACCTTTACCAATGTTTGATGTACAAACCAAATGGTTATTCGGGATGTGGATGTTTAATCGATCCTGCAGTGTTGATTTTTTTGTCCCTCACTTTTGGGCGGCTTTTCTTACGCTCAATCCACTGTCTCGTACGTCATTTACTGCCTTGGTCGCTAAGCTGATATTAATTCACAAATCGAGGAGAAAACACGATAAGCACTCAGCAGGGTGGCTGACACATCAGTTTGCGTGGAGCGTTTTCGTGAAGAAATGTTGTTTTGTCGCTGTACGAAAACTGGGCCAGGTGTACGAAGACTGGGCAGCTTAGGAGTTTTGGGGAAAATAGCATAATTTTGAACATACGTCGATCAAGCGGCCAATCGTTTTATATATTGAAGGTAAGTAAATGGGCTATCTTTAAAAGAAATTTCAGAAATTTTCGTCTCGCAGACGAAAAGATATAGCGATTACAAACTAAAGTGTACGAAAACTGGGCAACACACTGTGTATGCTAGATAAATTTGCAAAACGCAGGCTGTGACTGATACTCAATATGACTTGCTTTTATTGCTTTATTCTCAGATTAATAGATCTAGATCAAGGTTGTTTCGCAAAGTTACTTGCTACGTGCAATTAGCAATCATCAAGTGGCGTGTACTTTATAATTAACTTGTTTATCTTGTCAATTGAGCATATTTAATGAGCTATTTGAATGCTATACAATTTAATTAAGGCTATATGCGAAATATTGCCAGTTTACATTTCTGTCCTGCTGTAGTTTGAAACTATTTTTGTGTTTTCCTGATGTAAGGGAGCATTGCTCGAATCACATTTGCTCTTAGATTCCACGCATAGGTTGTGGTTCGTAATTTGCATAATTTAGAAATACTGGTGTTTCAAAGCGGCGCCACGTTCTTTAATCCGTCTGGCCGCACGATTTTATTTTATTATAATTAAGACCAAGTCTTGTAACTTTCCATGACTGCAAGGAATTTGCTATACGAGGTCTCACTTTTTGTTAACATGTATTTTTGTTTACCCATTTTTCCTACCTTTTAAAAGCTGCGAAATTGGGTTGTTGAAAGGAACTGTTTTAACTACTCAAAACAACTACATGGAAATGTCAGTAACACTGTAGGATAAGGAAGAGTTGTACTTATCAAACAGTAGAATTTTCTCCTGCATCAAATTTTAAGTGTTGTGAGGAGTTACCAAAGTCATTGAAAATTGGCATTTTTGTACCAATAAAATGTCCATTTTTGTCCACCAGGGGACCCCCCTTGTAAACTGTCGAAGAAAGCATTTAGAGCCCAAACGAAAATTGTTTTTAAAGCACCCAGACAAAGCGTAATTCACATACAAGATTTGAAGGAAATCTATTTTGTGACCAATTTGGGTTATGAGGATCTTAGGGAGACAGCCCCTTAATTCACTTGTAATCCATAACGACGTGGACTCCAGTAAATTATTTTCACCTAACAATTTGACTTTGGCTGTTTTCAACTTGTCACGTACAATTAGCAGCGGGAACGCTTTCCAGCAAGAGAATCACAAACCTCGGACAACATTTAACCCGGCCAGGATTAGCGTTAATCGGTTTTCGAGCAACAACCGGGCCCAGGTGTTTTCCACTGCAAGCTATACGTTTCTCAAATCTGAACTGACTTACAACTATAATTGACAATACCACCTAACAGCAGACTAAACTTTCCTCCATCCCACGCAGCTCCTGCAAGTTCACCCTCTGATTTCCGAGGTCACAACTTGAGCTCAACAAGCATTAAGATTCTTTGGGGAAATGTTCCAAATCATTTACTAAATGGAATTCTTCTTGGATTCCACGTGACTTGTAAAAGAGGTAACTCGTCAGACAGACATTTCGCAGATTTGGCGTCTGAAGAACGTAAATGGGAGTTTAAAGGACTAAAAAAATTCATGAATTATAGCTGCTGGCTGAGGGCCTACAACAACTTTGGAAACGGCTCTTGGAGCGAAGAACTGGTTATTTCAACTGATGAAGACGGTAAGTAGAAAGTCAGAGTTTTTGATTTACTGACTGGCTCACTGACTGGCTGGCTGGAATGAACGAACGAACGAACGAACGAATGGCTGGCTAGCTGGCTGGCTGGATGGATGGATGGATGGATGGATGGATGGATGGATGGATGGATGGTTGGATGGATGGATGGATGGATGGATGGATGGATGGATGGATGGATGGATGGATGGATAGTTAAAGGCAGGTCTAATTGACTGTTTGACGGGAGGTCAACTGACTTGACTGATTGAATGACTAAAGGAATGGAAGGCTTAGTTGTCTAACTGACTTCTGAATGACTGATGAGTGACAGGAGGTGGGACTGACTCACTGAATGACTGATGATTGAAGGAAGGAAGGAAGGAAGGATTGGCTATTTGGGTAACTAGCTGATTGACCGGCGGACTGGAGGAATAGTTGGCCGTCGTCAGTCTACTTGACTTGCAGATTGCATGACGAAATGGCGGCTTTTTAACTGTCTGACTATCTGACTGTTACACTGACTGTGGTTTGTCTGTTTTTCTAATTGATTGACTGACTGATTGCATGACAGTAGAGAGAAAACTCACATGGGCTGGCATCTTGGAATACGTAGTAAAAAAAGGCTTTTCGTATCTTGTAGCTCCTAGTGCTCCACCTAAAAATTTCAAGGCGTGGAATTTAAGCTCTACTAGCCTCCACGTGCAGTGGGACCCTATTCCCATCGGAGAACGTAACGGAAACGTACTGGGATACAGTGTGCAAATAAAACTAGACCAACAAAAGGATGAAGGCGGAAAAGCGATCTCTACCTTCACTGCATCAAGAAACCTAACGTTAAGTGGTCTAAAGAAATACTCCAAGTATGTAATCGGTGTGTGCGGCCTGACTCAGAGGGGAAAAGGACCAAGTCGTGCCTTGACTGTGCAAACAGATGAAGATGGTAAGAGCAATAACCTGTGAGAATGTTTGTCGCAAATTAGAGATAACAAATGCATGTGATCACTGGGTAGAAGACTGGTTCTCAGACAAGAGAAAAGTTTTCTGTAGATTTGAATGTAAAAATTTAGAGAGATTTGTAGAGAACAACTGAGAACAAGCACTGATCTTTGTCTACACTTCACGCAACCACTGGTTCTAAGGAAAGTAATTTGACTCTAGTGAACGTATTGCAGGGGATAAATAAAGCCATAATACAAATTTCAAGTTCAATATCCCAAAAGTAGGATGATAAGGTGAAAATTTGAAGTATATTCTTTCAAGGGGTGCAAGTAGTGTCCCCTCATCGCAGCCGTCTAAGTTGAGTGAGCACGAAACCAGGGTTTTCGATCGAGTCTGGAGATTATTATTATAAAGGTGAATGGCTGCCATGCACGTCCTTAACACTGAACCTGAAACTCGGGCTAGCTTAGCCATGACAGTAATCCTACTCTTCTCTTCTGTAGTTCCAGACCGCCCTCCAACGGACATTAATGTATTTAGCCTGGGAACAGATACAGTGCAAATTGAATGGAGCCCAGTCCCTCCGGAATATACCAATGGAGAGGTTCTTGGGTACCGAGTACTTTACAATGACGTCAACGATACGTCACGTGCGAACATCACTGTAGATTCACAGAAAGAAACGCGTTTAAGAATCGATGAACTGAGGTCCGATACGAATTACAGCTTTCAAATCCTTGCGTTTACAGGGAAGGGCGATGGCACTAGGAGTGCGAACTACTTTGCTAAAACAGGTAGTTTTGCAGAAATTAACGTTTAGATCATTAATAAGTTAACTCTTCTACACAATCGGGTGCAGAGCCATTTGCCTTTTTAAACGTTTATGTTCTTAAGAGGGATGCACAGCGGACAATAGTACACTAACCAAAACAGGTCAAGTCAAACAAGTCAACTTTGCTAAAAACGTTTGCAATGATTCACAGACTAAAAGTGATCTTTCATAAACAGTGACTGAATCTACAGTAAGCCCGTAGAATCGTCCATCCCCTTTCATTTGTGGGCACGTTACTTGACCATTCCTTTCCTCTATACATGCCTCTATTCCCGACCCTATACCCTCTTCGATAAGCATAAGCTGAACAGGAAATCCGCAGAAAAAGGTTTCCTTGAAATCAGTTGACATTGATGTGTTGGAAACATGAGGGGAAAAGTATCGAAACAGAGTTTTTGGTAATCTTTGGTAATCATATACATGATTTAATAAAAAAATTATGTTGTATTTTTTTCTCAGACGAATTCGAAAGGCCATCCACAAAATACGTGTACAAGACAGTGAAACCATCACATACTGTCACAGGTAAAGCATCAATTAAGTTATTTAACTCAAGAAATTATTCGGGAATAGGCCTAGCTACAAAAATCCCTAAAAATGGCCTGAAAATCTTTCCAGGATTTCTCCAAAAATGTTTTAAAAATCTCCCGTTTCACCTCTAAAAATCCCATAAAAAGTCCTAAAAATCTCTAAAAATCCCATGATGTTAAAAAATTGGGTGACCTGTGGTGAAAATTCCATGGCTTTGGTGAGCTTTCTGCTAGCACCCACAGTCTCAGCCAATCAACAAGCTCTGCTGAGCCCGCCATATTGAACTCACGGACAGGAAGGAATGCTGGATTATGGGTAAAATCGCCGACCGATACAGTGAGGGGGCATCAAGGGGGCATCAAAACGTTTTGTCACAACCGCTTGTGCCGAAACATTTCCAAGTTTCAAGCTTTTTTGTAACAAATAAACAAAAGACCCTGAAAATATTCACCAAAACCTCCAAAAATCCCTCCAAATCTCTAAAAATCTTACAGTTTTCTAAAAGTCCGGTGAAGCTCTTATGCGTTTGCATTTTGCATATACGTGTATGCATTATGCGTACAGAAACATTTTGCCCGTGATAGTCAATACAAAACTGTATGACTTGTCTCACCTTTGAATGTTGCAGGAATTATTACTGCCGCCGTGTTTTCCGGTATAGTTGCTTTTTGTGGGATTTTCCTGGTGATTTACTTTGTCAGTAAAAGACGAAAGACACCAAATGTCAACGATTTAAATAGTAAGAAATGTTGTTCTAAATTTGTTTATAAACTCTCTACGAATATTCAGGGAGTACAGATAACATAGATTGAGAGCGTGATTAAAGTTGAGTACACCTTTATACGCAGTGACCTCTGAGTAACGTATGTTTCAAGTTTTGCCTTAAAAATGTTTTCCCCCTCCCTTTATTCCTAACTAATAGAACATTAATCTCGGAAAGCAGACAGTACAACACGTATGACGTCACATGACGTAAGAACTTCTTAAAGCTCTCCAATGGCTGCATCTTGGATCTGCTATCTTGGTTTCTTAATTTTTTTAAACCTCCGAAATGTACCAAAATTAGATCGCAATCAAAACCAACGGTCTAAAAATGCGCCTCAACAAAGTGATAATTTTTCATTAAAAGAGGAAAAGTCATAATTCTGTAAAAAAGAAAAAAAAGCCGGTTAAAGTATGGTTGCCATTGTTACGTTGATATACAACGGCATGTTCTCTCAAAAACGTTTATATCAATAAGTTACAAACGTCCAAAGTCTCTGCGAGTAAATTTCGCTCCGAATAGGGTCTGTATCGGCTCGCTATTAGTCTTGACACACAATCTCATAATCGGCTTTTCCACCTCTGTCTATCGGCAGATTGGCAGAAGCCTCACGGATCCTCTGATAGCCCACGCCGACTAACTCGTCTTTAGCCAACTAGAGTTCATGTCAACGCCTTTCTATTGTAATGGGAATGCTATAAGGTTTGCATATCTAAAGCGAGTTACAAAATCAGCACTGACATATTTCCCTCCAAACAATTTACAAAGCATGCGATGTCATCTCTGCGCCTTTTTCAATGCCCAATCTAGAACAGCTGTAATTTTATTTTCAGTTTTAAATTGTGTCGTTACTCCTTACGCAACTTCTTCTCCGGACTGGCTTGAAAGAATCGTCGCCACCCATGGTCATGGATACGAGACACTCGACGACGAGAATGTTGTCAGCACATCTCGGCGTCAACCTCGTTACATCAACATCGCTGCTGATGGCTCATTGGACCTTCCACCGAACCTGAGAAATATTATTTTGGAGTTTGAACTGTCGTATGAAAACACAAGATACAGGAGGCTCCAAAAGTAAGTGCCTGCGCCAGACATATCTTGTTAATTGTTACATGTTCTAAGGTATATGTAATGAGGGATGTTTCTTTCAATTTAGCAACCTTAACTATCACTATGCCTTAGGCAAATCACTTCAGTCTGTCTTGCGGTCACTACTTTTGGCAAGCTTTGGACTGCAAGTTGCCCTACGTAAGCAAAGTATAATGGACATTCAAAGGTAACAAAAATATCTAATCGTTCTTGTAAAACTAACTGCCAGTGAATTCTGAAATTATATGTACTGGTCTTTTTAGGAGACGGCGATCTTGCTGTGGAGCAGTGAACATACATGGGCACCCCTTATACGATAAGCTGCAAAGAGTGATTTCTCCAATTGTTACTGGCCAAAGCGAAAGCTGCGGCCAAGAAGCTCGCGATACAGACACAACAGAACACGAGAAACACCATACGGTTGATTTGGGTGAGCTACGAGGGTTTGTGCAGGCTTTTCAGGATGACGTACGCAGCTCAGAGATGATAGAAATCGGTGCCAAGGGAGAAACAGGGCGTGGCCATCGTCGCTGCTTCTCTGTTGACCTGGGTGAGGTGAGAGAGTTTATCTCCCTCAGAGAAATGAGGGCCTTCGCTACAGGTGAGAGCACAGCTCGAGCTGGCCAGTCGGATGTGCAAGAAGGAAGCCACCATGAAGTCTCTTTCTAAGTATCCACAGGTGTTTTGTATACATAGACAGAAGGCTAAGTTGTGTGGAAATGATTAAGACGGATTCCGCTTAACATTCGAGCAATAAGAGCAAAAATTATTTACCATAAAACTACTGATAGCACGGTAACATTTTGAATACTATTTGAAACATCTCACTTTAATTTGCTTCTCGAAGTGACCCCGCAATTAAATTCTCAAGCATTCTCGAGAAAATTAATGTCAAATCTCGTAAAAATATGCTAAAAACGGGTGCCACTTTGTTTTGAACTGACACGAAGCGTCTTTTCAATTAAAATATGGATAACTTCAAATTCAATTTTCTCTCGCGGGGTCAGCTTGGCAGCTTAAGGAGGCTCACAACAGTTTTTTGGAGTGTATCTTTTGAAATCAAAATTTCGCATAGAAGTTAACCTTTGATTTCCTTGATACTACACCACCTTTTCAACATATGACCAAAGTTTATTTTTTCATTGGTTTCCTAGCAACTGTTGTCACCATAGCAACGGTAATGGATAACCCCTTATTTTAAATAATGTCGAATATCTCGAAAACTAGTCAGACACTTTATGACGAAACTTGAAGAATTTGAACTACTCAGCCTACACAACTTGTATGCGAAATTAGGGAAAAATCTGTGAGAGCGTTTTCAAGTAATAACCGAAATGTTTATTCAGCCTAAGACTTGAACGATTGATTGATTGATTGATTGATTGATTGATTGATTGGAAATAAACATGATATTAAACATGGTATTAAATGACGGAAAAGTAAAGAATAAATGAAAAAACAAAAAATGAACAGTTTTATACATTTTACTCTTAACAGTGGTCGGGCAAGCACTTGAACAGAAAAAGACAATACTTAAGGGAAAGCACTTAAAAGTACTCCTCGTCTGAAATTTCAGCCATCTTTATGCCTTAACCCTGTCGGATTATACTTCTCTATAGCTCTAATTTGAATGGTCACACTTTACTACCTTTTACAACTTTGCGTAGGATTGTGTGGGCCAGACCACTAAAGCCTATTTTATTTCATACCTAACCTATAAAAGCTTTCCCTTTTTCCGGGCCAAAACGGTCGAACTCCATACCATAGTTCTAAAGTAAGCAAAACATACCCTCTTTTGTCAGACCAAAATGGACAAAATCTGCAATATTGTTCACGCCAAAGATGCTCATGAGTGATACCCAGTGGGGCTGGGCATACACGTAATAGCCTGTCGATTTAAATAAGTTTCTTCCTGTAGCTTAATAGATACACATCAGTCGACCTCAGGTTTGCATAAGAGGGTCGGAAATCGAATACGATAAAAATCAGATTTTGACAAATGTTTTTTAACTTCTCCCTCATAATAGGATAATGCACAGAGGATCAAAGTTGATTTAAGACTTTTAATCTTCAACCGACAAGTGAGTAAAATGTTTACCATCAACAGTAAAGTTTTGTTTAAATAGATTCCAACGTTAACGATGGGAAATTTAGTCGTCAAGCTCCGACCAAGGAATTTAAGCACGGAGGTAGAGCCATGGAGGTCAACCGGAAGTTGAATGTTTCGCTTTTGTTGGCTATTTTTTGCTCTTTGCTAAAGGCGGAAAATCTTTGTTTTGGTGCGTGGTGGCTTGCCACTATGGACGTCATGACGTCAAATTGAAACATTTAACCGTGACTCACGAGAGAAAGCCAACCGTCAAAGGAATACACTCATGAAGAGCCTCTTGGGTGTTTGTCAAATAGCACCATGCTGATACTACCAATATTTATTTTCTAAAAATGGCTTCCTGAATGTTTGGCTCCAGGTCATCAAAGTTGAACTGATCAGATTTACGTGCATTGTTTGTGAATTTAAAACGTTGTTTGATCTCGGCACTCAGGCTATTTTCGGTTGATCGCAGCTCGACTCGCTGCTCGTCAACACCTCTGCAAAAACCGACACTAATCCGATTTAAATTAGAGAACTAAGCCTACTACTTCACCAAGAAGCCGCCTTTTAAGTATTTTTTTCTACCCGTGTGGATTTGGCCACCATGATTCCGCAGGAGACTTTGACAGTGGTTTTCTTCAGCTCACTCCTGATCACTAACCCAGGTTAGAACTTTGCATTGTATAAAATTTTGCTATTCCATCGATCATTTGTCCCGTTTCCCGTCTTTCTTTCCCTCTCGCTACTACGCACTTTCGAGCCCAAAGGGAAAGGGAGGGGATACTTCCTTGTATAAGCTATAGGTACGTGCCGCACCCAGCTGTACGGTCTTTAAGCCGTTTCAATGGGTATAGGTTTTACATACCAGTTCTGGAATGGTAAGAATTTTAGAGGCGTGGTCTAAAAACGAGGACTGGAAAATTACATATTCTCGTCTGAAAAAGTCAGGCGGCATGCCCCCACCAAAAAGGTTCAAGGAGAGACTCCCTGGCGTTTAGGTGATAAGAGAAGAGCGCCTGAACGCAGGTTGTCATAATTTATTCAGAGTACTGAGCGAATGTTACTGCCTAACTTTGTTTTCTAGCGCAGCTGTAAATAGGCTTTATAAAGACTTCGCCGCTCGATCAACGCGCGGTTCAACATTTTTTAATGAACAAATCTCCATCCCTCAGACTAACAATCTCGGCTTCCTTTATCCCCGGTTGGAGGAATGTATCAGTCGGAGAAAAGGGTGGTAAAATGAGCTATTTCGAGACTTAATAGACTATGATTTTTATATTTTTCTTCTCGAAGCTTAAACCTGATTTCGACCTTTCTGTTTTCAAACGTGATCAGCTTCAAATTTGTCGGTAGGTCTGAAGTATCATATCCCTTCAGTTCTCAAGTGCTTCCGCTTCAAAGTCCACGTCTGTGAACGAAGTCGTGAAAGCGGAATTAGATTGAATAATACCTACCGAATGACACATAAGAATTGCTCAAAGACAAAAAAAACAAACACTGGTGAAGGTACAAAAATTTTCGCCAGGGACTTCTCATGTCTTCACGCGAAATAATTATACCAAAACAGAGGATTTAAAAAATTCATCCGTCACCGACAAGTGAGTAAAATCTTTAATGTCAATAATAAGCGTCAAGTATAAAATACTAAATTAAACTCAGCAGAGGCGTTCATGAGCCACGGAAGTCAAATATTTCCTTTTTTGGCTTGTTTTTGTTCTTCAACAAATTAAGGCCGGAAAACTTTTGTATTGGTGTCTGGTGGCTTCCCATTATAGACGCAGGAGTGGATCCAGGATTTTTCTCCCGTCTTTAAAAGGGGGGTTTGTCAGTACCGGGGTGGAAGGCAAACGTCCCTTGACCTAAGGGGGGTCTGGACTCTGACAGTTAATTTTTGCAGCCACAGACTGTAGATTATCTTTTCCCAAATTGACAATCACTCAAAAAGTTCACATGAAACAACTGCGTACAAAACAACTTCTGATTCTCTTAGTTTATTGCCTGCGCGCAGACGTCTCTATTTCCTTTCATTTTCTGCGCGAAGCAAAGTAAATAGGAGAGGTCTGCGTGCACGCCTGTACGCAGGCTGATTAGTGTATGATCAATAAGAGAAAAAACCGACTATAAAATACCTGGTCAGAGTTGTAGGGAAGGGGGGAGGGGTGGTTGGAATCCCCTCAAGTCCACCTCTGGATCTGCCTTTGGACGGCGTGACTTCAAAATGGAAAAAAATGGACTGTTTCTCACGTAAAATCTGTGTTTTAGTATCGCGAAAAGTCAAAACCATACAGCCATTAAAAGCTTCTTTTATGATGTGTTTGAGATAGCTCCATGCTGATACTAGGAACATTTATTTTTGGAAAAATAACTTCCTGCAGTTTTGGCTCCAGGTCGTCCAAGACGAACTGATTAGATTTCCGAGCATTGTTTGTGATTTTAATAAAACCGTTTTTTTGATCTTGGCATCCACACTATTTTCGGCTGATCGCGGCTCGGTCCGCTACCGAACTCACCAAAAACACTGCACCGGTGGTGTTCAATACGGCAAAATCGCTGCAAAAACCGACACTAACCCGAACCTTCTTAAATCAGATCAAGAACTAAGCCTGCTTCTTCAGTGAGAAGCTATTTCAAGAGTCTTAAAAGGTTTGAAGCCGCTGAAGGGGGACCGTGTGAATTGCATTTGGAAACCATGATTTCGCAGACGCTCTTGACACTGGTGTTTTTCGCTTCCCTTCCATTCATCATCTCAGGTTAGCACTTTCGTTTCTCTCGTTTCATGTTTTCGTTTTTCGTCACACTCAAACAAGACCTGGTGACACGATTTCAACTTGCGATTAGGCTCTCTTTTCCTCTCGCTTCCACTGACTTCCATATAAGAAGAAAAGCGCCCCGACGCAGATTATCACAATTTATTCAGAGTTACGTTCTGAGTGAGTTTTACTGCCACGCTTTATTTTTTATCGTAGCTGGAAATAGACTTTGAATAGACGGGTTGGCTCGATCCGCAGAAATTTCAAGACCAAATTAAATCTCCAGACGTACCTTAGACCACGAGGACAGGCCTCTTTTTTCCTCTAGTGGAGTAATGTATTAGTCAGTGAAGATCAGGGTGATTAAACGGGCCGGTGATTTCGAGATCTAAATACTTGTAAGATTTATATTTTTCTTCACAAGGCTAAAACCTGATTTCGGCCTTTTCGTTGGTAGGTCTGAAGCGGACAACATCAAATACTTCCGCTTTTAAGAAATGCAAAAAGTATGGTTACTTCTGTCTTTGACGTTCTATATCGTTTGACGATTCATCATTAGTGCTTTTTGGAAACTATGTTGGTCACACCTGACAAATGAAATGAAATGTTCCGTATCAAACCTTGACCATTGTTGCGGTTTGGATTTTTATCTCGTCGACGTTATAGCCTGCAGTGGATTTTCTTAAACTTTCTGGGCACTTCGCTGGCGTCACGTAAGCATATTCCTGTGGATATTTTCGTGAGCGTTCGTGTAGTTTCGTTGATGATCGACAGATTTTCGGTATTCCCAGGGAAAAAAAAGGGGCGCTGTAACATCGGGTTATGTGATACAAATTTTGGTGTTGAATGATATCTTGATGTTGATAAAACAACAGTAAAGAACTCATGACACGAAACGTTTTAACTTTACCGCTCTTTATACACCTTATTCCAAAATGGCAGAAAATACACTACTCTTTTGTCTCATTGTTAATTGGTTCTTGTTGCCTCGATCCCATCAGCAGAATTCAAAGTAACATTTGGCTTAAATCGAGGCAACAAGGGCTAATTAACATGGAGGCAAAAGAATGTATTTTCCGCCATTTTGGAATAAGGAGCATTGAAATTATTTCGTGAACTTTACGCCAATCTAGTCAAGGTATTGAGGGTATCTTTGATGCTTCGTTATTTCAATGGTGCATAAACCAAAAAAATCGTGCTAATGCTTCCACAATCGACAAAACGCACAAAAATCAAAGCAACGTGCTCCCTGTCCGCTAAAGGCGTTTAAGGACGGTGCCCCCTTTTGTTACCGCGCATAAGTTCTGCGCATCTTGGGTCTGACCCGAGATAGGCAAGTTTCTTAAGGAATTTGCCTACTAATGCAAAGGTATTTTTGCACGGTTTATGACTATGTGGAAAAAGCAGATCTTAGCAAGGGCTATCAGAATCCAAAAAGAAAATTGAGGGTAAGTACACATTTTTTTAGAGGTAGTTGAGCGTAAATTTGGAGAGAAATTGTCATACATTGTTTGTATTTCAAAGCTGTTTTAGAATTACGGTTAATTATCTCTTAAAAATGCGTTGTTACCCACATATTTCCTTTTAGATTCCAATATCAACCCTTGCTAAGATCTGCTTATTCTTCATAGTCATAACCTTTGCAAACATGCCTCTGTATTTTGAGGCACCGTCCTTAAGGTGGTCTTTCACTCAAAATTGGAAAATTTTTTCTGTTTGTAGGAACCAATTTAATTTTTTTTTTGCACCAATAGATAGATCATCGCCTGGCGATATTAATGACCCTTTGATTGACATACTGTTGCCATTGCTATACTCAAAAAGTGACTTTCTTTTTAGAACAGAACTTTGTGGGAAACTTCTACCATCTTTCTTTGGGGCTTCACGCCCTGACTTAACATGAGTCTTTTCAGGTCACATGTCACAACAGTTGATGATTAACTAGCCTGTTAAATCAGAAAAAGAATTGTTCATTGCAACAACGATAACTCACTAATGCACAATTGGAAAAGTATCAAACCAACTCTGTTATGTACATAAATGGCATGATTGTCCAATAAACTAAAATAATTAGCCAGTTTTCCTTCATTCTATTGTTTTAAAACTTTTTTCCCAAATCGTAAGTTAACAGGAAATAATCATAGGACAAAGAGTCATTTATTAATTAATTTATTTATTTATTCATTTATTTAATTTTATATTTTATTTATTTCAAACGTGCATACACTTTTTTTAAGTTCATTGCACCAAAAAAGTACTTTAATATTGACGAAAATTTCAGAACAATAGGTTAAAATGCAAGAGAGATATCTTTGTTATGAGTTCCTCTATTCCAAGAAATTCTGTTATTCGAGAAAAACAGTCTTGAAGATAAAGGAATGAATTCTCGACAGTAATTTGTTGCTTATTGCCCTAAAACTATTGTCAAATGGAATTTATCCACCAAAATTTAAGTCGAACGGGATCCCTGATTTTTGAAACATAAACATCGACTTCTAGGAGTACATATCACCTTAATTGGACTTAGTTTTTGGCTCCAAATTTCGTTGACAGTTCGGTGAGAAGATTAAAGCAACCGCTTTGATGATTAAGACACCTTCTACGCGAAAGGTTGTCGCACGAGCACATCAACGCCTTCATAAAAAGCTGCCCGTGATGACAGCGGTGATTTTGTCTTTTCCCACTTCGTGTGAAAAGTTTGGCGAGATGTTGTTTTCCAGTACATCTCTCTTCGCAGTCCAAAGAAAAAATTGCCCCACAAGACCGGCATACAGTGTAGGTTAGTGTGTTGCCTTTTCTTCTGGTTTCATCGAATGCCTAATGACCAATGAAGCTAGGGAACGTTTTACACGTGATACCAGTGTATTTCGGGTAAATTATAATCGAAGGCGTGAAAGCGCCACGACCCATGCCTCCTCTAACATGCATTTCTTCACATAAAAATCAGTAGCCTTGGTATAAACATTGATCGATGTCGTGTTCTTGCTCGGCCTACATACAAATCAATGCAACTTACCAAAGTCGATTTTGCGCAGCTTTCTAAGAGGCATCGGGAAGAATTTAAACTCACGTTTACTGTAAATTCCCGCCGGATAATTCTCACAAAAAAATATGATTCTGTCTTGACAGCCTGAACAGGAAAATGTTCTGAAATCGCAATTGCATATAGCAGCCAGTTGTGATTATCAACGAAGGTCTAGCGAGGAAAATATACCGTAAAACTGACACAATAAACACATCATACATCACATTACAAACGGCTCGTGAATACTTCACCGGTCAAGTCGTGCCGCTTATGATTTAACCCTTTGTGCTGCTGGCATTCGACAGAGCGAAAAGAAGGTTACTCGAAAATAAGACATACCTCTAAAATTCACGCACTTGTGTTCATTTTTCCTTGTAATATTTTTTTCCTTCACGACGTAATCGCTCTTCGCACAATCGATTTAATGAAAGGTCAGTGTAATTCCTTTATTGGCATGTAGCTTGGAATTCCGCGGTTCAATCTCTCAGATAACCTTATGCTTTTGCGATTGTTTCTCGTACTCTGATTGGCTGTTGGATCACCGGAAGTAGAACTAGTAATTCTTTTCGAATTAAGGTGGTCTTTCACTCAAAATCGTTTTTTTTTTCTCTTAAAAAACTAAGATTTTCAAAATCATTGTTTACACAATCTTTATCCATTCTTCACTCACGAGGCGCCGCAAGTCGTGAAATTTTTATACGGGCAGAGGCGGCGCATCAAAGAATTTGGAACGTAATGGTAAATTCCTAGAATGCCTTTGCCTGGTGAGCCGAAACCGGAAGGTGTTAAAGTACCAGGCCCCAATTCGGCCTGATCGCAGGTTATCGACAATACGCGGGGTGGCCTATCAGTCGCAACTCATTTCCTCATGAATATGAGATTAATATGGACATTTCTGTTTTTTGTTTTTGTTTTTGTCCTTTTTCTTGTTTTTTAGATCCTGGAAACAGCTCCGTCAAAAACAAGAATAACGCAAACGAGTAAGTCTGCAACTGTGATGTACTGTGCTTGTTAGTTAATAAATTTATATTTCTTAAAAAAAACATACATACATACATACATACATACATACATACATACATACATACATACATACATACATACATACATACATACATACATACATACATACATACATACATACATACATACATACATACATACATACATACATACATACATACAAACAAATGAGTAAGTATTTCTTCTCTTCATTCGAGGAGAGCCATTCCGGGGAGTTATTTGGGACAAGACGAGGTCGGTACGGTAAAGCGGGCAAAAATGGGCACGGAAAGTTTTCAACGGCGGGTTCGTCCAGTCCCGACAAGATGTCTCTGGGTTTCTGAAGATACGTTTTTGATATACATAGCACACCACATTTTCAATTTTTTTCACACAGCTATTAAACTTTGTGATTTTTAAAGCGAATGCAAAGAAATCATAAAACTACTCCCGATTTTCCAATTATTAACTGAAAGCTCAACAGTTTGGAAAACTTCTTGTTATAATGGGAAGATAGCAATTTTACAGTTTCCCATTCAAATAAAATCTGCTCCCGGTGACAAGAAACCCCCTTGTAGACGACAAGCAATATCGTGAGGAATGGAGGGGAATGTCCAGAGAATTCCTCTTTCTGGACTAGAAAATCCGAACGTGCCCCGACACTGGTGCCGTACACGCGTGAAATTTAGTGGTTGAATCAGTTCTGGAATACGAACTATCTTTTCAGCATACCGTACGCGCGTTAAGTGGTTATAACGCGGCCCGCTCTAAGGATGACAACTTACCTTTAAATTTCTATGCCAAACTCTGCGGATGCAACTGCCATGCACCAAGTATGGACTAGCCCACAAGTAGCAGCTTCTAATGTAGGCTAGCCACTCATACATCAATTGAAAAGAGTCTAGTATTGTTATTGCTATTATTAGCTAGACTAAGATAATTTTAAACTGCATGATAAAACGAGCTTTTCTTACTTTAGATCTGTGCCTGCTGCTAGGACAAAACGGTCGCCAAGACACGGACCATTGTGTGAGCCATACGGCGCGCGAGACGTTGTGCTGTACTTTGGACACATCCGGGAGCCTGTCTTCGAAAACGGCGGTTACTGCAAACATATCATTGGTAATTTACCAGTATACGGAAGCAGTATGTTGGAGTTATACAAAAACGAAGGAAATATGCGCCGTTTTGAAATTGCCAAGTACTTTTTTCCAGGTTCAAAGCATGTAACGGAAGAGCAGGAGGTAATCAAAGACATGTCCTTGATGGTACGGCAAAGTTGCCTCAAAAGGATCGACGATATATACTGTCATCACTACTTTAAACGGTGCTACATCTCCTCCAGTCCTCAGCCGGTATGCAGAGAAGCATGCGAGAAGTTAATGTCAAAATTTTGTGATCGAGAGTTCAAGACAGCGTTAGAATATAATCTGCGTAGACGAAAACAGTACAATGGGGCAATGTACTGGGACATCATCAACTGCACAACTCTGCCATTTCGCAATGAATCGAGCAATTGTTATTATCCTAACAAGACACGAGGTCAGTAACAGATGTGGGGTCATGGGATAGAACGGATATCCAAGAGGAAATGGTTGGGACACAAGATGCTTTAATGGTTGCAGAACGTAGAATAGACTTTTTCTTTCTAAGTACCAAGATGACAACCACTTTTTAAAGCACTATATAGTCACCATAGTGTTGCGTTGCCTGTTGTCTTGCAATTTCAGCTTTCCGCGATTCCGGTGCGGACGCACCTGTCCGCCCAAATCCCTTGTGGCCCACATTACGACGCAGGTTGGATGAAACTTTTCCTTGGTGTACCACTTCTGTTTTAGGCAAATGAAGCGTACCAGTTTGAGAGAGACACATTGTAAAAACCATTGGATTGTGGTTTAGTCGACTAAAACTTTTAGATGTCCGAAGACAGTTAATTTATTCCCTCATTTAATTATAAATTTGCCTTCATGAGCCTCATGCTAACTTAGTTGCTCTTCTTTTTATCAGATAAGCTTAACGTTCTACCGAGTAAAGGTGAGGTTGAACCCCAGTCTTTTATGTAGGTAATCGCATGACTTCGAGAACAATTTTAACTGTTAAGGGGGAGACCCCTAACTACAGATCTGGGTTGTTGCTATGGGATTTTTGAGGACGTATTTTGCCGTACGCTGTTTTTCAGAGTTTTGTGCTGCTAGTTTGATGGAATGCGTGAGGATGAACATCTAAATTTTACAAATGGACATTGCGCGTGTGTAGCTAGTGCCAGTCCCCAACCGCGCATTAAAAAGAGAAATCCCTAAAACTCGGAGGAAAGTACGTAAGGATCCGACTTTTTTTCACGAATCGGAAATAATCCAGCCTTCTTTCTATTCTGACGTAAGCAATTACTGTTATTACATAGAATAGAAAAACTAAAGTACAAATTTATAAATATACGTACATAACTTCAATAATAATCGATACGTCACTTTTCGCATCTGAAATGACTGTTAAATATTGGCACTGTTTTCAGTAACCAAAACTTTATGCCGTTTGAGTTTTAGGCTTTATTTCTGTTTAGGTCACGTGACCTGCTAAATAAAGTCGTCACTCGTAAATCTTGAACACCTTTCCCATACAACAAACGTGGCTAACCAGCTTATCTTACGGGTAGCCAAAGCTTGAGTTATGTCTGCAAATTAATAAAATTTTATAAAATGAACAGTGTTTCTTTGTTTATATCTTAAGTACTTGCTATCTAGGGCAAAATTTCGCTCTCCGAGCGAGAATAACCGTCTTTCTAATTTTTGCTCCTAATTAGTATTATAATTATGGAAGGTGATACATTATTCACCCACACCAAGCATTTAAATGATCTATATTTCTTGAAATGCGCCATTTCCACTCACAATTTCCTCAAACCTGAATGAATCAATAGTCGAAAAACAACTATACGCCGGAAAAGTCTGAGCGTTGCGACGTGGATTCTCTTGCATTATTTTGGCTTAAATTTTCACGGTGAAAAGCTACTTTTCTTACATATAATATATATCTAGTGTTAGGACCTCTATGTAAACCACTTTTAGTGATGGAGCTTCCTAATAAAAGATAGTTATTATTATTATTTTCTTAAGATATATTTTTCAAAGGTGCACTACCGACATTGTTAGAATTTTGTCACTTGTGTTAGAGCACAAAAAAGGCTTTTGCTGGCTTGCTAGTATTTATTACTGAACAACCTTTTACAATATGTAGAAAGGTAAAAAAGAGGCCGCGTAATGATAACCTGTCGTGGCTGGCAAAAAAGTAAAGAAGAAAGAAAGAAAGAAAGAAGAGGAAAGAGAGATAAGAGAGATCGTTATCTTGTA